>JAKSZU010000015.1:4678669-5040932 GCA_026018925.1 Tupaia tana
GAACCCACAGAGCTCAGTGTGGAGGGCAGGACCGGGGCCTCCAGCAACCCGGGCAGTTCCAGGCGGGGACTAGCGGGTGGTATGCAGGTTGTGGGGGACACGGGCGCCAGGCCAGACAGCCCGTCGGTCAGTGCGTCCACACCAACGTCCACCTCGGTGTAGTAGAAGTCCTCCTCGCCATCGCTCTGCTCCGGTTCCGCCTGCCGCCTGCGAGGACGGGAAGGAGCTGCAGCCCGGGCCGGCCCCACCCACACCCCCAGGTGCAGCACCCTCCCCAGCTCGCCCGCAGGCCCCGCCCCCGGCCACACCCCCAGGTGCAGCACCCTCCCCAGCTCGCCCGCAGGCCCCGCCCCCGGCCACACCCCCAGGTGCAGCACCCTCCCCAGCTCACCCGCAGGCCCCGCCCCGGCCACACCCCCAGGTGCAGCACCCTCCCCAGCTCGCCCGCAGGCCCCGCCCCGGCCACACCCCCAGGTGCAGCACCCTCCCCAGCTCGCCCGCAGGCCCCGCCCCGGCCACACCCCCAGGTGCAGCACCCTCCCCAGCTCGCCCGCAGGCCCCGCCCCCGGCCACACACCCCAGGTGCGCTAGGCGGATGTGTCTCTGCATGGCCGACGCGGAGCGCAGCACCTTCCCACAGCTCTTCCACAGGCACTGGAACAGGACCTGGACCGAGCTCTGCTGGCAAAACGGCGGCGGTCAGGGTGGGCCGCCCATGTCCACCCCGCCCACGGTGTCCCCCGAGCTCACCTTCCTTTTCCTCACGGTGGGCTCCCCAAACAGAAAGTGGGCTGCCTCAGGAGGCAGAGGGGGTGACGGCGTGGACAGAGAGGACTGGGCGCTGCCCAGGTCCCAGCCCCAGTCCCCGCTGTGGCTGCTGCTGTAGCTGCCTGGCGGCTGCACCGACACCCCCTTCCAGGGCTCCAAGCCGGGCTCTGTGGGGACACGCCACCCTCAGGGCCTCAGGACACTGTGGCCTGCTGGCCTCTTCCGGCCTAGCTCTGAGCTGCACCTGCCCCGTGCCCAGGCGGGCCCATGGACAGAGCCTGTCAGGGGAGCTGGTCACAGGGGCCTGGGAAAGCCTTTGAAGCAGCACAGGGCATGGACGGCTTGCAGGGTAGGGATGCCTGAGGGGCCAGGAGGCCGTGGGCTGGGGGACAGTTCCAGAGGCCCAGAACTGCCACTCTGGTTGCAGCGAGGGACCCTGAGGGTCTGGACACCCACTTCAGAAAGGGCTCAAGAGGCAAGGCTGGAAGTTGGCACCCCAGGTCTCCCCCAGAGGCTGAGTGGCTGCAGGGTTCTGTGGGACAGCAGCCAGGGCTGTCCCACCCACGCCAGAGCACATACCCGCTCACCTGGGCTGGAGGCTGCAGCTGTGGCCCCCAGCAAGAGAGGGCTGGTGGACAGGCTGGTCAGGGCTGCGGCGGCCATGACCTCCTCCAGCCGGGCTTTTCCCAGGGTGGCTCTGGAGGAGACAGGGTGTGGGTGTGGCCCTGTGTGCACGTGCAGGCCTGGGCACGTGTGTGCACCAGGCAGCCGGTCCCCTGGCGCTGGATGGCAGACCTGGCTCCACCCACCCGCCAGGACACGGGCCAGGTCTCTAAAGCCTGAGTTCTCCACGGCCCCTGCTTTGTTCCACCAAGGCTCCTTCATAGCCTTGGGCTGGCCGGGGGTCTGCGGCCCCGGGTGGGTCCCGGTTATGCTGGGCCCAGCCACAGGTCACACGTGGACCACAGCTGTGCAACCCGGGCGGGAGGCAGAGTGCTCTCAAGTCGGCAGCTGCAGGGGGGCCGGGCTGGAAGTGCAGGGCCCGCCCCTGCCCGCGCTGCCTGCACGGTGTGCAGAGGCGGGGAGGTGGCGGTCACGAGCTCCAGGGATTCTTGGACAGCGGGCCCAGGCCGACCCAGCTGCCTCTTCTGCGCACACACTGACAGCAGCCCCCTCCCGGCACGCTCGGGCCGCAGGTGCTGGGGAGACTCCGGACCCAAACACACCGATTCCTTCTGTTCCCTTCTCTAGGGCTAGAGGTCTGGTGCGGGCGGCCAGAACCTGGCTGCGGACCCCGACTTTCTCCGCCGGGACCTCCCGAGAGGAGGTCCGGGAGACACGTCCCTGCGCTCCACCCCGCCCGGTACACACCGACACACGTGTGCGCACGCCCACCTAGTCCCGGAGCACCGGCCTCCAGCTCACCTCTGCGCTGACACCGAGATGTGCGCCGACGGCGTCGGGAGCCTCGCTGCCACCCCCGCCCAAGCCCCCGGGGCCCCTAGGTCCGCAGCCCCCGGCTCCGGTTCCTGCGGCAGCGCGAACTCCAGGCCCGCGAAGCTGCCGCCCACGGGAGGGCCCTGCGGATAGGGCAGGCTCAGGCGAGGCGGCGGCCCGGGGGCCTCCGGCCTCCACCCGGATCCACTACGCGCCCGCCCCCCAGGCCGGCTGCGGCCGGCGCAGCCCCGCCCCCAGCCCCGCCCCCGGGCCGGGGCGGCGGGAACCGTTCCCCGGGCGCCAGGACCGGCCGGCGGACCCCCGACCTCGGGGCCTTAGCGGCCGCCGCCGCCTGCCCCGCCCCCGGGCCCGAAGTTTGTGCAGCACGGACGCCATCTTTGCAGCGAGAAACTTTGCTGGTGCCCCCGCCCCCTCGGGGCCCAGTACCTGCGGCGGCGCGGGCACTGTCACGGGCGCGGAGCGCGGGCCTGGGCCCTCCGCGCACGGCCACGGCGCCTCGGCCCGCAGCGCCCTGGGGTGCTGGGCGGGTGCGACCGCGGGGTCCCGGCTGGCGGCGCGGGGCGAGGGGCGCTCGCAGCCGGGGCCTGGTGCCCGGGGGCGCTCGGGTTCCATGGCCGGCCGGGCCCAGGCAGCGGCGAGGGCGGACTTTCCGGACGCGGCCCCGGGCCGGGCCGGGCCGGGCTGGCCGGGCCGCCGACCCCCACCCTGGACCGGGCCGCCTCCCGCGCCGCGCTGCCCAGAGGCTGCCCGGCCAGCCCCGCCCTCCCCGCTCGGCGCGCGCGCCCATTGGCCCGCGCGGTGTCAACATCCCGAAGTGGGCCGTGGCCCGGGCCGGCCGCGCTCCCATAGGCCAGCACCCCACGGCCCCGCCCCCGCGGATGCTCCCGCCGTCCAGACAGCCCCTGGCCCCCGCCCGGTCTCGGGCGCCCGCACGTCCCGCCGCGGGGGGGCCCTGGGCGTGGACGTGGACCCGCCGGAGCTGGGGAAGGGGCGCGTCCGCTTGGCGGCCTTCCCGGGAGCAGGTTACTCTAACGCGTAATCCCCCCCGCCCGGTGTGACACGAGGGCCTGGGGGCGGGGCCCTCCCCGAGGAGCTCTGGTTCCAAGGCCCACACCGAGGTGGCCACCCTGCGGCCGGCCGCGATGTCCCCTAAGACCGACTCCGCCTGGAGGCCACGACCGCAGGCTCCCCACCCCACTGAGCTCAGGGGAATGGGAGCCCCCGCCATCCATCCCCGTTCCGTCAGCTCTTAAGGGCAGGCTGGGGACCAGCAGTTAGTGTAATGGCCATGTTGCTGGACTCCCATGTAGTCGACCGTGGTTTGAACCCCGGACCCGGAGGCTTAAACTCACGCTGGGCATGTGTGCGTGCCCAAGATCCCGAGAGGAGAATGGAGAAGGGATTGCGGCATGGCCATCCCCCACCCCAGGGGTAATTTCTCGCTTTCTGTTTCTGTCTTTCTGGCAAACGCACGGGCCCTATAGCAAAAAATATATATAAAACCTCTCCAAAAAAAAAAAAAACAAAGAAGAAAGGGCAGGCTGCGGCAGGGGTGTTCATCCCCCGGGCGGGGCTTTATTTGGAAGTGGCCTGGGGGCTGTGGAGGAAGTGGGCCCCTCAGGGCCTCCCAGAGGCAGCAGGCTGCAGGGATGGGGCTCACTGGAAGGACAGAGGCACCTGCTGTTTGGGCAGGGAGGTGTCTCAGCCCCTCCCTAAGCTGGCCTGGGAGCAGGCCTGGTGCCTGGCAGAAGTCCACTCATGCCAACGGCAGAGCTGGGAGCTCAGGGGCCCAGGACCTCGCGGATGCTCTCGTACACGTTCTCCGGGGGGGTGTTGTCCATGCCCAGGCCCCTGAGTGGCAGGGCCCTGTCTTGGGGGTGGGGCTGGGCTGTGGCATGTCCTAGGCCCCTCCGTTTAGGCTTGCAGACTCTGGAGTACAGGACGTCTACCTGAGAGCAGGCCGGCAGGGTCAGCACTGCCCACTCTGCCCAGGGCCTGTCCAGCCCACCTGCCACTGCCCCCTGCTCACCTTACCTGAGCAGTTGCGGTCACCTCAGCCTGTTTCCGGGGGCCCCAATCTGTCTCCTTGAGCTGCTCAAGGCAAGCACACTCAGCCACCGCTGGGCTGGCCCCTGGTCCAGGCCTGGCACAGCTTCCGGTCAGCCCTGCCCCTGCCCACACTACTGGGCTCGCAGCCAGGCTGGCCCTGGGGATGGCGGCCAGCCCCACATTGGAATAGGTGGCCTCCGGGCTGAGGGGGAGCGCAGCGGCAGCAGCGGGCAGAGGCCTGGGCAGCTCCTGGTGGGGGACGGCCGAGGAGGCCCACGCCCCGGTGCCACCCACGGAGACCTCCAGCCAGCGTGGGTGCAGGAGATCCATGCTGGCAGGTCGCGGGGCTGGAGAAGGGCCAGGGCAGAGGTCACCCAGGAGGGGAGCAGGCTGGGCCCAGGGTCGGGTGCTGTGCAGAGAGCCCCACCGTGCTGGCTCACCTCTGTTGCCGTGTGGACCACGGTGGAGTTCATGCAGTCTGGTGTCCGACTTGCTGAGTGGACAGAGGGCCGTCTGTCTGAGCAGTGACTGGGGGCAAGGACAGTTGGTCAGTCCCGCTGGCCCTGCCCTGGCCCCGGGGAACACCTGGCACTCACCACTTCCACAGGCCTCACTGTGTCCTGCGACGCAGCACACCGTCTCCTGGGCCTTAGAGCCTGCTTCCTAGGGGCGAGAGTGACATCAGGCCGGGGCCGGGGTGGGGGGGGTGGGGGGGGGTGGGGGTAGCAGGGGCCACTCGCCTGTGTTCCAGAGGCGTCCCCAGGGCAGTGCGGGAGGGGCTGTACCTGGAGCAGGCCGAGCACAGCGCCCACAGGCAGAGGAGCAGGGCCGAACACCCGATGGTCCAAAGGGCAGGAGGGGCCCAGCTCACCCATGTAGCCATCTGTGAAGCCAGGACTGCCTGGGGACAAGAGACAGGGCTGGCACCGCCCGCAGCCCCCATCTACACCTCCCCCTCCGGCTCTGACTCACACAGGAAACCCCAAGGCTCCTCTCCCTCCCGGAGGCGCCCACCTTCCTGCACTGCTGGGGTCCTGGCGAGTGTAGAGGAGCACTCTGCCTGGCGCCTGTCACTTAATGACAGTGATGGCCAAGACAGGCTAGTGAGGAGGGGACAGGGCAGCTGTGACCTGGCCAAGGCCCCACCTGCATTCACTGTGGCCCAAGCCCAGGGCCTGGGGAAGCCTCTGAGGTCACCCCTGGGCCTGTGAGCCACCTGCCTAGGCCTGGCCGGCTCAGGTGATGCCCGAGCCACTCACTGTGTGGCCCCCGCAGGAGCCAGGAGCGGTGGCATGGCAGGAGAGCTGTTCCCCATGCTTTCACACTCCCTTCTCCAGACATCCAGGCTGTAGGGTCTGCCTCCTCCTGGGGCCCAGCCACTCGGTTGGCAGTCCAGCAGCAGGACCGGGGGTGAGGGAGTGGCATCTGGAGGCTGGATCAGTGTGCCCAGACCGGGAGAGGGCCCAGGCTGCCCACCCAGGCTGCTTCGAGGTCCCAGTGCCCCCACCCAGCAGGGCCTTGCCCTCCTAGACCCTGGCCCTCTGCTGCCCCCAGGGCACCAGGGGGCTTCTCAGGGCCTGCTCAGTCTGGAAGCCAGAGCAGGCACTTACCAAGGCCACGGCCCAGCAGTTCTCGGCCTGGTCGCACAGGCCAGGAAGGTCTCCCTGCACCCTTTGCAGCTCTCCCCACCTCACTTCCTGCGTTTGTGCTCCTCCCAGCAGCTGCCCCCCCCAACCCGGGCCTCACCACCTGCTGTGCCGCCCAAGGTCCAGACTATCCTGGACCAGCCTGGGCTGCATGCCTGGCCCCTTGCACAAGTGACGAAGAAGGGAAGGGACCCAGGCTGAACGAGGCACCTCCATCTGCCACAGCCCATCCACGTGGCCTCACCCACGGAGCAGCAGCACGCCCACCGCTGGTGGGTGTCAGCCACAAGAGAGCACCCCAGGCCCGCCTCCAGAGAGGGAAGAAGCTGGCCCTCTGACTCTGGGCAGGGGCACCTTGCGTGTCACTCCTCCAGCCCCGCCTGTCTACACAGGCTGCTCTCCCCAGAGACCCCGCAGCCAGCCAAGGCTCCACTGCACGACTCGCCACCAAAGCACTTTAATGTCCTTGTTAAGGAGAGGCCCACAACACTGGCGGGTGAGCCGGGGAGCAAGGGTTGTCCAGAGTTGCCTGCACACGCCCTGCTGGCCAGGCCGGCCTCCCCACAGACGGCCCCTCAGCCCGGGGTTCTGCTGTGCAGTCTCTAGAACTCCGTCATCTTTTTGTGGGTGTCGGCCTTCCGCTGCTCCCGCTGCAGACCGGCCTCCTGGGCCTGCAGCTGCCCCAGTTGCCGCTGCGCACCTGCCAGCTTCTCCTGCAGCTGGGCTGCTGTCGCGCTGTGCCTGCAGAGGAGCCTGAAGGTCAGCGTGGGTCAGACCACGGCCAAGAGCCCCAGGCTGCTGTGGCGACCCCACGTCCTCCGCGGACACTGTCGGGTGACCTCCAGGCCTGCCCCTAGTGCTGAGGTCAGCCTCACATACCGGCCGGCATTCCGGGCAAGGGCCTCCTGGATGCCCCGGATGTCCCGCTGGGTGCGCTCGATCTTCTCCTCCGTCTGGAAGAGCCGCAGGCTCAGGGCCCGCCTGGCGCCCTTGCTGGCGTGGTACATGTTCTCGCCCCTTCTCCCCGGCTGGGCCGCCCCAGTCTCCGGGGCACCAGGAACCTGGCCTTGCAGCTTCTCATTCAGGAAGTCAAACACGCTCCGGGGGGGTGGCCGGCCACCCCCGCCCCCTCTCCTGCGACGCCTGGGGGGCCTGCTGGCCACCTCACGGCCCTTGACCCTCCGCTGCAGGGTCTCTGCGCACTGGTCCAGCGACTTCCCTCGGGGCAGCAGCACCGCGTGGACGGGCTCTACCCGGCCTTGTGCATGTCGGCCCAGCCCTGGGGAGAGAGGTGGGAACTGCCACGAGCCCTCGGCTGTGCCACCCCCCCGCCCCCGGGCAGTGCTGCTCACCCTTGCCAAACTCGTAACCCATCTTGGTGAGGAGTCTGGAGCCGATGCCCCGTGTGTGCGCTTCCCAGCCCGCAAAGGCAAGGCTGCAGGTCCCCGTGTCCACAGTGCCTGATTCCACCACTGCGGGAGGCAGAGGGCAGCTGCTTGGCCAGGCCTGGAACTCCGCATGGCAGCTTGGGTCTGACCACTGTTAGCCAGAGGGCTCGACTCTGGGCAGGGCCCCGCCCCCACCGCTGTGGGCCAGTGACGACAGGAAGTGACGCGGCCTCCCACCCTGGCACACCGCGGCCCCTCTGCCCCACTCCTGGTCCTCTCCTTCATCAGGCTGTGCCCCTCCGCGCCATCACTACAGAGGTTTCAGAAACCACCCATCATGGGGCTGGCAGGTGGCTGTGGTTAAGGGGCGCTGGACTCCTTGGCGGACCATGGTAAGAGTCCTGGACCTGGTGGCTTGCTTTCTTACTTTCTCTCTCTCTCTCCCCCTCTCTCGGGTCAAATTTAAATAAGTAAAGTTAAATAAAATCTTAAAACAACAACAACAACAACAACAAAAAACAACCCTGGTCTTAATGGCTGTTTAAATAAAAAAAAAAAACACCCATCACAAAACAGGTCCCCAGGGACACGCCCCACCCTCCTCTCACCAGTAACCCTAGGCACACCCTCCACCAGCACCTGGGCCTTAACTCCGGGAACCCTTAAACCCACGGCCGATCGACCACCTCCTGGGCCATCCTCGGCGGCCCCGCTTCTGCCACAGCCCCAGTCCCCAGCTCCCGTCCCGAGACCTGGCTGCTGCATGAGGCTCCTCGAAGACCAAGCTCTCCAGACCCAGCCAGGCCTTCCCCCTGCTCAGGGCCCAGCAGTCCCCGCCAGCCCGGGGCTAGCTGCCAGCCCTGCCCTCCTCTCGCTGGCCCCTGGACGCCCTGGGCAGCCGCCTCACCTCTGGCATAGCTGGAGACATCGGAGTCGCTGCTGTCGGAGTCGGAGGACTCCGTGGCCTCTGTGCGCAGTGGGGGCAGGACGCTGTCCCCCTCCAGCACGGCCTCTTTCAGCAGCAGCGAGTCGAACTTGACCGTGTAGTAGCCGCTGTCCACATCTGGGGGCACAGACGGGCTATGGGTCAGCAGCCGACAGGGAGGAGCCGCACTGGAGGTCGGGGACATGGTGGGGACAAGCGAGGGTACACGTGCTCATGCGGGGCCCAGCTCAGAGGGGCAGGGAGTGGCCACAGAGTGATGGCACCTGTGAGCCACAGGGACTTCCAGGAAGGGCCCTGGGCTGCCACGGTCAGGCTCACCAGTAATCCGTGCCGGGTACCAGAGGCCGTCCTGGTGCTTGGCCAGACAGGCGGAGCCGGCCTGCAGGGTGCTCAGATCTGGGTCTTGGAAGGGACGCAGCTCACCCATGGGGACCACCTGCCCGTGCGAGAACCTGCAGAGGGGCCAGCAGGGCTCAGGGGGACACAGCCAGCACGGCGAGCAGACACACGCGCGCATGCAGTGCCCCTCAGAGTGTACGGAACACGCGTGCTGTGACGGCTGTTACGAACCAGAGAGCTTTCCGCACCGAATAGAACTTGTGGCTCATCCTTTTACCTGCAGACTTTATGTCTCCTTGCACACGTGTACTACACACATCCACACATATTCTCCCATACGCAGACACACACGAACACACAACACACACATGTGCATTTACACGGGTGTGCACACATGCACAGCCAATCGTGCATGTCCACACAGGAAACATATTTGTAGTCACATGTATGTGTATGCCGACAAACATGTATGCAGATGCATTTACACAAGTGCACACACTCACATGTTCGTGTATGCACGCACAAGAATACACGCTTACATTCACACACATGCAGATACGCATGCTAACATATGCACAGACAGATGTGGGATGGGCAGGGAACATCACCATCTGGGAGGTGTCACAACGAGACGCCCATGTGGTGCCGCCGCTGTGGCTCCAAGGCCACCACCTTAGGAAGTCCTCCTGTGGCCAACGTGGCTGCCCTGCCGCACGCCAGAGAAACCACAGCTGGGGTCCAGGCAAAAAGACACAGTGCCGCCAGCTGGCCCAACGAGGCCCAAAACCGTGCACCGCAGGCTCAGGCGTGGGTCACGAAGGAACCACACCCAAGCCGAGGGGGCGGCTGCCACGGTGTCTGGGTCCTCCTAAGGATTCCGGAGGTTAGTCAGGCAATGAGTGTTCTGGTTAAGACAAAACAACGTATGCATGCATGATGAGCGTACACAAGCATATATCCACACACACTAAACACTCGTACACACGCAGATACAATCACACATGCATAGGCAGGTATGCACACAGTAAACACATTTACACATGCATAAGCACATATTAAACACAAGCATTTATACATACACATACGCCAACACATACACACTTACATGCATGCATAAGGATAGGTACCTATACAATAAACACATCCAAATACATGCACACACACATGCAAACATGCACATGCACGTGCACACGGGAATAAACACATATACGTGCTAAGCATTTACACCCATGCACAAACACATGCATATGTTAAGTCGTATACACATGAGCACACATAAAAATAAACACACATGTAGTTATACTTGTGCACAATACATGCACACACTTATACACATGTACAAACATGCACATTTATACAATAACCATACATGTGCACACATGTAGACAGCATTTACACCCAGGCACACACTACTTACACATGTGCATAAACATGAATACATGTACTGTGCAAGCACAACTTTGTAAACAGAGGCATGCACTTACACACATGTGCAAACACACCCACACATGCATAAGTACGCACTCACACACATGCACCCGGCACATGTGTGTCGCACACTGGCACGCCCACTCCCTCTGCATGGACTCGGCTAGCCCCGACAGGTGGCTCCTGTGTCCCAGCTCCTGGGCTAGCATAACAAGGGCGACGGCCTGTGGTCCCCGCACCAAGGAAGATGCTGGTGGCCTGCGACAGCGTATGTGTGCGCCTGCTCAGACGCCTGGGTCCTCCCCAGACCGACTAAGAGCTGAGGTAGTGGAGCCTTGACTGCAAGGTGTCCGTGAACCAGGGAAATTAAATCCAAAACCAAGATTAAGACCAGCAGTTAGCATAATGGCTATGTCGCTGGACTCCCATGTAGTCGACTGCAGTTCGAGCCCCGGACCCGGTGGCTTAAACTCACACCGGGCACATGTGCGTGCGTGCCCAAGATCCCAAGAAGAGAATGGAGGAGAAGGGATTGCGGCATGGCCATCCCCCCTGGGGGGTGATTTCTCGCTTTCTGTCTCTCTGGCGAGTGCATGCGCCCTATAGCAAAAACCTCTCAAAAAAATCCAAAACCAAGACAGAGAGTGGGTGAGGAGGGAGAGTAGGGACGACATTCCACAACAGCTTGTTTCTTCTTTTAAGAGAGATTTTTGCTATAGGGCGCATGCATTCCGTCAGAGAGATAGAAAGCAAGAAACCACCTCCCCGCCTGGGGCGATGGCCACACCACAAATCCCCTCTCCTGCATTCCCCTATTGGGAACTTGGGCACCCACACACGCCCAGTGTCGGTTTTAAGTCGCCAGATCCGGGACTCAAACCCCAATCGACCATGTGGGAGGCCAGTGATGCGACCACCACATCATTCGCTGGTCCCGTGATAAAGACAGGAAAGCCCTGGCCGCTGCGGTGCCGCCGAGCCACCTTCTCAAAACCCAACGGTGCTCTTGGGGCAGGCGAGGCCTGTGGCTGGCCACCGGGCAGGGCAGGGAGGAGCCCCCGTCTCTCACACACACAGAGACGATCTTGGGCTTCCCGCGCACTGCTCCAGGTGGTTTCCTCACGCCCACGCGTCCCTAGAACACGGGGCCTGCCGATGGCTGGGTGACTAACCAGTACAGATGTCCCCAAGGGCACTAGGAGGCCCTGTGGCCAGAACATCCCACTCACCTGAGGAGCAGGAAATGTGTTCTCAAGGGGACCTGAGCCCAGAGGCAAGTCTGCTCACCCTCAGACATGCGCACACACATCACCAGACCAAACCATCCTGGAGAAAGCTCGGGTAATATTAGAAAACTCAGAATTTGCTCTATTCTTGTTTTTGCTACAGGAAAAGAGAGCTTGCTGGGGAGAGGGAGAGGGAGAGCATTCCCTGGGCAGATGGTCACGAGAACCCTCCCTCGTGCCCCTCCCCAGGTTTGGGCGTGCACGCGGGCTCTGAGTATTTTTCAGGTTGCCGTGTCCAAGACTTGAACCACCATTGGCCGTGTGGGATCCAGCTGCCTTAACCACCATGCCACCTGGTTAGCCCTGACGTACTCTAATTCAGCAAGTGCTTCAAGATAGTTACCTTAAAGAAACAATGACAGGGACTAGCCACTAGCTTAATGGTTATGTCACTGGATTCCCACATAGGTTGACCTCAGTTCAAATCCCGGACCTGGCAGCTTAAAACTCACACCGGGCACGTGTTGCGTGCGTCCAAGGTCCTGAGAGGAGAAGGAAAGAGGAAGATTGTGGCGTGGCCATCCACTGGGCCGTGATTTCTTGCCTTTTGTCTCTGTTTCTCCAGAGAGCACAAGCGCCCTATAGCAAAAAATCTCCCTTAAAAAAAAAAAGAAACGATGACAAAGGTTTATGCAAAGGTTTAATCATAGAAATGCTAACCCAAACGGTGAGGAACTTGGAGAAAACCTAAGTTTCCAGCCATGTGAGGAGTGACAGTGACGGCACATCCTGGTGGTAAGGCAGCTATTCCAAATGCCTGACCGCAGTTCGAGTCCCGGCCCCGGCAGCATGTGCCCAAACCCCACCCGTGGAAATGGATGAGGTGGGGTCAAGGCAGGAGGGGTGCTCTCTCTCCCTCTCGCTCCTTTGTCAAGTGTGTGCCCTCTGGCAAGATAAAGAAAAAAAAATGGGGCAGCCCATGGGGTGATGGTTAGGGCCAGGCCCTGTGCCCTGACCTCCCCAAGGAATAGGTTCGCTTTGGCTCGTTCCACTGACTGCCGTGTGGAAAGAAAACACGTTAGTTAAGCTAGTTAACAGGAGATGGGGACGAGCCCCGTCACGGAGGACACCGCACGGAGTCGTCACAGGTAAGCCAGGAAGAGACAGACGACAGGGTTCACAAGGAAAGAAAAGGTGAGAACTGGGTCATCACAGGAACGTCCCGGAATGAGTGGGATCTTCAACGTGGAGACCGAGCCCTTAGGACTCCACTGCCCTACTGGGCCGGCCGCTGGTGTGGGGGTGAAGGCGCTGATTCCACATAGCTGCTTCAGTGGTTCGAGTCCTGAGCCCGCCGGCTTGAAAATCACGCTGGGTGCTGAGAACACGCCAAGAAACGGAGAGCGGGGGAGGGACTGTGGTGTGGCCGTCCCCGGGGACAGCGTCTCCCTCTAGCACGAGCACTTGTGTCCTGCAGCAAAACCGAAGAGCCACGAAGGCTTACAGCGACGGACACGCAGAGACTGCGGCGCCCCTCCTGCAGCAGGACACGCCTGACACTGGACAAGGGGGTCGGAACTGGCCGACCCGAGTCCCAGGAAACCATCGTATCAGGCACGCCAGGAAGGGCCCGCCCCTGACCGACTGCTCGGCCTGCCTCAGGCCTGGGGCCTGGCCGTGAAGGGCCAACGTGACGGAAACGAACGGGAAACCGCTCTGACCACCTGGGGCTGAGGCCCTCGCCGTCCGAGCGGAGGGCCGGGTCTCCCACGGCCCCTGGCTCTGGCTCTAGGAAGCGCCCGCCTGTGTCAGGACCACCACGGGATGCCGGGAAGGTGTGAGCAGGGAATGAACCGGCTGGGCCTGGACGGTGCTCGCCGACGGCCGACGGGTAGGAGCCTCCCGGGCGGGCGTGTGGGTGCGGCCGGCACTGAGAGCTGGGCGGACAGTGACCCCGAGGGGCCAGGGCGGGAAGGTCTAGGAGCGGGAGGCTCCACCCTGCGGGACAGACGGGCCACCTGGAAAATAACGCACAGCCCAGACACGGTGTAGCCCAGACGCTCACTCTCAGCAGCAGGTCACGCAGCAGGCAGAAAGGGTGGCGCACGTTCGGGGAAGGCAGTTGGACAGAGCTGGGCTGAGGCTAGCACGGACCGCAACCGGACTAGAAGCCTGCGCGAAGAGTTAAATGAAGACGTGACAGGCCTGGGGCCAGCAGCTGGCATGGTGGCAAAGGCGCTGGACACTCCCACATGGCCGGCCATGGTTTGAGTCCCAGATCTGGTGGCTTGCTTTCTTTGTCTCTCTCTGGTCAAATTAAAACATAAATAAATGAACAAATAAAATTAGAAATAAAGAATTCTTTAGGCCCCGCTGCAGGGGTGGCCCCGCTAAGACGCCACAGCCTCGGGCTGGGACCGCCTGTGAAGCAGTGAAGGCCAGGAGTGGAGTGCACCCCTTAATTCTAGGACTGGGGGAGGAAGGGCTACGAGCAAGGCAGCACAGTGAGACCCTGGCTCGACCCGTGTGGGTGCTGAGGCCCGAGGTCTCGCACACGCAGGGTTGCGTGCCCACGGTCCGGCTGGATGAGGGCCCTCATGTCGTGAGGTGCTGCTGGGGTGCCCTTCTCTCTTACTCTTGTGCAAATTGAGTGAAAAAACTTAAACTTTAAAATAAATAAACAAGGCTGAGCACAGTGATGTCTGCCTACCTGATGCAGGAGAAAAGTGACATGGTAAAACCCTGCTTTAAAAAAAAAAGACAGTGACCCCAAGGGACCAGCAGATGATGTGATGGACACGTCGCTGGATCCCCGTGTACTCGGCTGCAGTTCAAGTCCCAGACCCAGTGGCTTAAAACTTTGGGCCAGGCATGCGTGCGTGCCCGAAATCCCAAGAGGAGAAGGAAGGGATTACGGGGGCCGTCCCCGGGTGATCCCCACTTTCTGTCTCTGTCCAGCAAGCACACATGCCCTATACAAAAATCTCTCTTAAGACAGTAACTCATGATACAAGAAATCTTAAAAAGTGGAAATTATAAAAAAGGAACCAAACGGCGAGTCCGGAGTTGCAAAGTACGATCAGTAACTGATGGAGGGGAGGGGGGCACGGAGGGGGGACGCTGCGATGGTGCACACGCCACTGGACGCATGTCAGAAACCACCCATCAGCCCTCGGGACGGCCTCCGACGCAGCCTCACGGACTGAGATGGACGTGCCTCTGGTGTGTGGGTGGGGCGGGGCTGTGTGTGTGCACCCGGGGGTGTAAAACATACCTGTACCTTCCACCCACTGTGTATTCCGTACCGTTTAATTGCCAAAGGGCATGCACTCACGAGAGACAGACGAGCCCCCACGTGGTGGGACTCAGCAACACCTCATCCTGTCAGGGTCGGGCGCACATACATGTGTCTGTCACGCTTCTCAAGTTGCCAGGGCTGGGATTCAAACTGTAGTGAGCTATGAGGAATCCAATTTCCTTAACCACCAGGCCATGGATGGCCCGAAGATGTAATTTTTTTAAAAAAGTAATCATTTATTTTTGATTTATTTGTTATTATTATTCAATTTGGCAAGAGAGCAGGCAAGCAAGTGTAAGCCACCAGGTCCGAGACTTGAACCATGGTTGGCCACGTGGGAGTCCAGCGCCTCAACCACCACGCCACCTGCTGGGCCGAAGTAATTTTTAACAATTCCACTACAGGAGGCAGAGCTACAGAAGAACAGGGGTTTTGTTTGTTTCCCAAGGTTTTTGCCACAGGGCACATGGCACATGTGGTCGCAGCAGAGACAGACAGTGAGAGCGAAAGTGGGAACTCGGCCTGAGAGGGGATGGACACGCTGCAATCCCTTCTCCATTCTCCTCTTAGGATTTTGGACCCATGCACACATGTGCTTAGCTTGAGTTCCAAGACTCAAATTTCTAAAATCAGGAGAATAAGTGGAGACATCACTACTGACCTTACAGAAATAAAAGGCAATTGTAAAGAAACACTATGAACTGGGACAGCTGAGGCTGTCATGGTTGGATCGTGATTTGAAGACCCTGTTGAGAATGCCTGTCTTTCTGTCTGTCTCTCTCATGCAAGAAATGAAAGAAAAAAAGGATACAGGAACATATGTGAAGAAGCTTCCACTGCTCAAAGATAGGACAATTTAAAGCTCGATAAGAATTCTTTTTTTTTTTTTTAAGAATTATTTTATTTAACTTTTTATTTATTTTGATTTGACCAGAGAGGAACAGAGTGAGAGCAAGAGCAAGAAAGAGGGGTGAAAGTGAGAAAGCAAGCCGCCAGGTCCGGGACTCGAACTGTAGCCGGCTATGTGGGAATCCAGCTCCTTTAAGCACCACACCATTTGCTGGTCCCTTTTCTTTTTTGCCAGAGGGCACAAGCACTCACCAGAAGCAGAGAGGAAGGAAGAGCAGCCTCCATGGGGAGTGACCCTGCCGCAACCCCTTCCCTGCGCCGCCCCTCTGTCCAGGATGGGGACGTGCAGATCACACTCAGGGTCTGAGCTGTCACACTGGCCTCGCGGGGTCCAGGCGCCTTAACCACTGGGCCGGAGCTGGCCCAGCATTAAATATTTTTCTAAAAAGCTAATTAATCACATTAGGATGTTTTAAATTCATTATCTTGGAAACCAGGTAAACGAAACATAAAAACCCACTATTCCTCCTGCTTTTCTGTATGAACTATGCCACTGATGGTGGATGTAGTGTAGGGAGTGGCCAAACCTGAGCTGAATAATGGTGGCCTTTAAAGGCGAGCAGGGCAGAGGTTAAAGGACACTGTTCCAGCCAGAGGAGGCCAGGTGGGGTGTACTTAGAACAGCAGAACCGAGGTGCCCCTCAGCTGCAACTGGTAACAGGGGGCACCTGCTTCTCCTTGGCTGGCCCTCCCCGTGGCCCTAGAAAGGAATAGATCCGGAAAGGCTCAGGACCGTCCGGTCTGCCTGATCCCACTTTTCTCTACTTGTGTGTCTGTACGATGGCTCTTTCCAAAATCCCCCGTCGCTCCCACTCGGGGGGGTCCCCTCCTCCCTTGATGCCTTGCAGGTCTCGGCAAGAAGGGAACACATCTCCTTCGGCCAGTTGGTCCATGAAAATGAACGAGCAAGTTAACGTTATCTCATCCGGCAACCCCCATGAATCCGTGGTCCAGGCCTTGCACATACATCGCCGCTAAGGGAACCCAAGGAACGCCTTGGTCAGGAGCCCGAGGGTGACAGTGGCAGGTGGCCACTTCACACGGGCTGACCCCGAGCGATGGGGCGCTTGGCTCCAGCTCCAACACGCAGTGCACCTGACCCAGTGCAGGGCTGCAGTGTGGGGTCCCACAGGTGGGTCCAGTCCACACTGAGTGTAACAGCGAGGACAGGAAAGATGTGGAGAAGTGTGTGGACACGCCACAGACACACTCAGGAGCAGAAATCCACCAGGGCTGCCCACTGCGGTGTGCACTGGTCACACCTGGGTGCCCACGACCCAGCGGCAGGCGGTCGAGTCAGCAGAGCGGCTCTCTCTGGTGGTGGGGGAGCTGGGTTGGGTTGGGGCACCAGGGCTGCTGGGTGACCGGCAAGCCGTGGTTCTCTCTGGGCGTGGACAGCAGGGAGCGCACCTCGGCACCCCTCTTGCCATCTGTTTCTAGTACCCAAGTAACTCACAGCAAGCCCCTCACGCAGTGCTGTGAGCCATGCACACGTACCAGCGTACCAGTGTCTCGCCCTCCCAGGAACTGCGAGAGGGCTCTCAAGTCCGTTTGCAGAGACGAAGGTAGGACAGGTGTGAGGATGCCAGCCTCGCTAGCAACCAGCAACACAAGGCCAACCGGATGCGGCCCTGTTGTTCGGCGTGGCTCGGAAAGCCGGTTCTGCTACTACGGGCCAGCAAGGAGAGGTTTGAGGCGAGGCACCGTCACGGGCTTTGTGCATTTGCACACGGTCACACACCAGACAGGTAGCCCCTGCACGAGGAGACGGACATACGAGGATGTTCACCGCGCAGGTGCAATCAATCAAACTCGAAAACCAAGGGGGACAGCAGGTGGCGCTGGACGCCACGAGGCCGGTGCGCTAAGTCCGGGACCTGAGTGTGCATCCTCACCTTCTCCTCGTGTCTCTAGCGAGCATGCGTTAGTAACGTGCCCTATAGCAAATGAACAATGCTAACAAATAAAAGTAAATAATTATTTATCTTTTAAGGTTTCTGCCATAAGGCACAAGCACTCACCAGAGGGAATGAGAGGGCAAGTAAGACATCACCCCCCGGGGCTGGCCACGCACAGGCCCGGCTCCTCCCTTCTCCTGGGTTCTGGGCAGGCACACAAACCCAGTGTGGTTTTCAAGCCGCCAGGTCCGACTCTTGAACCCCAGCAGGTCATGCGGTAGTAAAGCACCATAACCACTATGCCACCTGCTGGCCCCAAAGTTGAATACAAGGCATAGTCATGTGAAAGAAAACCACAGCGATTAAAATGAAATATTCTATAGGTATCAGCATGCATGTCTCTCAACTCCGTGAAAGAGCAAATTATAAACGAATCCTACTATATGCTGTAATTCGCTCACAGACTTTGAAATTGAAACGCACGGACACACGGTTTACAGGCAGAGCTGTGAAGAGCGACTGTGGCTACAGTAACACGGGCAGGGGCTGGGGAAGGCAGTTCAACATCCCTTTTTTTGCTATAGGGTGGGTGCACTCACCAGAAAGACAGAGACAGAAAGCAAGAAATCACCCCCCAGGGGGGATGGTCACACAGCAATCCCTTCTCCTCCATTGTCCTCTCGCGATCTTGGGCATGCACACACAGGCGCCTGAGTTTAAGCAGCAGGGTCCGGGACTCAAACTGCAATCGACTACATGGGAGTCCAGAGACATAGACATTACGCTAACTGCTGGTCCCCTCAATATCTGCTATTTTTGGAAACCCAAACAAATGTGTCCTGGGTGGAGGTGAGGTGGGTGTCTGTGAGTACTTGGAGTCCAGGGAGGCCATGACTGCCAGTAGGGGGCCCAGGGCCCTGAGCCGAACACCCTGTGCTTCACAGTCTGCCTCCTCATCTGTACACGGAGGTGGGTAGGTCCCGTTGCAGAGCCCGTGCAGACTGAGCGTGTGAAGGCCAGTACAGCGCCTGGCCCGGGCACGCAACAGGGCTGTGCCAGCTCCCTGGCTACTCCAGGGCCGGAAGGCAGGAGGTGGCCCAGCTGCTGGTTACACGGACGCGCCGACTGCGAGAAAACCCCTCCAGTCTGGGAGGAATTCTGCACTTTTCCGAATAAATGCTACACTTGAATACCTAAAGCTTCCCGGAGGAAGGGAAGGAGAGGGCTAATGTGCCCAGTGAGATTCTGGCTCCAGCTAGAATCTACAACCTAACAAGACAGGCGGAAAACCAGGAGGGTGACCCTGGGCTACTGGCCAGAAACAAAACAGAATCACCTACGAGAAACTTCGGTAGACAACACTTTCAGAGGAAAGGAACAAAAATATAGCCATATCGGTAAGAGAGAACGACAGGAAGCAGGATGTGCGGACAGGACAGGACCGGGCGGCAGCAAGGACTGGCTGGCGTGGGGGTGCTCGGGCGCCTACGGGCTGCCGCGGCTTCCCCGCCAGGACCAAGCGTGTCCCCGCCAGACCGAGGGGCGGCTGGCCGCGGGCCCCAGCGGTGGGGAAGCCGTGCGCTTTGGGAGCCAGGTCCTGCAGGGCCAAGCAGGGTTTGAATCCGTTTCTGGAGCCTTGGAGACACGCGGGCACATGCGCTGACAGGACTGGGGCGACCGCAGCCGCTGGAGATGGTCTGTCCCGGCCGGCCAGCTCCCAGCACTGCTGCGACAGTCGGGAAGGGCACCGCGGGCAGGCCCCAGTGTGGGGACAAAGCCGCACGGACGGCCCCACGCCACCGCAACCGAGCACCCCCGATGGCCACGGCGGCGGCACGCGGGAGCTGGGGAGCCCCTCGGCAGGGCCCGGTCCGCGACCCCCCAGCCTGCCCCAGTGCCGGGCAGCGCACGGGGTCCGACCCACCCGGGCCCGGAGCCCACGGCCCGGCCCGCGGCGCCCTGCACCCGCCTACCTGCAGCTCTCCTTGAAGCGGCACTTTCCCTCCAGGAAGAACGGGCAGGGCTTCAGGGACTGGTGCGTGGGGTGCAGGCAGAGCACGCGGGCGCCCGGCGCGCCGTCCTGCGCCCGCTCGGCGCCCACCACCATGGCGTTGCGGTACTCCGGCGGGCCCCAGGCGCTGCGGAACGGGGCGCTCACCTTGGTCCCGCTCAGCCCGGCGCCGTCGCCGTCGCCGTCGCCCGGCTCCGGCCCCGCCCCCTCGGCCGCCGCCTCCCCCGGGCCGGGCCCGTCCAGCGCGGCCAGCAGCCGGCTCTTCCTGGCGGACACCAGGCTGGCCTCGGTGAGCGCGATGAGCTCCCGCAGGTCGGCGCGCAGCTGGCGCAGGTCGGCCTGCTCGGCGGGGTCCAGGCCGGCGCCCAGCGCCAGCTCCACCTGCTGCAGCTGCGCCCGGTGGGTCCGCAGGGCCGCGGCCGCGCCGTCCTCGTCCATGCCGCTCGCGCCCGCCGCGTCCCCACCGCCCGGCGCCCGAGACCCGCCTCCGCCGCGGCCCGCAGCTCCCCCCCGCCGCCGGAAGTGCCCGCGCGGGGGCCGCCGGGACGCGGCTCCGCCTGTTTCCGGGCGGCATCCCGTCAGGCGCCGCTCGGGGTCAGCGTGGGGTCAGCGTGGGGTCCGGAGCGCGGCGGCTGAGGCCTGGAGGCCCCGGACGGGCGAAGGTAGGCGGGGGCCGGGGAGCGGGGACACGGGGGAGGCCGGGGCCGGGGGCCAGGGAGGCCGGGGACGAGGACGGGGAGGCCGGGGGCCAGGGAGGCCGGGGGCCAGGGAGGCCGGGGACGAGGACGGGGAGGCCGGGGGCCAGGGAGGCCGGGGGCCAGGGAGGCCGGGGACGGGGACGGGGAGGCCGGGGGCCAGGGAGGCCGGGGGGGAGGCCGGGGGCCAGGGAGGCCGGGGACGGGGACGGGGAGGCCGGGGGCCAGGGAGGCCGGGGACGGGGAGGCCGGGGGCCAGGGAGGCCGGGGGCCAGGGAGGCCGGGGACGAGGACGGGGAGGCCGGGGGCCAGGGAGGCCGGGGACGGGGACGGGGAGGCCGGGGGCCAGGGAGGCCGGGGACGAGGACGGGGAGGCCGGGGGCCAGGGAGGCCGGGGACGGGGAGGCCGGGGGCCAGGGAGGCCGGGGACGGGGACGGGGAGGCCGGGGGCCAGGGAGGCCGGGGACGGGGACGGGGAGGCCGGGGGACAGGGAGGCCGGGGACGGGGAGCCCCGGACGCGCGGAGGGACCCCAGGGGGCCGCTCTGATCCTCAAGCCATGGGCGGTGGGGTGGACCCGGCGCAGGGCCCTGCAGGGCCGCCCGCCCTGCGCCGTCTCTGGAAGGTGGGCGCACTCGGCTACCTGCGAGCTGAGCCGGGTCGGGCGGGACTGCCCCTGTGAGAGGAGGTGGCGTGGAGCCGGCGGCAGCTGGGCTGGAAGAGGCCCTGGCCCCACCGCTCGTCTCCTAGGGGCCCGGGGCAGGATGTACACGCTGCTGTCCGGCCTGTACAAGTACATGTTCCAGAAGGATGAGTACTGTGTCCTGATCCTGGGCCTGGACAATGCGGGGAAGACGGTGAGTGCCCTTCCCTGCCTGGGGCCGCTGCCGCTACTTCGTTGTTTTTAACTTTATCTCTTGCATGAGAGAGAGACACACCCCACCCCCAGCCAGCCTGGGTCACGGCCGCCTGCACCCACCCAGGGAGGCCGGGGCTGCAAACCCACTCACCCAGGCTCCCCACTGCTGCCCCACCGCTCGCTTTTTTCCATTTTAGTTGCCAAAGGGCCTGTGTTTCGCTTGAGACAGGACAGGGACAAGACCCCCAAGGGGCCTGGGCACGCCTTCCCTAGCCACTCCCCCCCTCGGAGACCTTTCGTGTCTGCCCTGTCGTGGAGGGAATAAGCCCCAGAAAGGCTGTCGGGGACGCAGACAGAAAGCACCTCGCCCTGTCCATGGCGTCCCTCACTCTGTCTGCAGACCTTCCTGGAGCAGTCGAAAACCCGCTTCAACAAGAACTACAAGGGGATGAGTCTGTCCAAAATCACCACCACGGTGGGCCTGAACAGTAAGGGGCACCCAGGGCTGGGCTTGGGCTGCACCCGAGGGGGCTGTGCCGTCCACGGGCCGCGTGGGGCTCACGGCAGCTCTGAGGAGCACCGGCGTGGGTCGGCGCGTCCCGGAGCAGGGCCGACACCGTTCTCTCCTCTCCAGTTGGCACCGTGGACGTGGGGAAGGCCCGCCTCATGTTCTGGGACCTGGGAGGGCAGGAGGAGCTGCAGTCTCTGTGGGACAAGGTGAGACAGGCCCCATGGGGCCCCCCATGGCACAGCCTCCCCAGGTGCCTCCCTGTCCCTCCTCAGCAGCTCTTGTCACCCACTGTGCCTCCAAGGTGTCCCCTCCCAGCCTTGGCCCAGGTTCTCTCCCTGATCTGGTCCGGCCGAACCCACAGAGTTGCCCCCGAGGTAGCAGGGAGCTCCTCCGGGTGGCCTCAGACTGGCCCGAGGTGGGCCGGCCAGGGTTCCGAGCACAGAGCCCTGGGGGCCGGGCTGCTCAGCCCAGTGTCTGCTGGGGACTGGGTGTGGCTGCAGTGTACCCTCCGCAGACAGCTGGTCTGCGTGCCTCGAGATGCGGTGTGTGTGGCCCGTGAGGGTGGAGGCACTTGGGCTGAGCTGGGCCCAGTCTCTGTTTTGGGGAACAGCCTGAGCATCTTTCTCAGCACCTGGGGACGTCCGAGCCCTGGCGTGGGTTCAAGCCTGCAGGGAAGCAAAGTGTGACAGTGGCCGGGTCGCTGCAAGGCTGGTTCTTATCAGGACAAGAGGCCGGGGGCTCCCTGCCTCCCCAGAAGTGAGGCCACGTGTGTTTCCTCTGGAGATTTGGGGCTGGTCACCACAGGATGCAGGCAGGTGTGGGAAGGCAGAGCTGGGGTCCCCCGACAGGCTCCTGTCCCTCAGCTCTAGGGTCCCGTGAGGCCGCCCGCCCCTCCCTACCACAGAGGGGACGCCCTTGACCTCTGCCTCCTCTTGACCTAGGTCCTGGTGTTTCGTGGGCCCCACGCACCGCAGACCAGGGTCTGTCCCAGCTCAGCCCGTGCTTCGGGGCAGCATGAGCCCGGCAGGCCAGCCCTGCTGTTGGGGCCCTGCCCCACGGTTGGCACAGTGATGTGATGTGGCCCGGTCTGCCAGCTGTCCTAGTTTAGAGCTGGCGCTGGGCCCTGCTGTGTCCTGACTCCATGTCCCCACTTCCACGCAGCTGAGTAGTGCCTGTTCCTGAGGTCTCTGACGGGCTCTGCGTGGCCACTTCCATTGGGCAGAGGGTGAGCCAAGCCGGGGCCTGCTTGTCCGGTGCCACCGTTCGCCTGTGGGGAGTGACGCAGATGACGATATCACAGGCTGGCAAGTGCTGAGACTGGCTGTGGGGGTGCTGGGGCAGCACCCAGAGGTCAGGGAGGGCAGCGAGGCCAGCAGGGGAGCCTGGGGCCTGCTGGTCTTGGCCGCCCGGCAGCAGGCCAGGCTGCCGGCATAGGTCTTGCAGCCCACAGTCCTGCAGAGCTCAGGCAGGCGGTGCACGTGGCACCTCCTCAGTCTTGGCCCAGCTGTGTGCTGCATGGGCTCACACTCCTCCCTTGGGTCTTCGGGGACACGGGGAGTTGGTGCTGACGGGGTCGTGCCTGTCACTCCTGCCCTGTTGCCACTCTGCAGGGCACAGCCTCCTGGGACAGCCTCTGGTTCTCTGTGGGTGACAGCAGCTCCGCCAGGGTGGGGCTCCCTGGACACGAGTTCCGTGCCCACGAGGCTGCCGGCTGTGGCTGTGGGGCAGCGGGTCTGCTGGGCATGCACCACTGAGCCTGGCATTGTGAGGGTGGGCAGCAGAGCACCCATGGGTTCTGGGAGGGCAGGGCGGAGGCTCCGGGGCCACAGCTCTGACACCACGTCCTGGCTGGGCCCAGGATTCTCTGACAGGAGGGCGGGCAAGCCCTGGGCAGCCTGCGCAGGCCCGTCCGTGTCCAGTGTGTATGTGCTGGGGTTTCTCAGTGTCCATCTCAGGCTGCTGCCTCAGAGACAGACTCACTCACCCCCGCTCTCCCAGCCTTGAGGGACGACGCCCAATCAGGGCAGGTGCTGGGCAGGACCGTCAGCCTCGGTGCAGAGCCTGATGCTGGGCCTGTGCTGCTGGCCTGGCCGTTGTGCGTCCCCACTCCTGCCGAGCAGCTTCTTCCCCGTGGGGGCCAGCAGGTCCTGAGGTGGCACAAGGCCCCACGCCCATCTGTCCCAGACACGGTGCCCCGCCTTTCTGTCTGGCCCCTCCTCCTGCTGGGTGTGTACTGCTGCTCTTGCATCTGCATACAGACCATGGCCTCCCGTGGGCAGGCAGGCGGGGAGGACATGCCTGGCCCCTGGGTGGTCCCAAACAGGCTGCTCAGCCCTCAGCATGGCCCGTGTGCTCCCCCGTACCCTGGGGTTGGGACCTCCCTGCAGCCACTATCAGGTCGTCCAGCACATGTGCTGGCTTTTCTGGCCACGTGCCCAGCATCCAGCGCTGTCCCTGCCAGAGCCCAGTCCCGTGGTGCTGCCCAGAGCCACGGGGCCCAGCAGAGGTTGTGGCTCAGAGGACCACTCCTCATACACCCAGCTCCTGCTGCCTGGCCCCCTCTGGAGCTGCCAGAGCCATTCCCAGGGTGGGGCCAGCGGGAAGGGGCCTCTTGCAGAGTTGTCCCCCACCTCCTGTGCCACACACTGACTGCGGACCTGGCACTGTCTCCTGCTCAGGCAGGGGCAGGCGGGGGACGTGCACGCTCCAGGTGGATGGGGCTGCGCAGCGCGTGCTCGGGTTGTGATGAAAACACTCACTCTGGCCACCTAAGTCCACACCTCCTGTGCCTTCATGGCCACGTGGCACCTGTCACCACTGCTGGGAGCCAGGCCTGACCTGCAGGGGTGGACTCAGCGACACTGGCTCTGCTCTGCCTGGGTGGTGGGCAGCTCTGCCTCATCCCTCCGTGGCATACCCAGCAGGCGGGCCGTTGACAGCAGTGGTCCCTCCACAGGCTGGGCCCTGTCTCGCCCCACCGGCCAGCGTCAGCACAAGGGCCCCGGCATGTTCTCGGAGCAGCTGGGGGGGGGGTCTTGTGGGAACTGCCCTGGAGGCACCCCACAGGACCTGGTGGGGCTGCCCCGTGCCACGGTCCTCCGCCTGTTTCGTGGCCTGCCCGGCGGCTGTGGTGGGGTGGTGCCCAGCACCTGGCTGAGCCTGCACTCCCCCCTAGTACTACGCAGAGTGCCACGGCGTCATCTATGTCATCGACTCCACCGACGAGCAGCGGCTGGCAGAGTCCAAGCGTGCCTTCGGTGAGTGGCCAGTGTGCAAGGCCGAGCTGGGGGGCCGCCCGGGGAGCCCCACCATGTCACCAGGCCCCCAGGTGCGCAGGGAGGAGGGCCAGGGTCGAGGGCACGTGCTGGTGCGAGCCGCCCCCTCCTCCCAACCGCAGAGAAGATGGTCACAAGCGAGGCTCTGGACGGTGTCCCCATCCTGGTGCTGGCCAACAAGCAGGATGTGGAGGTGAGCGGCCCCACCCTGCCCCGCAGCTTCCCACACCCCTTGGCCTTGTGCTGAGCCTCACTGGGAGCAGCCGCGCCATCTAGGGACATGGGCCAGCTGGGGAGACCCAGGCGAAGGCTCTGGGCTCAGACAGCACCCTAGGTCAGGTGACCACCCTGGCACTCGGGGCTGGCGTCTGGGCCACCCTCGCCCTGCAGGACCTAGGGCAGTCTCTGAGGCGATCCTGCCCTGGCCCCACAGCCAGCCTGTGGGCGGTTCTCGTGCTGAGAGCCTGCCCCCCCATCCCCATGGAAGGAGGGAAGGTGGGCACCACTGCGGGCCAAGCTGTCACCGTGACACTACACGCCCTGCTGCCGATGCCCTTCCTCACCCCGTGGGGTCGCTGGGACTGCCCCCTGCTACCCACCCGCCTCCCACTCAGGATGCCTCTTGGGATAGATGCGGTTGCTGGTTGGGCCGTCAGGGCCCTCCCAGAGCACTGCCCACTGCAGCCCTGAGGGCCGACCTGTGTCCTGCCAAGGGCCACTGCAAGCCACTGCGCAGGGGCAGGGCCATGTCCGCAGGCAGAGGTGGTAGGCAGGGTTCCGGCCCTGCTCCTTACGGCCTCGCCCCCCAGACGTGCCTCTCGATCCCTGACATCAAGACCGCCTTCAGCGACTGCACCTGCAAGATTGGCCGGAGAGACTGCCTGACCCAGGCCTGCTCCGCTCTGACGGGGTGAGTGGGGCCTCCTCCGCGGGGAGCTCGGGCCAGGGCAGCCCTTCACACAACTGTCTCTGCAGCAGAGGGGTCCTCGAGGGCATCGAGTGGATGGTGAAGTGCGTGGTGAGGAATGTCCACCGGCCGCCTCGGCAGAGGGACATCACGTAGGTGCAGCTGGCCCTGTCGTCTCCCACAGCTGGTCCCCAGTGCCCAATGAGTGGCTCCCTGCTGGCCCCTGGCCCCCTGGTCTGAGAAGGGGGTTGCTTTGCCTTTGGGTTCCTGATTTCCTGATTTGCTTTGTATTTTCTCCAAGACAAAATTCCGCCTGTGTCTGGAAAAATGTGGGCATCAGAGCTTCTGTGGGGCCCCGCCCGCCCAGTAGGGCCTCCCCAGCCCAGGCGGAGACCGCAGCCTGTCCCAGGGGCCTCGCTGCCTACCTGCTCGGGTCTGAGGCACCTGGTGGGGAGTAGGGTTCCTCTGGAGCTCCTGGGGCTGCTCGGCCCAGGCTGGCCCTGTGAGCTTGGCCCGGCGCTGACCTGGCTCGCTGGGGAGACCCTACATGGCACACTACCTCGTGTTACCCGGTAGGGAGGGCGTGGGGGGGGGCAGTTTGTGAAGCAGAGCCCGCTGCAGCCAGGCTGGGCTGCGGCCAGTCAGCAGGGTGTGGGAAGGGTGGGCTGGGTCCTCGGGCATGGGTCTGAGGAAGTGCTCGAGCACCTTGAATCCCCTTCTGGGAGCAGAGGCTGCCTGGGTGATGCCAGGCCTCAGGACGGCAGCCAGGCAGAGGCCATCATGCCCAGTGGTGGCCAGGACGTGCACAAATAAAGACCATCTGCTTGGCTCCGTCCATCTGTTCCTCTAGGAGGCTGAGGGCTGGTGTCCCCACTGGGCGGTGACCTAGACATGAAGCTGCTCCCTGGGCTCCTGAGGGGCCTCGGCGTCACCTTCCTGTGGGTGTGGAAAGGGGCCCGGTTAGGCCGAGAGATGGTGGAAGGGGCAGGTACACCAGACTGTGCCCTCGGGGCCCTGGTGGGTCCAGTGGAGCACCCAGCCCTGCTCGGGCTCCCACTGCCCTCCTGAAAGGTACTTGGGGTGCCGCGTGGGGTGCCGTGTGGGCTGGGGTCCAGGACCAGCCCCCAGGTGTCTGGAAGGAACCTGGCTTCTCAGAAAGCACATGGGCAATGGGGAAGTTCCGGGACAGCTAGGAGTGGGTGGGACTTAGGGTACGGGGTACCACTAGGGTTCTGAGCAAGGCTGGAGGTGGTCTCCAGGTGCTGTCCACTTCCTTGGCGCCTCCTCTCCACCATCCCAGACAACTCGGCACAGCTGGCTTTACAGATTGATAAAAACTCCCTTTGCTGTGGGTGGGGTGGAGGGGGTGTGAGGTGTGGAACAAACAGACTCCAGCCAGAGAGAAAAACTGTACACAGATGCCCCACTCCAGCCCGTGCGCAGTGCCACAGCAGCCGTCACAACAGCCCCCAACCTCCCTTGGCGGAGGCTGATGCAGGCCCTCGTCGCGGCCTCTAGAGGGACATCCTGGAGAGCCTCGAGGCCCACAGCGGTGTGGGGGTGTCTAGGGTCATCTCACTGCAGGTGCTCAGGAGTCCCCAGACCTGGGCACGTGGAGCGAGCGGTGTTCTCTGCTGGGGTACAGTGCATGGGCTGGGGTGGGCCACTACCGCAGAGTGGGACAGAACCCGACCGGATGCTCAGGACTCCTGCCACTTCCCTCTGAGGGCTCAGAACCAGTTCCCTGGATGGTGGAGTCCTCAGTGGAGAAGTGGCCTGACTTCCACATCTGGCAGTCAGGAGAGAGTTGAAGCAGGTCCTGGCTCAGTTCCCAGCCCTGGCCACCCCAGAGCGGCTCAGATGCCTGGCTTGGCCCTCCAGGGGGGCCGGGCTGCTTCATGGTTGGGCTCCAAGTCCCTCACCTGCCTCCCCAGCCAGCAGCACAGTCGTGGGGGAGCAGATGCGAGGTGTGGTGGGAGGAGCCCAGCACATGGAGGACCAGGCCTGGGGCCTGGCAGCTGCGGTGGGGACAGCTCTGCCTTGCTGACAGAGGTGCCCAGAGGACACAGCTAGCACTGCGAGTTTTGCTGGGGGGTGCCTGGCAAGGGCATGGGGGGACCATCGGGAGCTGGGCATCTGTCTATAGGTTCAGCCTTGGCCTTGTGATGCCACTTGCACCCCCACCTCTCCCTGGGGAACGCTGCCTTCCCTCCTGTCACCCACCCAGAGCTATCAAACCAATGCCTGGCGGACACAGCAAGTGTTCCAGGCAGAAGCCAGCGTGCATGAAGCCTGGGTGGCAGCAGCAGGCCCAGTTGTGGGTGGTCCACAGAAGCCACAGCGTTCCAGGTAGTCCCAGAGTTGCCTGTAGTGTGGGCACGTGCTGCAAGCTGTGGGTCTGGTCTGGTGGCAAGGCCGCTACACAGAGCTGCCTGGGCACTTAGCACACGTCACCACTCTCAGGTAGGCTCATCTGCCGCCCTGTGGCCAGTGCCCACGGTGGGGGCCCGCAGCGACAGGCCCCACCCTCCCAGCAAGGTCCCCACAGCGCAGCCCACGCCAACATGCAGCCCCAGCTGCCGGAGCGCAAGGTCCTACCTACCTGCCACACTCTATGGCCCGGGAGAGGGCAGGACAGAAGCCACCCGCCCACGTGGGAACCCACTGCCTGCCCCCCACGGTCCCCAGGGCTGCGTGGCCTCCCAGCTTGTCAGTCTAGAGGTGATTCTGAGGGGCCTGGTAACGTCCCAGCCTCAGGATGGCTCCCAAGCCGTTGCGGGACAGAGGCCAGCTGAGCCCACGTGGACGAAGCAGCTGGCAGAGGAGGACGGGGTGAGGAGCGGAGCTCAGCGAGGATGCCCTGTCCCATCCCTCCGACCAGGCCACCCAGACATGGTCTGACACACTTTATTTCACCTGCCACCTGACTCCAGGAAGGCCAGGGAGTCGGGAAGGTGCACTTCCAGGCAGCCCACGCTGGGCTCCAAGGGGTCTGCAGCCCGCAGCCTCTGCAGACCCAGCAGTGCTCACAGGGGCCCTGGCCAGAAGACCTGTGTGACGCTCTGCTTCCTGGTGGCAACATGGCAGCTGGGGCATGTCCTAGAGGCCTGCAGGGACAGCAGGCCGCTGGCCATGTTCTCCTGCTTCACCACGGGCCAGGCAGCCCCACCCCTTGGACTGCAGGGCTGGGCCAACCTGGAGGTGTCCTCGCCAGCAGGTCCTGCAGCTGTGGAAGTCGCAGGAGTGGCACTGGAAGAGCGCCGTGTCCTCCCCGCAGCCCCGGCACACAAAGCCTGCTTCAAGGGGCAACCTGAGCTTGAGGCCCCAAGCCCAGCTCCCAGCAGTCCCTGCAGCCCGTCCCACCAGACCCACCCTGCTCAGACCGCATGGGCCCATGGGGAGGCTCAGGGAGCCGGCTGGGTCCCTGGGTGGCACCGTCAGCCCCCACGGGACCAGCTGGCTTCTGTCTGAGGAAGGTCGAGATCTTGCTCTGGGTCTTCTGGGGCCTCTCCACCTGTGAGGGGCCTAGGGCAGGGAGAGCACCTCCATGAAGCACCTGCCCTCTGCAGAGGCCCTGCAGGGTTCACGGAGCTCAGCGACAGGCAAGTGAGGGACGGTCCTACCTGGCTCGGACGTCCCCTGAGCAAGTTTGGGGGCCATGGGGGGGCCCTCTTCCTGGGGTGGCGGCGGCTCCCCAGCCGAGCCCGGAGTGGGCATGCCTGTGAGGTCTGCACACGTCTGCAGGAAGTGCCGTCTGTGCTGCGGCCGCACGAACATGCCGAACCCTGTGGGCAGCTCCGCTCAGGCCCCACCCGCTGGCCGGGCCGACCCGCAGCCACCCGCCCGGCCCGCCCGGCCCAGGGCCACTTGCTCAGCAGCAGGGGGAAGTCCTCAGGCCTTGCGGTGGTCAGTGCAGCCAGCGTGGCCAGCACCTTGTCCAGGTCGCCGTCCTGCTTGTAGGCTGTCAGGGCCGCCCAGAGCTGGCTACAGCCTGTGGAGCCCAGGGCCCTGCGGGCGTCGGCCAGGTAGGCCTTCACGGCAGGCTGGCCGCACTTCTCTGCTCGGGGTGCTCTGGACCCCACTTGTGGGCAGTTGTGGGGGCCTCCTGTGGGGTGGGGCCTGGGGTGGTGTTGGGGCTCAAGGGCCCAGGAAGTCCCACCCACCCCACGGCCCGCCCTCCCCACAGCCCTCGCAGTGCAGGGCAGCCCACCAGGAGACCCCTCCCCAAGGTCCCTAGTTGGCTGGTGGCTCTGGCCCACAGCCTTTCGGCCTGACTGAGACAAGTCCCTCAAGGTCCAGGCCTCTCCCAGTGCAGGAGCCAGGTACCTGCGAAGGGCGGCCCAGTTGACAGGTGGGGTCCCCCCTGGTTCAGGTGCTCTTGTAGGTCCAGCTGCCTAGCCGTGCCCTCACACAGGGTCAGCTCGGGATCAGGCTCTGTCTGTCCTAGAAACGGGCAAACACCTACTTCCCGCTGGTTCCAGGGTTTCTGGCTGGTTCTCCAGAGCCCATGGCAGGCCTGGCTGGGGAGGCAGGGGAGCCCCTCCTGATACACCGGCACCCAGGGACTGAGGCACAGCAGTACCAACCCTGCCAGTCCCTTGGGACAGCCATTCCGCTCGGGGCTGTGGGGGGGGACAGCAGGGAAAGGCTGCCCAGTTTGGAGCTGAGGGACAGAGGTACAGGACGGGCTCTTCCCGACGAGCCAGGGCTCCCCCTAGGTGGCCCCTACCGCGGGCCAGGCCCTGCAGTGAGCGCTTGGCTTCCAGGGTGGGCGGGGCTCTCCACGGTGCCCTACCCACGTCTGCCCACCCCAGGCCAGGCCTCCTGCCCATCCGCTCGCCGCTCACCAGAGGGGCCCGGGGCGGGCTGCTTCTGCTGCCCTGGGGGAAGGCTGCGCTCAGGCCGGCAGCCCCGCCCGGTCAGCTGCACACAGAGCTCCTCAAATCGCTGCTTGTGGTGGGGTCGCACAAACTGGTGGAAGCCTGTCAGGGAGGGGGCGTCGGCCCGGAGCAGCATGCACGGCGGCCTGGCTCTGGGATGGAACGGTGCCCTCCTGGGGTCCCCCGCCCCACAGCACCTTGGAGCAGGCCGTGCTTCCTGGGGTCCTCAGCAAAGAGGGGGTGGAGGCTGGCCAGCAGGGCGGCAAAGTCGTCGGAGCGCTTGTAGTCCTGCAGGGCCCGGGTGAATGCGTGGAAGCTGGCCTGGCTCAGCGCCTGCCTCACAGCCACCATGAACAGCCTGGCCCTGCTCTCCTGCGTGTCAGCCACTGGCTCCTGCATGCACGCATGTGTGCCGTCAGGGCCCAGTGCTTCACAGCCCCGTGTGGGCTCCTCCCTTGGGCACCTGCCGTTGCCTGGGCGCTATGGCTCCTAGGACCATGGAGACCAGGCAGGGTGTCCTGATGGCACGGCCAGTGTGCTGAGGTGGCCCAGGACACAGACCAGGGCACCACGCTGAGAACCGCTCCCTCCCAGGTACCAGGCAGGCCAGCACCTGTTCCCGCAGGAAGGCAAGGCCTGCCCAATGCTGCCCACCACAGCTGGGGCCATGGCCAGTTGCCGACCCCAAACCAAACAGGCCAGGCTGGAGCCAGATGCCTGCAAATCTGAGCCTCTGGCCTTCGGCCTGCCTGGCATTACAGGCAGCTTACGTACCGGGTGACTGGCCAGCCTGACCCTCTTCCTCCGTTCCCTCTGCTCGCCTGCCAGCCTCTTAGCACAGGGGGACGGGCCAGGGTGACTGCAAGCCTGAGGGAGACAGCCATGTCTGACCCACAGCCTACGGGGCCCCAGGAGCCCTGACCGCAGCCTGGACAGAAGCCCGGGGTCCTGCCAAGCCTCTTGTGGTCACACTGCTGGCCTTGTGGCTCAGGGACAAGTGAAGGCAGGCTCAGTGACAGCTGTGGGGCTGGAGGAAAAGAGGCCTGTGGCCAGCCCTGGGGCTCAGTAAGGCCTCGAACGGGACAGGAGGAAGCAGGGGCAGGCCCCAGCGGTGGGTCCAGACGGATGGAAACAGTGGGCTGTGGGCCAAGGCCTCAGAGCCCGTCTGCCCCCAGAGCACACTCGCAGGCTGAGCAGGAGCAGGTCGGCACCCACCCGGGCCCAGCACCGCACCTCATCCTCATGGGCCTCGTCCCCAGGGCCCCTGGCCCGCTGCTCGCTTTGCTCCAGGGCGGCCAGCAGCCCCAGGGGCCTCCGTAGGCCCTGGCCAGACTCCTGTTCGTACTCCACACACAGGCTGGCCTCGGCATCCCGGGGGGACAACGGTTCTGCAGGCACAGTGTGGGAACGAGGTCACCGGGGCTTCAGTCCAAGAGGGAGCCCGACCTGAGGGAGGTCCCAGCTGGGGGATCCCACCCTGAGGAGGGGAGTCCTAGCTCTGGGGGTTCCCCAGCTCCAGGGAGGATCCCAGCCTGCGAGAGGCAACCGGTCAGGTCAGGCAGACCGCGGCCACTACCCTCTGGGTCTCGCCCTGCCCCACGTACCCGTGGCCTTCCGCCTCAGGCTGGGGACATGCACATCCAGGCTTCTGGCCTTCCTTGGAGGAAGGAGGGTGGAGGCCGTGGCCGCCTGGACGGCACTCTCCTCCTCCCGCAGACTCGGGGCTACAGCCCGGGCTGGGGGTGCTGGCACCTGCACAGGCAGGGGCAGCTCAGCCATCGCCACAGCTCTGGGGCTGGCCACCCCCAGGCCCCGTCAGTCAGCCAGGCGTTCAGGAGCTCACGGTTTTCTGCACGAGGCGGAAGAACTGGGCCACATCTCGGATGACGTGGCCAAAGTTGTCGTACACCTTGACGTAGGGACGTACCCAGGAAGGCAGCTGGGCCCTGGCATCAGCGTGGGCAAACCTGGGGTGGGGGGCGGCGTGGCCATCAGCCCAGGGGCTGGTGAGGGACCGGCATCTGGGCAGGGACCCTCGGCGTACTCTCCAGGGCCTGAGGGTCCAGAGGAGGACTCAGCCCAGCAGGGACAACCCATGGACACTGTGCTCATACCTGTGGTCACACAGGAAGATGGCCCCATAGTCATGGCGGTGCCGGATAACCCGCCCGACGGCCTGGTTCACAGCCCTGGACGCCTGCATCCGGTACCAGTCCTGCCCTGAAAGGCACTGACGCGAGGGGGGTGAGTGCTCAGTCCCAGGGCTGCCCGCACCCCGCAGCCCCGCGCTCTCACCTGGCCGCCAGCCCCACTGCGGGCTTTCATCTCATCCAGGAACTGCATCTTGAGGACAACCCGGGGGTCCATGCGAGGAGGGTATGGGAGGCCCGTGACAATGACACCACGCCCATTCATGTCTGAAAAGTCCAGCCCCTCGCTGGCCTAGGGGACAGACCAGAGAATTTCTGGGGCAGAGTCACCCCCGCACTGGCCTCTGTCCGTGCCAGGGACCTTGCCAGCTGCCTCCATTACTAGCCCTCGAGCCCACCCCAGGGGGAAGGACCTCCACCCAGAGCCATCAGAGCCCGGTGACCACCTCTCGCAGGCCGTCTCCTTGCCTGTGCACGGCCCCAGTGCCCAGCCAGGGCCAGCACCTCCTGCTCCACTCATGGGTGTGGGGGCTGGGGGGAGGGCCTGTCCCATCCCGCCTGCGGCCAAGCCAGGAGCTGCAGTGAGGAGCAGGCTGCTGGACAAGTGAAGGCCTCACCTTGCCCCTGCACACGGCCAGGAAGGTGGCCCCACTGGACCCCGGGGCTGCAACCCTCTTGTAGTAAGCGTCGAGGACCTGGAATGAGGGGCCGCTCAGCCATGCCCGACACCGGCCCCTTCGCCCATCTTCAGGGGAGGGTGTGGCCAGCAGGCCCCTGGCTGACCCGCTGCAGCACAGCCTGCTTGGCGCAGCCCGGCGTAGGGCAGCTGGGCCCTCGGAGCTGAGGGCCAGGGGACCAGCAGTTGGCGTAATGGCTATGTTGCTGGACTCCCATGTAGTTGACCGCGGTTTGAGTCCCGGACCTGGTAGCTTAACGCTGAACACGTGTGTGCATGCCCAGGATCCCGAGAGGAGAATGGAGAAGGGATTGTGGTGTGGCCACCCACCCGGGGGTGATTTCTCGCTTTGCTTGTCTCTGTCTTTCTGGTGAGCACACGCGCCCTGTAGCAAAAACCTCTCCAAAAAAAAGAACTGAGGGCTGGCCACTGTCACCCCCACACCCAGTGGGGCCAGCTACTTTCGAATGCAGCCCACCTAAGGGCAGGCGAGGGTCACAGATCCAAAAGAGGCAGCCAGGAGCCACCCAGAGCCCCTGGTCAGGGCCAGCAGGCTCTGGAGGAGGTGAGGGCAGTGGGCGGGCCTGCAAGCTGACCTCGGAGAAGCTGCCCTTACTCCTGGGTTCCACGAACAGAGGCTTCTGCACGTCCACCCTCCTGGTCAGGTCGCGGGCCTGTGGAGGTGAGGACGTGGGGACGTGGGCCACAGGCACGGGCCATGCCCCAGCCACCTGAGCCTGGGCCTCGGCCCTGCCCGCCCACTCAGCCCAGGACCGCAGCACTGCAGGGGACGCACCCGCCAGAACTCCAGACTCTTCTCCATGACGGGGTAGGAGGGGAAGAAGACCAGGAGACCATGGGGCACCACGCGGGCGATGTTGCCTGAAAGCACTGCGAGGTCACCACAGCTGGTGCCGCAGTCCCCACCAGCCCAGGGAGCGGGGGCTCCTCAGAGTCCTGGGAGTGAGGGATGGGGTGGGACACAGGATGGGGACCGTGGGCAGTCGGGCTGAGGGTGCAGAGGGACTTACCCAGAGCCTTCCCCAGGGAGGACAAGCACTCCTCAGAAAACCTGCAGCACAAGGGGGCCACTGGCCGAGGGTCCTAAGGGCCCAGCGTGCCTGCCACCACCCCTGGACCGAGGGCGGGACCTCTTACCGCTTGTCAAACGCAGAGCTCAGCTGGGCTCCATCCGGGCCCTTGGGGACGACCCCCACCCAGATCTGGTGCTCGTCGATGACGTGTGGGTTCTCCAGACAAACCGGGAAGGGGCTGGGTACGGACAGAGGGTGTGGGCAGGGGCAGCCACAGGGGCGGGTGGAGACCCCAGCACGTGGCTCACGGGAACCCCTAGATCAGGCCGCACCCACGCCCCCCAGCAACTGCTTGGACGGGCAGGGCGGCCCTTACATCTGCATCTCCAGGGCGAAGGAGGACACGGGGGCCAGTGTGCCGCTGGTGAGGATGAGGGTGCGCACGCCCTGGCGGACCAGCTCCCGCATGCTGTGGCCGGGGCTGAAGCACCAGTAGCTCAGCACCTTCCCTGTGGGGTGAGGTGGGACTCGGCCACTGCGCCCCGACCCGCACGGCACCAGCTGACCCCGCGGCCACAAGCTGGGTGTGCAGTCAGGGCCAGGGCCGAGGAGAGGAGCAGGCCCGGGGTGGGTGCTGGGGTCACCTCAAGAGGTCAGCCGCCCCTGCCCCACTTCTGTGGGAACCACACGCGGCTCGAGACTCAGAGCCTGCACTGCCCACACAGGAAGGGAGTGGCAGCCGCCTCCGACTCCGGTTACGAAGGAGGCGGCCGTGTCCCGAACTGTCCCCGGAAACAGGAAAGTCTGCAGGACCACGGACGTCAGCAAGGTCTCTGCCAGGGGAGCCCAGCTCGGGGAGAAGCGGGGCCTTTCCTGGGAGTGCCCGCTGGCTGGGAGCAGGAGGCGCTCAGGGACGCCCCACGCGTCGAACCTTCTGGAAAGGGCGCAACCCTTCTGGGGCGGCAGGCCTGCTGCACACGAGGCTGGCCCTGCGGTGGGGACTGCTAGGCGTCTGCCTCACGAGCCAGCTTCCTGGAAACATGCAGTGCAGGGCAGCTGGCCCGAAGTCGCATGACCTCGGGGGGCTGGGACGGAGGGCTGCCAGGACCATGCCTGCACGGCACCTCCCAAGGGAGGCTGGGCTCCCCCCCTCGGGACGGCCCTTCCGGCGGGGAGGCCCGGCCACCATGCCTATCCCTGCTGCTGGCCAGAGTGCCCCTCAGGCTCCACGAGGGCTCAGGCTGCCCAGGCTGCACCTTGCTTCCTGGCTGTAGGGGTGCTCCAGGCATCTGACCGCGGCGGCGTCCTCCGGGGACTGGTGTCGGGGTGGATGTGCACCTGGAGGGGGCGTGTACAGTCCAGGGGCGCCCTGTGTGCTGGGCCGCCCCCACCCTGCAGCACTGTGGGACCCCTGCCCCACCCGAGTGCGGGAGGCACCCTACCTTATAGGACTGTAGGGCCTCAGGGTCCCCCCCGGATCCAGGGCCGCTGTCAGGGGGGTCCACACTGAACACGGTCTGGAGGGCAGAAGGTACACAGCGTGGCTCAGGAGCCCAGGGTGGCACAAGGCCCAGCTCGGCAGGCACCCGGCGCCCGAGCCCCAGAGGCCACCGCACGCCTGCCGAGGTACCACACAGGGAGGACCTGGCACCACCTGGCCCCAGCCTGCCGTGAGCAGCTGGGGCTCGTCCCTAAGGTGGCCCGAGAGCTCAGCCCCTAAGGAGGTGCGGTCTCCTCCTCTAGAAACACAGCAGCCATGCAGCCACTCTCCTGCACCCCCGGCCCACGTCAACGTGTCCCAGTCAAGGCCACAGCAGGGTCCCAGCCTCTGAAAGCCGGCAGGCGGAGCGAACGCCCAGGCGTGGCTACAGGGAGCGGTGGCTGCTCGTGGGGGTGGGTGGGCAGGCAGCACCGACGTCACCAAGGATGGCCCCCGTGCCTTGGCCTGTGTCGTTTCCCTGCACTGCAGGGTCTCACAGGCCATGGCCGGCCTGCCCCCAGCAAGGTGTCACTGCCGCGCCACCTCCACAGGCACCGCCGGGCACACCAGGACTGCTGCACTCCTCTGCCACAGGAACTGTCCCGGGATGTCTGCAACCCCCAGCTGCACAGCCTGCCTGGCGCTCGCGGACCACCTTCCCGCTGGGCCAGGTCGCCTGCACGGGGCACTGGTGGGGGCCAGGCACGACTCAGTCTTGGGCAGCAAGGGGACCCGGCACGCTGCGGCGTGCGACTGAGGCAGGTGTGCATGCGGGCGAGGGCCTTGAAGGGGGTCCGCCCACAGCCGCAGCCCTGCCTGACGCCACCAGGCCCCACTGTAAGGGCAGGCCAGCTGTGGCCGCAGGCACTGCCTAAGCCTGCACCATGGGCCCCAGGACAGCGGCACTGCGGAGACCAGCACCCTGCAGCTTGGGGCCGGGCACAGGCTGTCACCAGGGCTCCTTGAGGGCAGCAGAGGGGACTGAGCCGGGGCACGACCGTGCTGGGCGCAGGCAAGGAGGGGCTTTTCCACGGGCACGAGGTGACCCCCTGCGGCTGCCCCTGCGCCGAGCAGGCCCACGAGGTAGAAGGGCCGAGTGCGCCTCAGCCCAGCAGCCATGCCCAGCCACACCCCAGGCAGGAGATGCCCACGGTCCCCTCAGAGGACAGCAGCCGCCCCGGAAGCCAGCATGGCAGGCCGGCCCTCCTCTCACAGGCTCCAGCCCAACGCCCGGGGGCCGGGGGACAGCGGTGTCGCCACGGGCCATGACTAAGGAGGCCGCCCAGATGGCGCCTGGCCCCACCCAGGACCCACAGCCACCAACACGCTGCCTCTCCACGCCAGCACCACCAGCCACAGGCCGGCACGCAGCCAGGCCAACCACACGTGATCTGGAGGGGCTGCTGGGGCAGCGCGGGCAGCACTGGGAAGGAGCTCGGCAGCCCACACGCCACCAGGCTCCTCGGGGACAAGCAGGCCGAGGACAACGCCCCATCACCGGAGCGTGTGGCTCACCCCAAACCATGGCCCACAGCCACCCGCAGGGAAAGCAGGCCACGCTCCTCCCCTCGGGCTAGGAAACGGCTCGGCTGGCCCAGGACGACGCTGACCTCACATGCGGAGGAGAGGGCATTGTGGACAGCACGCCAGGGGACAGGACGTGGCCCAGAGAAGGGTGACAGTCACATCCCTCTCCTGGGCTCACAGAAGGCAGCCCTGGGTCCCATCCGGCCTGGAGGGGCTCCCGATCCTCACTCGCCGGTGGGGCTCTGGCCACAAGTGCCACTGGGTGTGACTGCAGTGCAGACACGCAAAGCAGACCCTCGAGACCTCGGCATGAACTCAGTGTGGGCGAGCGAGCAGGGGTTGCTAAGTAGCACATGGGAAGGGCCTTCAATCCGGCCCAGCAGGGAAGCACCGCATGGCTCCCGTCAAGGACACGGCCCGGCCGCACAGGCCTACCTGCAGAATGTCTGTGAGCTGCTGCAGCCCGGCCGTGTTGGTGAGCACTCCGGCACCTGTGGGGCAGGAGCTGGGTCCGCAGCACAGTACGGGCGGGGTGGCCCCCGGTCCCAGCTGCACATTGCCCGCACCCAAGGGAGGCAGCCCTTCCCAGCATACAGGGAGCTGGGGGGACAGAGTCTCCACAGACATCAGTGGGCTCCAACAGAGAGCCGGCAGTCCACCACATGGGGGCCGCCACGCCACTCCCACACGCAGCCCCCTGGGCCTCCCCACCCCCAGCCCCAGCCCCCCCCAGGCCCTCCTACATTTCAAAACTCCCCACTGGGCAAGAGCAGGTTCCCCTGAGCAGCCCCGGCAAACCCTGGGCCTCACAGAGCTTGGCCCGGCGTGGGAGAATCAACAGGCCTAGCCCTCGCTGACCACTGAGCCTCCACTGCCCAGAGACCCAGCTGGGACGCAGCTGCAGACACTGCTCATTCGCAAGGCCAACGGCACTAATGCCTCAGTTCCCAGCAGCGGAGGGGACAGCTGACAGGAGGCTGGGGGCCAGCTCGGGGGCCACTAGGGGACGCACTAATCCCTAGACACAAAGTGGCCACCTCAAGGGGCCTGGGACCCCTGCCCTGCTCAAGTCTGTGGCAAAGACAGCCGGCCCGACGCCCGCCTATGGCCAGAACTTACGCCCTGCCAGGTGCTGGATGATCTGGTCCAGGGAGTCCAGGATGCAGTCCTTGGTCTGGAATGTGATCTGGGCTTCGGCAAACAGCTCGAAGATGTAGCTGCCAAGGAGAGAGCAAGCTTGAGCCTGAAGGGGCCTCGGCTGTGGGTCTGGGAACCCGCGGTGAGAGCTTGTCTCCTTCACTCAGAAACCAACGGAGATGAGGGCTCTGCTTCAGGGTCAGGGTGGGGGCAGACAGCACCGGGTGAGGGCCCATCAGAAGGTGGGGAGGCCCAGAGGTGTCGCCAGGAGCCTCCCGGAGCAGCTCTGGGCAGCCTCCCCTACACTGAGCAGCAGCGCAAGGGCTCGGGGTGCGGGGCAGGCAGCACGGGGCCCCAGGACACTCGGCCTCGACAACCCGGCCAGGACCCCAGCAAGGCCACGGCTGAGTCAGGGACAGCCCCAAGGCCCCCGCTGGGTCCTCGTCTGCCCATGCGGCGGGTAACCTGGCTGCTGACCAGACCGGAGGCTCCGGGTGTGAAGAACACTCAGGCCCTCGGGCGGCTGCCCTCCACTGCTTCAGGGGCTGGGGCGGAGTCGGGACAGGCCCCGGGGAGGGCACCCTGCGAGGGGGACCCTGGCGGTGCCGTGTGGGTGCCGCTGTCCCCAGCGTTCTCGGTGACGAGGAGGTGCCCTCTCCTGCGTCTGCGGTGCGGGGAGCCTCAGGTCCGGCAGCCACCACAGCACCAGGGAGCGGCGCCCACAGGCACCCCTAGCTCCAGGCAGGGTCTGAGGTCAAGGGCGGGTCCTGCCCCTCACCTGCCCGGCTTGGTGACGCCCCCACGGTCTCCAGGCAGCTCAACAGCATCGATGGCCGCCTCCAGGCGAAGCAGGATGGCTACGGGTCACGGTGGTCAGAGGGGTGCCAGCGACGGCACGGGTGGGGGGCGGCGGGGGGGCGCTTACCCTTCAGCTTCGCGATGTCCTCCAGCCCCAGGCTCAGCCCTGCGGAGGAGCACACACGCTCAGCCGTGCCTCACCGACCCGCCTCGAGAGCCGCTGTCCATCCCCAGCTGTGCCGCCGGACACCCCAGGACTGCCACAGAGAAGAGGCCACGCCGTCCTCGTGCCGAGCTCGAGCCGGAGCAGAGGGAGCGTACGAGACTCGCCTTCAGAGATACCCGGGAGCCCACAGCCACAAGCACCGTGTGCCCGGGGACCCTCTCCCACGGCAGGGCTCTGGGTCTGGGAGGAACGTGCACTGCGGGACACCCTGACTCCCACACAGGAAGGAGCGTCTCCCACTCCCCGTGGCCCACCGCAGGTGGCCAGCTGAGCGCCTAGCGGGCATCTGGTGACCGGCCCGCGCACGCTCACATCTGCAGCTCGGCAATGGTGTTAACGTGGTCCCTTCCTGAAGATGACGAGGACACAGTAATGAATGGGAACCCATTCAAACACCCCATTTGAAAACGGGAGATAGGGACCAGCGGTTGGCGCAATGGCTATGTCGCTGGACTCCCACGTAGTCGACTATGGTTCGAGTCCCGGACCTGGTGGCTTAAACTCACGCCGGGTACGTTTGCATGCGTGTCCAAGATCCTGAGAGGAGAATGGAGCAGAAGGGATTGTGACGTGGCCATCCCCCCTAGGGGGGTGATCTCTCGCTTTCTGTCTCTGTCTCTTTCTTTCTGGTGAGCGCACGTGCCCTATAGCAAAAACCTCTCTAAAAACAGGGAAGATAAACCAGGCATCTCTCCTGCTTCTCCTGCAGGAGCAGCATGGCGCCAGCATGAGACCACCCGACAGGTCACAGCCCCGCTGCCCCGCAGGCACAGAGGGGAGGGCCCTGGTGCTGAGTGGCAGGTCACCACCACGAGTAAGGTGCAGCCACAGGAGCCCTGCCCATGCAACTGTGCCCCAGGGAGCCAGTCGGCAGGCCCAGGCCCCTCACATCTGTGGCCCTGGCTCTCCCCCGAGTATAACGGAGCGGGCATGGTCAGGGCAGCTGGGGGCCGGGCTGATGCGACTCTGGGTGCACGCCCACCGCCTCAGCCAAGGCAAGAAACAGACCCTGGGAAGCCTGGTCTGACAAGAGAGCAGGAGCTGGACTACCATGTAGCCGACTGCGGTTCGAAGCCCGGACCTGGAAGTTTACCTTCTCACTTTCCCTTTCTCTCTCTCCCTGTCTCTGTCTGGTCAAATTAAAAGAAAAATAAAGGTTGGCAAGTGGTGTGCTGGTTAAGAGCGCTGGACTCCCACATGGCCGACCACAGTTCGAGGTCCAGGTCCAGTGGCTTGCTTTCTCACTTTCCCTCTCTCACTCTATCCCTCTCTGGTCAAATTAAAATGAATAAATAAATAAAGTTCAATAAAATAATTATTTAAAGAAAGGATTAACAACAAATAAAATAATTATTAAAAAAAAAAAAGACACAGACCCCAAAGGCTGGCGAGAAGCCAGGTAGTGGAGGCCCTGAGGTAGTCTGTCTCTCTCTGCACGCCACCTGGCCTGGCCTAGGTGCTAGGAACATCACGGCCTGGGAACACCCCCACACAGGAGATGAAAACTGCCACAACAACGGCCCACTGCAGCCGGAGGGCCAGGAAGAGGGCAGCCCCCGACAGACTCTGCTGACCACATCTGCTCGCCCCAGGCAGCAGCACAGAGAAGCTGCAGGCCGCCCCCTTCCCACCCTGGAGGACAGCCCACCAGAATCAACCAGCACCAAGGAAAAGGGGCGTCTTCCCCTCCCAGTGGAGCTGCGGCTGCAGAGACTGTGAAGGAACCGCCCCCAACCAAGCACAAGATGGGGAGGCAGATGCCAACCGCCCAGGCTCGAACGGGGACGGGCACTGCAGGGCCGACGGACGAGGGCCTCTCCGCACTGTGCTGCCCTGGCACGGCAGCTGGAGAGCGGCCCCACCGCGTCGACCCTGTCTGATCGCCCAGGGCGGCGCTGGCCTTCAGGCCTCCCGGTCGGAGCGCCCAAAAAACATTTTGAGTCTGCGTGTCAGACCGCCTCCCAGCACAGACTCACGTAAGACCAGTCTCAGGGCCAGCAGCTGGCGTGGTGGTGAAGGCACTGGACATCCCATATGGTCAACCGTGGTTCGAGGACCGGACCAGGCGGCCTGCTTTCTCATTTGCCCTTTCTCTCTCTCTGGTCAAATTTAAATAAATGAATGAGTAGGGGCCAGCAGGTGGCGTGGTGGTTAAGGTGCCAGACTCCCATGTGGTTGACCATGGTTCGAGTCTGGGACCCAGTGGCTTAAAACTCACGCTGGGCACGTGCCATGCGTGCCCAAAACCCTGAGAGAAGGGAGGAGAGACCGCGGAGGGACCGCAGGTGACCACCCCGGCAGGTGACTTCTCACATTCTCTGTCTCTGTGTCTCCAGGGAGCGCACATGCCCTAGAGCAAAAATCTCTCAAAAAAAAAAAAGAGAATAAACTTGCGTTGCTTCAGCTACGATGTTGGGGTGAGGGCTACGGCAGCTGAGTGCCCCAGTCAGAAAATCCAAGGTCCAAAATGCTTCAAAATCCAAAACTTTCTTACTTATTTATTTTCTAGAGAGATTTTTGCTATAGGGCGTGTGCCCTCACTGGAAAGACAGAGAGAGACAGAGAGACAGAAAATGAGAAATCACCCCCAGGGAGAATGGCCACGCCCCAGTCTCCTTTCCCCCATTTTACTCTCTGGATTTTGGGCATGCACGCACACATGCCTTGTGTGGGTTTTAAGCCACTGGGTCCAGGACTCAAACCATGGTTGACCATATGGGAGTCCAGCGACATGGCCATTATACCATCAGCTGATCCCTATTATTATAATTATTTTTAATTTGCCGAGAGAGAGAGAGAAAGTAAGAAAGCAAGTCACCAGATCCAGGACTCGAAACGTGGTCGGGCCGTGTGGTAGTCCAGCACCTTAACCACCACGTCACCTGCCAGTCCTGGACTCTTCTCATTTTCTTAAGTATTTTATTTAACTTTATTTATTTTTATTTTGACCAGAGAGGGACAGAGAGAGAGAGAGAGAGAGAGGGAAAGTGAGAAAGCAAGCCGCCTGGCCTGGGACTCGACCTGTGGTTGGCCGTGTGCGAGTCCAGCACCTTCACCACGCCACTTGCCAGTCCCAGTGTTTTAGGGTTTTTTTTCAGAGATTTTTTGCTATGAGGCACGTGCGCTTGCTAGAAAGGCAGGGACAGAGAGAAAGAAAACGAGAAATTACTCCCAGGGGATGGCCACGCTGCATTCCCTTCTCCATTCTCCTCGGGAGTTTGGGCATACATGCACACGTGCCTGGTGTGAGTCTGAAACCACCAGGTCCAGGACTCAAACCACAGTTGACTACATGGGAGTCCAGTGATATAGCCATTATGCCTTCTGCTGGTCCCAAAGTGCAGTAATTTCTAAAAATTGTTTACTTGATCTTATTCACTCATTCAGTTATTTTAATTTGGCCAGAGAGAGACAGACAGAGAGGGAGAGAGAAAGTGAGAAAGCAAGCCACCAGATCCAGGACTCGAACCATGGTTGGCCATGTGGGAGTGTCTAGTGCCTTAACCACCATGCCACCTGCTGGTCCCAAAAGTGCAGTAATTTTTAAGGATATAAAGGGGTCTTGATCTCAACACATTAAGAACTACCGTGCTCAACCAGCACACGCAGGCATGCCAACACACGCACATACACGTCAAAGGCGGCCTGGGCGGGGAGAGGTGGGCGGGAGGAGCCACCCACGAGGGGTACATGCAGTGCCCTGGGTGGTCTCTGCGTCTCCACATGTGTGGCAGTCTCTGCATCACCGTGGAGTCTGACCACGCGTGTGGCGGCCTCCGCATCGCCGTGGAGCCTGCCCACACATGCAGTTTAAAGGAAAAACGGGAGGGAGGCCATTCCCACTCGCGACCCGAGTGAATGAAACTGTGGAAGAGCACCCAGAGACACTCCCGCAACCTTCACCCACCACACGTCTACCGCCCACCGCAGCAGTTACTGGTGGGGACCACCCACGGGCCACGCATTCACGTTTCACAGTTCAGGAACACGGACACAACCCAACCCGACCCGATGACACAGTATGTTCCAAAAGCAACACGCTCTGAGAGGTAGCAGCCTCCCCAGTGTCCCCAGAATCCTGCATGTCCTCGCTGGTGCAGCCACATCGAGCATGGACAGGACAGCTGCACTCGGACACACGCACGCTCCACAACGTGGCCGCACAGGCTCCGTCGCAGCAGCCTGGCAGGGCCACGTGGCAGACGCTTCGCCGAAGCCCTGGGAGCCCCAGCAGTTACTGTCCCTCAGCACCTGGCCTTCCTGGACCCCCACAGACACAAAGTCCGGCAACTCAGCGGTCACGCCATCAGGAGGCCACCTGAGCCAGTAAGGATGCTCGGCCAGCCTCGGACAGAGAGCACGCAGGCAGACGAGCCGCCACGTGCGTGAAAGCACCCAGTGGCCAATGAGAAGCTTACAGATGGGAACTGGGGCTGTGAGCACAGTGACCTGTGGGTAGAGGAGCCCGGGCTGCTTACAGTGAGCAGCCGAGCCCCCGGCGTCACACAGAAGGGAGCCACTGCCGGGAAAGGACAATAGGTCTCTGGAAACTCCCAGCCTCTCCCTGCTCTTCCGGACCTGGGCCACTCTGGCTAAGAGGCTTGCGGAGAGGTGGAGGTCGTCCTGGAACGCCAGCCTCCACGGAAGGGCTCCAGGGCCCACGAGACGCTGCCTTGGCCTCGGCCCTCAGTCCCTGCCGCACTCACCGGAGTTGGTGACGTCTGCGCTGAGCTCCGGGTGGGACTCGCCCCGCTGGGCCAGCTTGGTCTGCTCCTCCAAAACCTGGTCTATGGCGTCCAGTCCCGAAGCCACGTCGTGGGGGGTCAAGTCGAAAGACGCCGACTCCTCACACATCTTCTCCTGAGAGCCCAGCAGGTCGGTCAGGGCAGGCGGGGCGGGGCAGGGCAGGGCGGGGCAGGAAGCTGAGACCCAGGCACGAGGTGGGCCTGGCCCAGGACCAACACCTGGCCCACCCGATGGGTACACGGGGCTACCCCACGGGGCCACCAACATCTGTAACGGAGACACCTGCTGAGGGTCTGGGTCTCACGAGGCCTGCACACCGGGCCTGCACCTCCCAGGCAGTCACTGCCGAGTGGGGCCGCGGGCCGTGGAGCCGGGGAGCCGGGGAGCCCGGGGCTGAGGGCCCCAGAGCAGTGGAGGCCCTCACAAGGCAGTGGAACCCAGGCCTCGGCAGCCCTCCCAGGGCCGGCTAAGCGCCCGGCACAGACACTGCAGGAGACGACGAGCCTGTTGTCACCCCGACAGACGCCGGCTGCAGAGGGCACAGCCCAGGGCCAGGCTGACCCAGCCACAGACAACAGGCTAGGGAGGCTGGTGTGGGCCTGGCCCACGGTCTCCGCCCCACGAGACATCGACTGGGGCAGAGGGCCCAGCTGGAAAGACTCCCGCAGGTAGGCCTGTCTCAGCAAGGACACTGGAGGCCGGAGGCCAGAGGCCAGTGGACACTCACCACGTTGTGAGCTTCATCCAGGATCACGACTGTCCCCCTCAGGTCGATGCCGTGTGCGCGACGGCTCTACAGGAGGGAGAGGGCGGAGGGCTGAGCCGCGGGACGGGCTCGGGATATCACACGCCCGGCTACGGGTGAGGAAGGCACGGGAAGGCCCTCCTGTCTGGCCGCCGACGCAGCACCGTCAGCAGCCTGATGCCGGGCGTGCGCCAGGGAGACACCCCCACGGAGGGGCGTGGGCCTCAGTCAGCACGGGAGCCGTGGCCCAGGGAGACACCCCCACGGAGGGGCGTGGGCCTCAGCGTGGGAGCCGTGGCCCAGGACACGGTAGCCAGGCAGCCGCTTCTGAGTGCAGGAGTCACAAGGGTCCAAAGCCTGCAGTCTGTCCACCGAGGAGATTTAAAAACCCAGGCCCAGGCCCAGCAGGTGGACGGTGGCGAAGGCAACAGATTCTCACGCAGCTGACCAGGGTCCAGCTCGCGGACCCAGGGGCTTGAAACTCACGCCAGGCCCGTGTGTGCCCGACAGCAAGAGGGAAGGCTGCGAGAAGGAAGTGTGGAGTGGCCACCCCACGGCGGGTCATTTCTCACTGTCTCTCTCTGACTCTCTGGCAAGTGTGTGTGCCTCAGGGCAAAAACCTTTTTATTTTCAGGCACCCGCCTCACCGTGGCCGCAGTCCTCACGGACTGCCACGCCCACGCAGGCACACGTGAGTCCCACAACCCAGACACCGTGCTAACCCACCCTTCCTGGCTGGTCCAGGTTGCCAAACGGGCTCGGGACAGGTCCCCCGTGGGCCCCTCGTCCAGCTGCCGTGGCTCCTGCCCGCGGTGTGCAGCTCAGGGCGTGCAGCCAGCCAGGCTGAGGACGTGGGCACCGTCTCTGCCCGGCGGGACCGTCAGCACACACCTGCCAGCGCCACGGCCTCACTAGCGTTGCTGGTGACCTCTGGGATGCCTGGCCTGTCAGGGGATGTGGTGCGCATTCAGGCCACATCCCGACGACAACGCTGGACCCTGACACCACCCCCTCCACTACCCTGCACACCCTGGCCGAGTCCTTGGGAAGGCAGGCGCACCCTCCCCTCCTGTGACTTTAATTTCCTTAGTTTTCATCACTTTCAGAGTCAAGCCTTTATGTTTAACAAAGATTTTTTTAGAGAGATTTTTGCTATAGGACGTGCGGTCACCAGGGACAAGGACAACGTGAGAAGTCCCCCTCCAGCGGGGATGGCCACGCCATCATTCCTTCTCCTCCATTCCCTCCCTGGGCTTTTGGGCACACATACACACACGCCTGGCATGAGTTTCAAGTCACCAGGTCTGGGACTCGGACCATAGCTGGCCACATGGGAGTCCAGCACCTTAACCACTGCTCCACCTGCTGCCCCAAAGCCCAATTTCCATTTTTTTGGAGAGGTTTTACTATAGGGTGCGTGTGCTCATGAGAAAGAGAGACACGGAGAGACAGAAAGCGAGAAATCACCCCCCAGGGGGGATGGCCACACCGCAATCCCTTCTCCTCCATTCTCATCTTGGGCATGCACACACGCCCACGTGAGTTTAAGCCACCGGGTCCAGGACTCGAACCGCGGTCGACTACATGGGAGTCCAGTGACATAGCCATTACACCTGGTCCCAATTTTCTTTTATTTTTTTTTTAGAGAATTTTTTTTTTTTTGTTATGGGACATGTGTTCTTGTCGGAGGGACAGAAGTGAGAAATCACTCCCAGGGGCAGTCCCTTCTCCAGTTTCCTCTCAGAATTTGGGGCATGAGTTTCAAGCCACTGGGTCCAGGATTCGAACTGCAGTGGCCATGAAGGAGTCCAGCGATGTTCACTACTATGTCACCTGCTGGTCCCAAAGCCCTATTTTTAAACATTTTTTCTTTCTCCCTTATTTTTTAGCGGTTTTTGCTATAGGGCGCATGTGCTCGCCAGACAGACAGAGTCAGAGAGACAGAAAGCAGAAATCACCCCCCAGGGGGGATGGCCATGCCGCGATCACTTCTCCATTCTCCTCTCAGGATCTTGGGCATGCACGCACATGCGCCCGGCATGAGTTTTAAGCCACTGGGTCCGGGACACGAACTGCAGTCGACTACGTGGGAGTCCAGCGACATAGCCATTACGCTAACTGCTAGTCCCTCCTTTTTTTTTAAAGAGAAATTTTTGCTAAAAGGTGCATGTGCTCGCCAAAGAGAGAAAGAGAGAGAGAGGAAGACCGAAGGCAATAAGCCACCCAGGGGTGGCCACGCCACAATCCCTTCTGCTCCATTCTCCTCTTAGGCTCTTGGGCACACACAGTGTGAGTTCTAAGCCAGCAGGCCCGGGACCTGAACCATGACTGACTAGGTAGGAGTCCAGAGCTGTAATCACGGCGCCGTATGCTGGCCCTAAAACACTGTGCTTTACAGCCATCGCCTGGTGTGTCCACGCTTGGAAACCTTGGCTGACCCTAAGGTTGCAAAGGTTCCCGTGTCCCCTTCCGGGACTTCCGGCTTTGGCTTTTATGTACAGGATTGCATGGGGGACGTAATGGCCAAGAGCCGCCCTTTACCAAAGAGACAGCCCGCTACCCCAGCAGGGGTTTTTGGAAAAACAAGAAACTATCCTATGCCCTGGAGCTCCCTGGGCGAGTCTGCCAAAGGCCCATCACCGCCTGCTCCGACCTGCGTCTGCCCCACGGGCCCAGGCACCAGTCCTCATGGCCACAGCTCTGCGGTGACCTTGGAATCAGGGAGGCTAAGTCCTCTCAGCGACTCTGGCCTTCGAAGTCTTGCTTTCCCAGGAAATATCAGAACCAGCCTGTCAGCCGTGAGGTGCTGCTCCTCCTGAGCCCAGGCCTTGCGCTCTCAGAGGCTCTCCAGGTGGCTCGCACAGGCAGCCTGTCAACTCGTGCACAAACACAGCAAGCCTCACCAGCTCAGGGACCATGGCTCTGCTCCGGCACGAACACCCGCCGTGGGCTTCACGATGGCTCCCTCCCATCAGACTTCTGCCCACCTGGCTCCCTCTGCGGCGACCACTCAGCCTCATGTCAACCAGCGTGCTCTCTCCGGCCCCTCTCCAGTGGCCCCTGCGGGGCTCCACCTGTCCGCTCGGCCCCACCCCTACCGGCCACTGGGCTCTGCCCCCCTTCCTCCCCAGCAGACGGAAGCCGGCCTCAGTCCGGGCTGCAGCCCAGCACAGTGGGTCCTCAACGAGCACCCGCCCCGGGAGTGAGCGATGGAGGACAGCATGGCGGCAGTACACGGGCAAGCACCAGGTGTGGCACATGAGCCATGACCCCACCAACGTGAAACGGTGCAGGGGCATGGAGGCATGTGTGCGGCTGGAGCGCTCAGGGCTGGGAGCCTACCCAGGCCAAGTCCTAAGCCCTCGACAGGGACAGAGGCGGGCCCTCCCTGCACACCTGCTGCCTTGTGGCCCCACGTGGGGGTGTGCTGACCCTCCACACGCAGGGGCGCTCCCGGTGTCAGGAACCGGCCCCCAGGCCTGTCCTCACCTTGGCGTCCAGCAGGTAATTGTACGGCATGAAGATAAGGTCAGCCTGCTGCTTCCGGTTCCGGGACAGGTAGTAGGGGCACACCCTGTGGTGAGGGCAGAGCAGACGGGGTGAGCCCCACGCAGGGACACAGGGGGGAGGGCAGAGCGGATGGGGTGAGCCCCACGCAGAGTCACAGAGGTGAGGGCTGGGGGATGAGGTGAGCCCCATGCAGGGACACAGGGGTGCAGCTGCATCCTTGGGCAAGGACTGGGGTACAGGATGAGCCCCATGCACCCCGCACAGGGACAAAGGAGTGAGGACTCGGGGCTGGGGCACCCTGGTGGGAGTGATGCAGGGCGAGGTGGGGGATCTACAAGCGTTTTCAGCCACGTGAAGGTGCAGCCTACCCCAGAGCCCTGTGAGAACAAGACAAGGTCCACCCAGCCCTCGACAGCGGGTGCCAGAGCAGAGCAGAGCAGAGAGAAGAGCTCAGGAGGCGGCGCCGCCTCTCGCTGTCTTCCTCATCACAGCCCGGAACCTGAGGCCTCGAGAGCTCAGCACGTGGGCTCCTCGAAGCACGGAAAGCTGCCCACAACAGGAAGGGGCCCCGAGGAGAGGGGAGCAGCAGGGGAGACTAGAACCCCGAGTTTATACAGCGCACGGGCGTCCACGAAGTCCCAGGACAGGCAGGGGCTGTGGGGGAGGCAGCTTCTCTCGAGGTCGTGCTCCCCACACCAGACAGCACCTCGTCTGAGCTCACCTGTGCTGGCTCCCACTCCTGACCAGGTCCTCGATGTCCAGGATGGGGCTGCTCAGCTCTTGCTCCTGACTCCACTCTGTGAACGCGAGCCCGTCAGCACGGCACCTGCCTCAGCTTGCTGCGGGCCGACCCAGGATGCCCCCGAGAACGGCTTCTGTGTGGTCGCCCACCACCTGTGGGCCCGAGCATCTCTGTCTGGCCCGTCATGGGTCCGCAGGAGAGGCCCCAGGCGAAGTGACCTTGTGGGAGCCCTGCTCTACACCCCAGAAGGCAGGCGCTGGCCCTGTCCCATCACAGCAAGCCTGTGCTCCACACCACCCCCGCCCACACGTGCCTACTCCACAGACCTGGGGTCCCACCTGACCAGGGATCTGAGCCGCCTGTGCCCAAACCCAGTGGTGCCTGGCCTTGCTCCTCTGGCTCATGAGCGGAGCATGGCCGCCCTCCCTCAGGACGGCAGCAGGGGGACAGGTGTGACCGTGGACTGCGAGGCCAGCACAGGAAGGCCCTCGAGGAACTGTGATGGGGCTCGCGCCCTTTCCTTGCCCCCACGCAGCCCCCATACTGGAGCCACAGAGACCCCCTGGGACTGAGCACAGCAAACCTCCTCGGCCTATCCTGGCAGGACTGGGCCTCTTCCAACCCCTAACCCTAAGGCACGGCCCCATCAGGTGCCCTCAGGGGCAGGACTGAAGCCCAGCCATGTACTGCAGAGGCCGGAACATGGCACTCAGTGACCAGCGCAGTGATCCCAAGGCCCCTGGGAATAGCAGAGGCAGGACAGGAAAAGCAGGTAGCACCATAGCAACAGGCCAGACAATCGGCGGGCTCCACAGAGCCAGGCCCTCCAGCCTTCTTGGGCAGAGCCTGGGTAGGGAGGGGCTTGTCTTCCCAGCAGCCCAGGGCTGGCCCTGCTTGCTACCCTATCCCAGGTCCTCGAGGACGCAGGCCCTGCAGGCTCACCCTCCAGCTCTCCTCACTTGGCCACAACACAAGCCTCCCCATCCTCGCAGACACCCTGGGGCCGCAGCCCACTCCAGATGGCAGACCGAAAAGCCCACCGGGAGCAGAGAGTGGCTCGCAGCCGGTGGTCCCGAGTGCACTGGGCGGCCAGACCCAGAGCTAAGGTGAGGCTGGGAGCTGAGCCACAAGCCTGGTCAGAGCCAGCAGGCAAGCCAGTGGGGAAGGCTCCTCCCTCTGCCAGCATCCGTGGGCTCCCCTGGCTCCAGCCCTTCCCGACTCCCAGCCACCTCTGCTAGGGCCTCCAGGCAGAGGGCCGGAGAAGCAGGGCAAGTGCGTCCTTGGTCACTCAGGGAGGCTGGCGGGGCCCTCTCCCCCACCCCACCTCCTCGGCCAGGGCTGTGGGCAGCACAAGTGGCCACAGGGTGAACAGGGGAAGACCCATCAGATAAGCACAGGTGTGGCAGGGGCTCGGCCAGGGCATGGCCAGGATGGGAGGGTGTGAGCAGACGGGGAAAGGCGAGACCCGGAGTCTGATGCGGCTGGGAGAAGCACCACAAGGCCGTCTGCAACGGCCGCCCGGCCAGCATGGTGGCCACAGGCCACAGTGACTGCCCCCGTCCTTGCCCCAGCTTCATGCATGCTGGTCCAGACCCCACTCCATCCTTGAAAGCTGGGCATGGGCGGAGGGCGTGAGAGCCACGGAGGATTCCCGAGTGCACATCTGCTCCTCGGTGTGCAGCCTCCAGGCATCATGGACATCAGAAGAGACACCCAGCGGTGCAGTGCAGGACGCGTGGGGTGGGGTCAGAGAGGCCAGAGGCCCTGCCCAGTGGGGTCTGAGCCCCCGCAGCGTGTTTCCCCGGGGCTGGTCACACGGGCCCACCGCCTACATTTGCCAAAAGCAGGCTTCCAGAAGGGATGTGTGCCCAACATGTGCCTGGCTGCTGGCATAGACACCGGGACCCTTGTCAGAAGTGGCGGAGCCCCAGCAAACGCAGCACGAGAGCCAGCCCCATCAGCGGCTTCCTCGGGCCACCATGAGGTCCCTGCAGTCTGAGTACGGGAGACCTGGACGGGAGAACAGGGCTCTCACCCTCCACGTTGTTGTAGAAGTGACAGGAGCGACTTGCCACCTTCCTGCGGCACAGATGGATCTGCAAGAGGAAGGCAAGCACCAGGCTGGAGCGGAGCCGCACCTGCCACTCCTGCCGGAGGTGCACTCCCCCAGCTGGGGCCCAGGGCAAGGTCCGCACCTGCACATGGCTATTCTCCTGCCTCTTCACCTCGGGGTGGATGCACAGCTGCTCCCGGGAGCCCAGCACACACACCTTGGGCCTGGGGGAGAAGGCGGGGTCGGGGTCTGTGTCCACAGATGGTGCAGCTGTGGCCCGACAGCAGCAACAGCCACGTGCAGACACAGGAAGCCTGGTGGCCCGGGGAGCGGCTGCAGCTGCCACGTGACTGTGCCAGGGAGGGGCAGGGAGACAGGGCTGGGGACACCAGGCGGGATGACAGCCTCAACGGCAACAACGCGGTCCCATATGCACGCTGTGCTCAGAGCCAGCGCACGATAATGGGACATGCCAGGTGCCAACTTCACAGGGAAGGGACGATCGGGCCAGTCCTGCCATGCTGCAGCTGACCAGTGTCTGCAAGGAGCTCAGCGGGCCAGCCCCAGGTCAACAACTGCTGCTGGAGGTGCTCCCAGAGGCAGCGTGGTCCTCGCTGTCCTCTGAACCCCGGAGCACCTCACAGCTCACAACTCACAGCTCGGGGGCCGGGGAGAGCGGCACCGCCCCCACCAGGCAGCACTGCTGTGGCCAGCACTGCACCAGGTCTCCGAGGCAGGCGGGAACCTGCCCGACCCACCGATAGGAGGTGCTCCGGAGCTCGCCGATGACCTGCGTGAGCTGCGAGTGCGTCCTGGAGGCGTAGAGGATCTTTGGGATGTCCGAGTAGCAAGCTGCCCAGGCACAGGGAGCACCGCCAGTCATGACTCTGCAGTGGCACGGCGTTTGCCTTACCCAGGCACGCAGCTAACCACCCTGCAGACTCCGGGTGCTGGCTCACCAGAAACGGGCCAGGAGCTGCCTGCCATGCCTAGCTCCCTGAGCACGCCGTGACCCCAGACTTAGGCCCAGGACGACGGGCAAGGGTGTGTCAGCTACAAAAGTCTCGCTCAACTCAAGAGATGACAGAAGCCAGCTGGACTTGTCCTGTCCTCAGTTCTATCCCTTCCCCACCACCCAAAGAGGGTCACCTATGGGGTCTCCGTCCACAGCAACAGCATTCCCCCAGGACAAGGCCTGATCAGAGAAGAGCTCCCCTGGAACCCGCTCAGCGATCTTGCGGGCGGAGATGGAGTCTCGGAGGTGCTCCCGCCAGGCCAGCGTGGTGCAGAGGAGGCAGAGTGTCTTCCCCGTGCCCGTGGGGCTCTCCAGGAGGCCATGCACCTTCTGCATGGGGGCAGGGACAGGGAAAAGGTGAGGCACAGCCCACAGGCGGGGGCGCAGCCCATCATGAAGTGGCAAAACCCTGCAGACCCACGGACAGGTCCACGTGATGTCTTCGCCCTTGCCCCAAAGCCAGCTAGCTAGCCCTCACCAGAAAGCGGCTAGCAGAGCCTTAGTCAAGTGTGGTGGGTGTTCCCGCCCAACGTGGACGGCAAGGTGGCTAACTGCGTGCCAGGTCTCAGAGCAGGGGCGTCCTGCAGCTCCAGACCCAGGTGTTCACGCTGCCCTACGTGCGCAGAACCTGACGTCCTGCAGACAAGTTCTTGGGTGGGAGTAGGAGACTCACAGAGCACAAGAGGGAGCCCCAGGAAGGCCCATGGGAAGCTCGCGTCCCTTTTCCTCCCTGCACACACTGAGGTTTCGAGACCTTCTAAAGTTAGGGCTCGCCAGCAGCTGCCCACCCCACAGAAACTTCTTCCAGCATCTCAAACACCCTTGAGCCTCGGCTCACATGTCACCTCCTCAGGGAGGCCACCAAGCAGAACTACCTGCCTCACTTGACGTGGTCTCGCCTACCCCACCTGGAACAGCACCCCTATCCTCCCAGAAGCGCGGCTCACTCTGACCCACCCCGGTGGCGGGCAGCGGTACCTTCTGCAGACATTCCAGGACCTTGGTCATGTACTCCTCCTGGCACTTGTACGGCTGGAAAGGGAAGTCCACCGCCACGCCGCCCAGGGTTATCCTGGGCATACTCGCTGTGCTCGGGCGGGCCAGGGGGGCCCCCAGGAGGCGCTGCGGACGCGGGGGTTACCGCGCTGTCAGGACGGCCTCCCCGGCACTCAGCCACCGCAAGGCCGTTTCAGGAAGCCCTTCCGGGGAAGGTGGGGCCAGCCTGCCCCGTCCCCGCGGAAGGAGCTGGGGAGGTGAGGCTGCCCGAGGCTCAGGGCCCGGGCCTCCCGCCGCCCACGGCGCCCGCAGCGGCGCAGAGCCGAGCCGGGCCGGGCAGGTCCGCCCGCACCGCCGGCGTCCCGGGGGCAGCCACGGCCGCCGCCGCGGAGGGCACCGGGTCTCCGCGACTCACCGCGCCTGTGTCCGCCGAGCGCCGCGGCCGCCCGAGCTCCCCGCCCCGCTCCCGGCGTTCGGACTTCGCGGGCCGAGGCGCGTGGCCGTCGCAGGCGCGCCGCTTCCGCCGTCACTTCCGGTCCTGCGCCCGCGCTCCGGGCGGAAACCGTTCCGCGGCCGAGGGGTCCGCGCCGTCGCCCGGGCAGGACGCCGGGTCGCCTGGCTCTCGGGGCCCTCCTCCCGGGCGTCCGCCCTGCTCGCCCTGCCCGGACGCGGCCCCGCGGTTTCCCGCCTGCGGCTCGCGACCCCGGGGCCGAGCCCGCGCCCTTCGGTGTCCTGCGGGCCACGAGCTGGCCGTCCCCTGGCCAGGCGTGTCCCGAAGGGCACCAGGAATAAGCCGCGGCCGCCCTGGCGCTCTCGGCGGCACCTGCTTGCCCTCGGGGCCGCTGCTGGAAGGGGCTCTTCGGGAGCCGGCACAGGGCGGCAGGGCCACTTAGCTCCGCATTCCCGCCCGTCCGTGGGTGCTGTCCACAGACGTCCAGTGACAGCGTCTGCCAGCTGCTGAGTTCCTGCTGAGGGGAGCAGTTAGATTAAAAAACGGTACTGAGCCAGCAGATGGCCTAGTGGTCACGCCGCTGGACTCCCGCGCGGTCAACCGCTGTCCACCCTCCCCCGAGTCCCCACCTGGCAACGTAAAACAGAGGGGTGTGTGTGCGAGCGCATGCGCCCCAAGATCCTGGGAGGAGAAGGGACTGGGGGTGGCCATTCCCCTGGGGCTGATTTCTCACTTTCCCTCTCACTCACTTTCTGTGTGTCTCTCTCTGGGGAGGGGAGTGCATGTGCCCTAAGGCAAAAAAACTCTTAAAAAAAAAAAAAAAAAGAGTACGGTGGGGCCGCAGGTGGTGTGGTGGTTAATGTGCCAGACTTCCACATAGCCAAGCATGGTTCAAATCCTGGACCCAGTGGTTCGAAAATTACACCAGGCACATGTGTATGTGTGCCAAAAATCTCAAGAGGAGAAGGGATTGCAGCGTGGCCATCCCCCTGGGGGGAGATTTCTCACTTTCCTATTTACTTTCTCTCTTTGGCACCCTAAGGCCAGAAAAAGAAAAAAAAAAAAGTGTAAAATCTCAGTTTGTGAAAAACACCTTTGCCGGGAACCAGCAGTTAGCGTAATGGCTATGTCGCCGGACTCCCACGTAGTCGACCGGGGTTCACGTCCCAGACCCGGTGGCTTAAAACTCACACTGGGCGTGTGTGCGTGCGTGCCCAAGATCCCGAGAGGAGAATGGAGGAGAAGGGATTGCGGCGTGACCATCCCCCCTGGGGGGTGATTTCTAGCTTTCTGTCTCTATCTCTCTCTCTGTCTGTCTGGAGAGCACACGCGCCCTATAGCGAAAACCTCTCCCAAAAACAAAACAAAACAAAACAAAAAACACCTTTGCCACCGCTGCTGGAGAAGTGCCTGCAGTTGACATGGGTGAGAAGTGAGACTCCCCCCAAGGCCTGGCATTATGCCAGGGATTTCCCACTCGGAGGGTGCATGCCCAGTGTCCCAGCGATCTGAGGCAGCCTGGCCCCTGCCTGGGCGAGCCCACCCCATCCACAGGAGACGCCTCCCTCCGTGTCAGAGGGTCACTCCTCCTGACCCTGGCCCCTGAGTGTCAGCACCTGTAGTGTGGGTCTTCTGAAGGGCACTGACGATCCCTGGGTGCTGCGGTGGCCCACAGAGGGTGAGCACCAGTACGGACAGTCTTGGCTCCTCCTTCCTCCCTGCCAGGTAGAATTCTGGGGATACGCCAGGCCCAGCGCCCCCACCCACGTTAGCGTGGTACTGGTTCACACTAGTTGGACACACGGATGAATTGCTACAAAGTCAGCAGCTTAAAACCACCCTCATTCACTTGCTCGCAATTCTTGGTGTCCTAAGGCTAAGATCAAGTTGCTTGCTGGGGGACCAGCAGATGGCATAGTCGTTTTTTCACCAGACCCCTATGTGGCTGGCCTTGGTTCCAGTCCCAGGCCTGGCAGCTGGCTGGCTTTCTCACTTTTCCTGTCTCTCTCTGGTGAGCACATGTGCCCTATAGCAAATTGAAAATAATAGTAATACTAAATAAATCATTTCTTTTCTTTCCTTTTTTTTTTTTTGGAGAGGTTTTTACTATAGAGCGCGTGCACTCGCCAGACAGACAAAGAGAGAGAGAGAGAGATAGAGAGAAAGCGAGAAATCACCCCCCAGGGGAATGGCCACGCCGCAATCCCTTCTCCTCCATTCTCCTCTCAGGATCTTGGGCACACACGCACACACGCCCAGCGTGAGTTTAAGCCACCAGGTCCAGGACTCGGACCACAGTCGACTATGTGGGAGTCCAGCGACATAGCCATTACACTAACTGCTGGTCCCTCCTTTTTTTTTTTTTGTTTTTTGTTTTTTGTTTCTGGAGAGGTTTTTGCTATAGGGTGCATGTGCTTGCCAGAAAGACAGACACAGACAGAAAGTGAGAAATCACCTCTCAGAAGGGATGGCCACACTGCAATCCCTTCTCCTCTTGGGATCTTGGGCACGCAAACACACACGCTCGACGTGAGTTTAAGTCACCAGGTCTGGGACTTGAACCATGGTCAACTACATAGGAGTCCAGCAACATAGCCATTGTGCCAACTGCTGGTCCCAATAAATCATTTCCTTTAAAAAGGCATCTGTGACTTGGTCAGACCGCCAGATGATCTGCTTTGCCACACGATGAACCCGAGTGTAGGCATCGAATCCTTAGAGGCACAGACTGGCCACCGCGTGCCTGGCACAAGCTGCTGGCCCGTTCCAGCCAACCGCTGGCCCTAGGCTGGTCTCTGGTCTTGCCTTTTGGAGCAGTCCTCACCTCTGCAAGTTCCTCAGAGCTGTACCCCAGTCTGTGGGCTGACGGCGTGTGGGACAGTTGGAGCTTTGGGGGCTCCCACCCCGAAAGTGGACAGACCCTCCGTCTTTCTGCCAGGCTCCTCCAGGGGCAGGACGGGGGCCCCCACTCACGCGTGCACCAGGCGCACACTCAGCTCTGGCCCCTGCTCTCCAACACTCTAGGGACTGACATCAGTGCCTCTCTCAGCCCTTCACACAGGCCCGCAGGGTCAGGGCCTTGTCCTCCGTCATGCAGCCAATGAATGTCCACTTGGGCCGGGGGCCCCTCTGTCTCTCTCTGAAGCCCTCATTCTAGCCTCACACCCCATTTACCTCTTCCCCGCAAGGAACCTGCCAGTCCTCTGGGCTCAGAGGAGATGCCTGGGGCCTTCCTGGTCAGCATCTCACTGCCTCGCAGCCCAGACCCCAGACTGGGAGGGACGCCCAGAGGGCAGCCCTGCCTCCAGGCCCGGGCCTGGACAGCTCTCGGCCCCACCTGGGGTGGGACCTGTCCCCCAGTGAGGGCTTCTTTTCTCTATCTTCCCAAGCCACCGGGAAGCCAGGCACGGAGGCGCAGGTCCTGGGCTGTGGGGCTGGAGGAGGAGCACCTGGTTCAGACCGCCCTCTCCCTCTGACGGCGGCAGCGGAGAGGCCCTCCTCCCCTCTCCCCTTCCCTCTCTCTCTCCCTCCGCCTCCCTCTCTCCCGCCGCGCCGCCCGCCTGCCCGTCCTCCCCCCCAGCACTGCAGTCCCCACTGCAGCTCCAGCCGCGCCCGCGTCTGTCCGGCCCTCGCAGCCCACGCCGCCGCCAGCACCATGGCCAGCACCGTGTCCGGTAGGAGCCGCAGCCCGGCCCTCCCGGGCGCCAGGGGTCTGAGCAGAGGCCATTGTCTGGCCTGTCTGACGCAGGGGCAGATTGCGGACCCCGCATTTCTGCCTCCGCCCTGGCTCATTGGAAGATTGGGCCAGACCCACGGGAGCCGGGGTCTCCGTGCCTTGGTGCCCCAAGGGCAGAGACTGGGGGGGGGGTCCTCAGGGCTGATGGGGAGCGCTGGACAGGGAGTGCTCGCTGGGGGCCAGCCCGGAGCATCGCCTCTGGCCAAGCGCGCAGCTCGAAGGCCCCGGGTGGGCCCCTGCCCTTCGGCGGGGGCTTTCACTCTGCGGACTGTGGGCTGGGTGGTCCAAGGCACGCAGGGGCCCAACGGGTGGGGTGAGAGGCGAGGCCGGAGGCGGGAGGGTCTCTGCTGGGAAGGGGGGCTGCGGGAGGCACACGGAGGGAGCCCCCGGTCTGAGCCCGCAGTGGAATCGCTGGCCCCTGCCCCCACACTGCTGCAGGCTGGGCACCCACCTCTTCAATGTGGGGTCACTGCTTCTCCCCTGAAAAGCCACCGCCCTTTCCACCGTGGGTTTGGACAGAGGAGGGGCCGCTGCCATTTCCAAACCCGCCCAGAATGGGGGACTCTGCCCTCCCTCCCCCCTCTGTGCTGGGGATCCACCGCCTTGGAAGGCAGCCCTGGAAGGCAGCCTCTTGGCCGCCATAGCTCCCGTCAGGAGAGGAGCCCAGCAGAGGCTGGCCACAGGGCTCACCCTCCCCTCAACGCTCTGCTGTCTGCCCCTTCATCTTTGTGCAGGGTGTGGTGATTGCAGGCCTCCTCTCCCCCCACTTCCGCCCAAGAACCGCACTCGCACCCCTCCCTTCGCACCCCTGCAAGCCCCTCTCCCCAGCCAGCGTGGTTCCCTCCTGCAGCTTTGCTGGGTGCAGAGCCCTTCCCGCCCACGTGCCGGGGCCCTGGGACTCTCCAAGTGACTTCTGCATCTGTCCTGGGGGAGCCACACTGTCCCTGGCTGCATCTGTCCCCCACCGTGTCCGAGTCTTGTCCACTTGGGCTTCATATGCCCCTCCCCAACAGGTGCCCAGAGACACTGGACAGGGTGGGCCCCTCCTGAGGCCAGCATGCTCCCTAGACTCCGCTGGTGGCCACAGACCCTTCCGCCCGCCCTGCAGCTTTTCTTACAGTGCTTCCCTGTGGGTCCTTCTCGGGTCCCTCGGGAAGGCCCGGCCATCTCCTGGCGGGGGCCGGCACCCTGCCCCTCAGTTCTCTTGACGCTGGCCTGCCCCCCGCCCTAAGGCAGCTAGGAGTCCAGCCCCCAGCCTCTCAGGGCCGCAGCTGCCCCACCCAGGTGGGTGACCTGGGAACCCCCGGGGCGGCTCTGAGGCTGCAGGAGAGGTGCTGGTGTGGCCACAGTTCCAGAGTTCCTGCGACGGGCAGATGGTGCTGGCGGCTCTGCTCCATGCTCGGCTCTCAGCATCCCAGACAGCTCTGACCAGGGACAGGGCAGCCTGGTGTCAGAGACCATCCCGTCAGCAGCCCGCCGCCCCTACCCCTGCCCACCCCAACACTCCCTGCCTCGTGGGCTCCGACAGAAGAGCACGGGCAGAGGCCCAGGCTTGCGACCTGCTGCTCTGGCGCGGTGTGACACAGATGGGCCCCGCGCCCTCCTGGAGCCGGGCTAGTTGGGGGCTAGTTGGGGTTTGCCGCGGGGCAGCCTGGCACTCTGCTGCGCTCCTGCTCCCATAGACCCAGGGCAGGGCGGGTCCACACAGCTCTGGCAGATGGCCTGCTTCTTGGTCTCTGGTTTGAGACGGTCTCACCGAGCTGCAGTGCTGCCCCACCTCCTGGTGGAGAGCCCAGCACAGCACCCCACGCCCGGCTCCTTGCTGCCCCTTGCCGGCCTGGTGCTGCCCCTGCCACTGGGCCTGAGTGGCAAAGGCACCGGCGTCTGCCTCCACACCAGCTTTAGTCGGCCCCAGGGGCTCCGTGTGAAAAGGAGACAGATCCAGGGGAGTGAGCGGAGGGGTCCACAGAGACAGGAGAGGGTGCCCCCAAGCCCAGTGGGACTCCCTGGCTAGAGCGATGTCCGCGGAGAAGGGGCACAGGCAGGTCTGGGTCTCAGCCTCCTTCCTTCTGCAGTGAAAGGCAGAAGACATGCACCTTAAGCCCCTTGAATACCGGGAGCCAGCAGGTAACATTAGGGGCTGGGATCTCACTGTCTCATTTTCCCTCCCTCTTTCTGGTCAAACTCAAAAATAACAATTGTGGCCAGCAGATGGCGCAGTGGTTACGTTGCTGGACTCCCACATGGCTGGCCACAGTTCAAGTTCCAGACCCCCAAATCACTCACAGCACGTGTGCGTGCGTGCCCAAGATCCCAGGAGGAAAAGGGACTGCAGCATGGCCATACCTCTGGGGGGTGATTTCTCACTTTCCCTCTCACTGTCTCTGTCTCTCTCCGGTGAACACATGCACCTTAAGGCAAAAATCTCTAAAAAATATAATAATAGTAATAAAATTAAATACAATTTCTTAGAGGTTTTTGCTATAGGGCACATGCACTTGCCGGACAGAGAAAGAGACAGGAAGTGAGAAATCACCCTCCCAGGGGGATAGCCACGCAGCAGTCCCTTCTCCAGTCTCCTCTCGGGATCTTGGACATGCATGCATACGTGCCCAGTGTGAGTTTCAAGTTGCTGGATCCAGGACTCCAACTGCAGTCAACTACGTGGGAGTCCAGGGACGTAACCATTACACCATCTGCTGGTCCCTTAAATATAATTTTTTAAAAAATAAGATGCCGGTGCCTCTTCCAGCCTGTGCTGTGGCCAGTCTGGCCTCGCTGGCCCCTAGCCCCGTGGCAGGACGCGCCTGCTCACGTGCCCCGATTCCTTAGCAGCTCTGCGGTCGGACCTCGGGGCAGACTCTGTCCCAGGCCCTTCCCTGCAATCTGTCCTGTCTGTGAGGACTCGCCCTCCCGGGCCATCGACCTAGAAGAAGCGCATCTCGGCATCTCCAGGTGTCCAGTGCTGAACGGTACCCACACCTGCCACCCCAGGACAGAGGCCCCACTTCCCAGGGCCACAGTCTGTGGGAGCTGGGCAGGCAGCCCCACCCCTCTTCTTCCCTGAGTGTGGGTGCTTAGACCTACCCTCCCTCGCCTTCCTGGCTCGCTGTTGGCCAGCCTCCCCTACTGAGGGGACTGATCAGGAACACACTCCCAGCGTTTGTTCTGAAACATCTTCGTCTATCATGGACATGAATCTCTGTCCTGAGAGGGGCTCTGAGCAGCTGGCCGGCCCCGGGTTCCTAGCCGGTAAGGCAGACCCACACAGGGTTCTGACGCGTGATGTGGGGGACACACTGGGACCTGCTGGCAGGGCCATGTCCCCCCCCCCCCCCCCCCCGGCCTCTCCCAGGAGCCAGCTCTGTCCTCCCGGCCCAGGCTCTCTCTTAGGTACAGAGCTGCCTACAGCAGGACCCGCTGCCCCCACCAGCTCGTTCTTGCTCCAACTCCATCATCATGTGTCCTAGGACATAAGGAATTAAGAAATATTTGTTAAATATTAAAATTTATTGAGGAATATTTATTAAATCTTACTTATTTTTTAAAGAATTATTTAATTTTATTTGTCATTATTTTAGGTTTTTTTTTTTTTTTTTTTCCCCTGAGGACAGAAAAAAAGAACAGAAAAGTGAGAAAGCAAGCTGCCAGGTCCAGGACTCGAACCGTGGTCAGCCATGTGCTGTGGCTGTGTGATGTGGAGGACACGCTGGAGTTCAGTGTTGTAACCACCACACCACCTGCCGGTCTCATATTATTTTCTTTTAATCTGACCAGAGAGAGAGAGACAGAGGAGTAGGAGAAAGCAAGCCTCCAGGTCTGGGACTTGAACCGTGGTCAACCATGTAGGAGTCTGGCACTTCAACCAGCACGCCACCGGCTGCCCCTCTTTCTTTTTTAGAAGTGTATTGTTCCTTCCACAAGAGAGTCAGAGAGGACAGAGAAACAGTGCCTGGCAGTCTGTCAGTGCGGCAGTCCACCTCCTGTCTCCAGGCCTGCTCAGTGCTTTCCTGCTGCCCTGCAGTCGGCCGCCACCCCCTCCCACCCTCCTTTTAAAAATTGACTTGTTTTATTGCCAGAGGGTGCTCACCGGAGACAGAGGGAGAAACCACCCTACTGCAGGATGGTGCTGCAGCCTGGCCCCTCCGCTTCTCTGTCCTGTGGGGAGTGGGCCATGGCCAGGACTCACACCATGGTCAGCCACGTGGGATCTGGCTCCCTACACACAGCACTAAACAAGTGCACTATGGCACTCAAATTAACTTTTTTGTTTTGAGAGTTTTTTTGCTATAGGGCACGTGCTCTCGCCAGACAGACAGAGAGAGACAGAGAGACAGAAAGCAGGAAATCACCCCCCAGGGGGGATGGTCACGCCGCAATCCCTTCTCCTCCATTCTCTTGGGATCTTGGGCACGCACGCACACGCGCCTGGCATGAGTTTAAGCCACCAGGTCCGGGACTTGAACCATGGTCGACTACGTGGGAGTCCAGCGACATAGCCATTACGCTAACTCCTGGTCCCTTAACGTTTTCTGAGAGAGAGATTTTTGCTATAGGGCATGTGCATTCACTGAAGAGACAGAGAGGGACAGAGAGACAGAAAGTGGGAAATCACCCCCAGGGGGGATGGCCACGTCACAGTCTCTTCTCGTCCATTCTCCTCTCAGGATCTTAGGCACGCACAGATGCACCCGGTGTGAGTTTTAAGCCACCAGGCCCAGGACTTGAATCACAGTTGACTATGTGGGAGTCCAGCAATGTAACTGCTATGTCACCTGCTGGTCCCTAAAATTAACTTTCCTTTTTAAGAATTATTTCTATTATTTTAACTTTATTTATTTACTTATTTATTTTAATTTAACCAGAGAGGGACAGAGTGAGAGAGAAAGAGACGGAGAGGGCAAGTGAGAAAGCAAGCCGCCAGGTCTGGAACTCGAACCACGGTCGGCCACGTGGGGTCCAGTGCTCCCAACCACACAACCTGCTGGCCCCTAAAATTAACTTTTAATAACAAGTAATACATTGGGGATTTTGCTTTGAAAAACCAAAACTGGACGGGTTGGGCCAGTCCCCTTTGCAACCTGCCCCACTTCCGTCTTCCTTTCCTAGCCTCCTGAGAACAGTGGCTGTTGCTCTACTTCTCCTCCCCCAGAAGCTCGCCCCCTGGTGTGTCCCTCTCAAGTCCACCCCTCCTTTTTAACATTTATTTATTTATTTATTGTGATTTTCAAGCCACCAAGTCTAGGACTTGAACCTCAGTTGACCATGTGGAAATCCAGCGCCTTAACCACCACACCCCACGCCGGCCCCCATTCCCTCCCCACTGCAGCCTTTTTGGCTCTGTGGGCCCCTCTCCCAGAAGAGTTTGGGTCACCAGGAACTTCAGCTCACGGGAGGCCACCTGCGCACTGGACACGGAGGACAGCTCTGCAGGGCTGGGTGACTTTTGCCTGTCCCTGCAGGATGCACCCAAAGTTCCCCAAGTTTATGTCAGCCTGACTTAGAAACATTATCTAGTGTGAAACCTCACGAAAAGTTCGTCTGCCCCTCCGAGGAAGCTGTGGGGCCATGGTCAACCCGGTCGGTCGAGTGCCAGGACCGGGAGATTGTGGGGGGCACGAAGGCCGGAGGACAGGGCGGCCAGCGAGCGGCGAGCCCGAGAGAGGCGTGCCGAGGGCCGACAGGGTGCAGGGAAGGGCGTCACAGGCAGGGACACCGCAGAGGTGGCCGAAGGGCAGGTGGCGGGCAGAGGACAGGGAGGACGCCTGCTCACCTGCCTCTGCCCGCAGCCTACAAGGAGAAGATGAAAGAGCTGTCCGTGCTGTCGCTCATCTGCTCCTGCTTCTACTCGCAGCCCCACCCCAACACCATCTACCAGTACGGGGGTGAGTGCGCCCTGCGCCCTCGGACCCCAGCCAGGCTGGCTTCCGGGAGAGCGTGGAGGGGAGGGGGACAGGGGACAAGGGAGTGGGCGGGAACAAGACCTCGGGAGTAGCCGTCCCGCCACCTCCTTCTCGTCTCCCCTGGGCCCGCCCCTCCTCCCCCTCCTGGGCCCGCCCCTCCTCCCCCTCCTGGGCCCGCCCCTCCCCCTCCTGGGCCCGCCCCCTCCTCCTCCTGGGCCCGCCCCTCCTCCTCTTGGACCTGTCCCTCCTCCTGGGCCCACCATCCTCCTCCTGGGATCCTCTCTCCCCTTGGGCCTTAGCAGACCCCTCCTCCAGCCAGGCCCTTGAGGCTCGGGTCTGCTCATCTGGTCTCCCTTCAGACATGGAGGTGAAACAGCTGGACAAGCGGGCCTCTGGCCAGAGCTTTGAGGTCATCCTCAAGTCCCCTTCTGACCTGTCTCCGGAGAGCCCCGTGCTCTCCTCACCCCCCAAACGGAAGGACACCTCCCTGGAAGAGCTGCAGAAGCGACTGGAGGCAGCCGAGGAGCGGAGGAAGGCAAGAAGACACGGGGGTCCTGACGGAGGGGCTGGGGGCCTCGCTGGCCACGACAGACCGGACAGGGAGCTTGCTCAGTGCATCAGCTGGGCAGGAGGGCTCCAGACCTGGACCGCCCCCCACACGAGAATCGGGTGGGGAGGAGGAACGGTCCCAGATGGCAGACAGCTGGAGGAGACAGGAGCCAAGCACCTTTGGGGGCCCCCTTGAACGTGGCCAGCAGGGCGTCGGGTGGCGGTCTCCAGGAGGGGCCTGGGACTGGCATCTTCCCCCTGAGCAGGGCAGTGAGAGGGAAGAGGCCCAGCCAGGGCTGCCCAGGAGCTCGGTGGGGCCTCTTCCCAGTTCCGTCCCCTCTGAGACCGAACGCAGACAGAGCTCTCAGGAGTACGGTCCTGAGCCGGAGTGGGCACGGCAGGTGGCTCTGTCCCACTCACGCAGGCCCCAGGTGGGGGACATGGTGGGGCTGGCAGCTCAGACCCCGGGGGAGTGTCATCCCAGGCGTTCCTCCCAGGGCAGCCCCTCCCCCAGCAGGGCCAGGCAGCCCACCCCCCTCCATTCCGGCCCCTTGGGCACCCCCTCCGGAGCTCAGAACCTGGTGTGCTTGAGCACCCACTCTGCTGGGGCACCCCAGGCTGAGCATGTCTTCCGCCCCTTCAAGTTCCCGGGCGTTGCAGGGTCGCGAGCGGGGGTGCTCTCAGCCCAGCACAAAGGCAAAGGGTGAGCCACCTCCGCTTCGCAGGACTGAGGGGTCTCTGGGCAAGCAGGGGTTTCAGTGTCCAGGCCCAGGAATTCCTAGGCAAACCCAGGCGAGGCGGTCGCCCGCGCTGGTGGCAGGCTAGCTAGGCGCGCGCTTCTGGCGCTCTGTGTCCTTGGGCAAGTGGGGTGGCCAGCGGAGGCGGGACGGGTCGGAAGGGCCCCGGGTCGCGGCTCACGCGCACGCCGGCCGCGCAGACGCAGGAGGCGCAGGTGCTGAAGCAGCTGGCGGAGCGGCGCGAGCACGAGCGCGAGGTGCTGCACAAGGCGCTGGAGGGCAACAGTAACTTCAGCCGCCTGGCGGAGGAGCGGCTCAACTACAAGATGGAGCTCAGCAAGGAGATCCGCGAGGCGCACCTGGCGGCGCTGCGCGAGCGGCTGCGCGAGAAGGTGCGCCTGGGGAGGGGCCGGGGGCAGGAGGGGCTCGCTGGCCGTCGGTGGGGCGCGGTCAGCAGCAGTAGCAGGTGGGGACAGGCCGCTTCCAAAGAGCTCGGGAAGAGGCTCACAGGCCGCGCGGCCACGGGGAGGAGCGGCTTCGCTGGCCGGGGCCGGGGGCTCCCAGCGGCGCCCCCTCCCTGACTCGCTGCCTCTGCGGAGCCGCGCACCCCGCCCTGCCCCCGCCTCGGCAGCACTCAGCGCGCCCTGCCCGCCCTGCAGGAGCTGCACGCGGCCGAGGTGCGCAGGAACAAGGAGCAGCGGGAGGAGATGTCCGGCTGAGGGCTGCGCGGCGCGGCCCCGCGACAGACGAGAGCACGTGCGGTTCGGTTGGGTTTAGTCCCACCCTGTGTAGATGAGCCTCTGTCCCTGCCCTTCCCCTGCCCCTCACTCCGGCTTCACGCTCTGCCCGCACTCGGCTGTCCAGTCCCTGTGGCTGGTCGCTGACCAGGGTCCCCCTAGGAGCCCGAGACACGGTCCCTCAGCTCAGACACCAGGCCAGGTGGCAGCCGGGGCCCCTCCCGGCCACCCTCCAGGCAGACGTGGCATCGACCTTAATAAACGCAGTGGTGGACTCACGGTCCTTCTGCTGGCTGTGTGGCCTGCTCTTGTCACCCGCGGACAGCCCTGCAGGCGGCAGCGGGCAGGTCTGGAAACGACATGCAGAGGGGGCCTGCGGCGCTCTGTGGTGGTCACACGTGTGCGCTGAGACCACCTGGCGCTCTGTGGGCGCTCTGGGTGGGCCGGGAGCCCATGGTACCCAAACAAGGGCTGGGGCTGTGGGCAGCGTGGGCACCCACCACAGCCACAGACTCCGAGAGCCACCACCCAGGCACCTGTGGGGACAGCCCACCTTACCTCCCCTCAGAGATGTGCAGATGCCCCTGAAGGTCATGGCTCCAAGCCCTGGCCCTCTGCTCTGGCAGCTCCTGGGGAAGCTGGGGCTGCACACGCCCGGCCGCCTGCAGGTGCACGGACATCCAGTCCTTGGGCTCCTCCCCAGAGGGCCTGTCTTGCCCATGTCATCTGGGCTGGGTCCCCAGGCCCTCAGTGCTGTTGGCACTCTGTCCCTGGGTACTGCAGCTGCCCACAGCCCTGCCCAGGCATGGTCCCTCTGGCTGCGTGGACAGTCCCCGAGCCAGGGCCTTGGTCGCACACTCACAAACCCACGGGAGGCACAACAGGGTCTCGGGGGTGTTGACATACGCCCGTGGCCTGCCAGGGACCCCCGCCCCTCCTTCTCCCCAAGACAACCTGTGAGGGGTGGAGGCTGGCAGGGGCTCAGTGGTGGCCACATTGGCTTCTGTGGGACTCAGAAAGGGTCTAAGGGCCAGATTCCTATCACAGCGGAAGCCTTGTGTGACCTGCACCACCTCACCCACTGGTAGAGCAAACTAGAAAATCAAGCCAAACCAACCACTGAGAAATGCAGCTGTTTGAGCAACGGCCATGCTGTCTGTGTGTCCCGCACCCGCAGGGCCGCAGCTGGGGCCCTGCGAGGGCTCGGTGCCATGCCTGGCCCAGACCTGTTTGCTCACTACGGTGAGCTGTGCCAGCGACAGTGCCATCCCAGGACACAGGCGTGCCGAGTGGGGCAGGCCCAGGGTGTGAGGGCCCGGCAGGCTGCCCACTCTCCTTGTAAGCCCTTGCTGACCAGGACTCCGGCCGGCGGTTGCTGCTAAGGAGGAAGGTCAAGGTCTGAGGTCGGAGTTCAAACTCGGTTGTGGGACCAGCAGATGGCATAATGCTTACGTCACTGGACTCCCCTACAGTCATCCATGGTTCGAGTCCCAGACCTGGCAGCTTAATACTGTACGTGCATGACCAGAATTCTGAGAGGAGAGTGGAGAGGGTCACAGGGTGGCTATACCCTCTGGGGGCGATTTCTGGTTCTGTGTCTCGGGCGAGTGCACGTGCCCTACAGCAAAAAAAAAAAAAAAAAAAGAGTTCCAATCCAGTCGTGTATAAACACTGCAGCACGAGGACTCCAGGCTGCCACCTGCACACCACAGGTCTGGGCCAGGAATAACGAGAGCAGGACGCCGGCATCCTGACACACTGGCCCAAACATCACCGGGAGGCTCGGCCAGACCTTCGACCAGGGAGGAGGCCCGCTTGTGATGGACATGCACGCTGCCCATGTGCAGGGTCCCCGTGGCCCAGAGACCCAGCCCTCCCGTCTCCTGGGCAGACCTGGTGACGCTCAGGGCTCACAGGGGCACTCCCTGGCGCCCCCTTGTCACTCCTGTGGATCGGAACACTCAGCCAGCAAAGTCAAGGGGACGTCAGGGGCTGGCCCCAGGGCTTTGTGGGTAAGGGAGCCAGATCACAAAGGCTGACCATTTGAATCCCAGATGTGGCTTGAAAAGTATGCCAGGTGCGTGTGTGTGCTCAAAACCCAACCAGATTGAGACGGGGAGAAGGGACTGTGGTGTGCAGCATCCCCTCAGAGATCTTTCCTCCCTCTCCTCCTGTCTCTCTCTCTCTAGTGAGTGCATGAGCCCACTGGGGTAGGGGGAAGAGAAACCTGCAGGGGAGGGAAACATGGCAGGAGTGAGAAGAAACGGGTTAAAAATGTCTTGGACCGGGACCAGCAGTTAGCGTAATGGCTATGTCGCTGGACTCCCACGTAGTCGACCGCGGTTCGAGTCCCGGACCCGGCGGCTTAAACTCACGCCGGGCGCGTGTGCGTGCGTGCCCAAGATCCCGAGAGGAGAATGGAGGAGAAGGGATTGCGGCGTGGCCATCCCCCCTGGGGGGTGATTTCCTGCTTTCTATCTCTCTGTCTCTCTCTGTCTATCTGGCGAGCGCACGCGCCCTATAGCAAAAACCTCTCCAAAAAAAAGAAAAAAAAAAAAAGTCTTGGACCAGCAGTTAGCGTAATGGCTAAGTCACTGGACTCCCATGTAGTCAACCACAGTTCAAGGCCCGGACCCGGTGGCTTAAACTCACGCCAGGCGCATGTGCGTGCGTGCCCAAGATCCCGAGAGGAGAATGGAGGAGAAGGGATTGCAGCGTGGCCATCCCCCCTGGAGGGTGATTTCTTGCTTTCTGTCTCTCTGTTTGTCTGGCGAGCACACGTGCCCTATAGCAAAAACCTCTCCCCCCCAAAAAAAAGGTAGGCGTAAGTTCTCCAGCATCTTGGGTAACCACATAGAAGCACACGAGGGGGAAGCCGGCAGGTGGTGTACTGGTTAAGGGCACTGGACTCATGGCTGGTTGTGGTTTGAGTCCTGGAACTGGCGGCTTGCTTTCTCATTTTCCTTCTCTCTGTCTCACTCTGTCCCTCTGATCAAATTTAAATAAGTAAAAATAATTCTTTAAAAAAAAAAAGTGCAGGGGACCAGCAGTTAGCGTAATGGCTATGTCGCTGGACTCCCACGTAGTCGACCGCGGTTCGAGTCCCGGACCCGGCGGCTTAAACTCACGCCGGGCGCGTGTGTGTGCGTGCCCAAGATCCCGAAAGGAGAATGGAGGAGAAGGGATTGCGGCGTGGCCATCCCCCCTGGGGGGTGATTTCCTGCTTTCTATCTCTCTGTCTCTCTCCGTCTGTCTGGCGAGCACACGCCCTATAGCAAAAACCTCTCAAAAAAAAAAAAAAAAAAAAAAAAGTGCACACAGGCCCTGGCATGCCAGAGACCAGGCTAATGACATGCCAGGGCTTCTCAGTTGGGAACAGGTGGTGTTTATGACAGCCCCACAGACCCCTCTGGAGCCTGTGACATCTCGGGGTGGGACACTGCCAGGCATCTCTCAGGGAAGCCAGTCAGAGCCAAGGTAGTCACCCTGTGCAGCAGCCTAAAACAGGTGTCGGGCCACTGGGCAGATTCCCACATGGCCGACTGCGGTCTGAGTCCCTGAAGGCTTTACGCTCACTCTGGGCATGTGCCGTGCGTGTGTACAAAAATCCAAGAGGAGAATAGAGAAGCGACTGCAGTGTGGCCATCCCCCCTGGGGGGGTGAGCTCTCCCTTTCTGTCTCTCTGTCTCTCCAGCAAGCACACGTGCCCTACAACAAAAATCCCTCTTTAAAAAAAGGGGAAGGGCAGCAGGTATTGTGGTGGTTAAGGTACTGGAATTCCCACATGGCCGACCATGGTTCGAGTCCCGGACCTGGCAACTTGCTTTCTCACTCTCCCTCTCTCTTTCACTGGCAAAACTCATATGAAAAAATAAGTGGGACTCGAACCGGTCAACTACATGGGAGTCCAGCGACATAGCCATTACACTAACTGCTGGTCCCATTTCTTCCTCAAGTGAGAGAAGCGGTCTCAGTGCCATGAGCCCCCAGGGCCAGCCTGGGTCACAGGTGCAGGTACGCCCTGGCCCCAGGAGGGTCCGGGACTGGACTCAGCAAGCCTCCAAGTGGGCTTGCCTGGCAGAGGGCCATGTTTCACGGTGGGCCCCATCCGGCCCTTGATGGTGTAACTCCTTCAGTGGCTGCAGTGCGCCCTACTTACTGAAAGCAGAACGGGACTGTGACTCGCCTACTGGCAAGGCTGCCCGAGTGGCCAGCCAGCAGTGGTGCCTGACGGGTGGGTCCCACATGGCAGACTGCGGAGCTCAAGCCCCACACTCTGTGGCTTGAAACACTTAAGTGCATGTGTCCATGTAACCAGGGCCCTGGGGGAGAGAGGAGAAGGACTGTGTAGCCATCACCGCTGCCCCCCACCTTCTTTCTCTGTCTCTGGGGAACCCCCTATAGTAAACTAAAAATCAGCTAAGTAAGGCTTTCTGGAAACTTCCCGCCCAGCTGCTTCTGACAAGGATGCAGGTTTATGCATGGGCCCTAACCAAGCCTCGAGCCCTGTGCCTGTAACCTGGTCCCTGAAGTCCCGTGGCTGCGCAAAGGTCCGTTTTTTTTTTTTTCCTGAAGAGTTTTTTGTTATAGGGTGTGTGCACTTACCAGAGAGACAGACGGACACATAGAGAGAGACAGTAGTTGAGAAATCACCCCCCCCAGGGGGAATGGCCACGCCATGATCCTTCTCTCCCGTCCCCTCTCTAATCTTGGGCACGCACGCACACCCGTCCAGCCTGAGTTTAAGCCCTGGGTCCTGGACTCGAACTGTGTACTGCCTGGGAGTCCAGCGATGTAACCATCACGCCATCTGCTGGTCCCACGGGTCACATTTTGAGAGCTCGTGCAGACCGCCTAGGCCCAGGCCAGGCCAGGCAGGGACAGGAAGGCCCACGGGGGCCGCGCGGATGTCCCGGCTCCCAAGAACAGGATCTCAGGAAGGTCGGTAGTGCCGCGCCTTCTCACTTTCTGCCGATTCCAGGGCTCCGCGCTCCAGCCCTGTTCCAGTAATCGGGAAGAGGAGCAATTCTCAGCACTCCTCCGTCCACCTGTGTCACCTAACGGCCTATGACCTGGCTCCCTGCGGAAACTGAGTCTTGGTTTTCTTTCATTCGCATGAACCCAGACCTAGCCCCCCGTGTGGCCCGTGCTGCCGCGGGCACAGCGCTGGCGAACACAGCCCTGCAGCCCAGCAAGCAGCGGCACTCGGGCCGGTCTAGAAGCTGCTCCCGAAACTCTCCACGCGCGCTGCGGCTCCGCGCACGGCGGGCGCGCTCTCGGCGTCCGCGCGGGCACGGAGCCCAGGGCGCCAGTGGCACTAGGACCCCACAGCGCTGCCCGCGCACGCGCCAAGCGGCTCGCCGGGCCCTATTTCCTCGCACCGCCCGCCTCTCCGCCCAGCGCCAAATAAGTCCCGGGGCCTGCCCGGCCCCGTGCGTGCGCGCCCTCGCCGCCTGCGTCACTAGGAAGCGCGCGCCCGCGCCGCCGCCGCCGCCGCCGAACCCCCAACAAGGAGCGAAGCCCGTGGCCACCGCCGCCGCCCGCCGCCACCGCCGCCCGCCGCCGCCGCCTCCGCCGGGCGCCCCAGCAGGCCCGGCGCGGCCCAGGTAAGCGCGCCCGGCGCGCCCGCGCCCCCCGCGGCGCGGCCTCCCGCTCCGCCCGCGCGCCGCCGTCCAGTCAGGGGTCCCTGCGGAGCGTCAGGACGTTACGGCGGGGGGAGGGGAGGGCCGGGGGAGGGGCGCCCCGGCGGCGTCAGGCGCGACGGCGGCGTCAGGCGGCGGCGGCGGCTTCCGGCCCGCGGCCTCCATCTTGGCGCCGCGCGGGGCGAGGCGGGCAGGGCGCTTCCGCGGGCTGCGGGCCTCCCGGGGCTGCCCTGGCGGGGACCGGCCTCCGCCGCGGGCCGGCGCTGCTGCGGGCGGGCGGGGTGCGGCTTCCGGTCCCGGGGGCCGCGGGCCGAAGCACGTGGGGCGGGGGTGCCCGGCCGCCGCCCAGGGCGGACAAGTGCGCGTGCGCGAGCCGAGTGTGTGCGTGCACGAGTGTGCGTGCGAGTGTGCGCTCGCGCGACTGCGCCCACGCTAGCCCGACCGGAGGGCAGGTGCTCCAGGCTCAGCACCTGTGGGTTTTCAGCGGAAGCGGGAGGTCGCGTTTGGCAGCTGGTGCATTCGCTTTGCCTGGGGCATGTGGCTCTCCCGGGACAGCGGAGGGAGGGAGCCCCGCGGTGGGGTCTGGTCCCCCGCGGAGCGTCTCCACCGCCCTTCCCGTGGGGATTGGGGCTCCAGCCGCCGGCCGGGATTCCCGCCCAGGCTGGCCCTGTGTGAGCCGGCTCCCTCTCCTTAACCACCAGGCGCAGGGGCTGGCCCTGAGGTCCGGGGACACGGAATTCCAAGGTCCTGCCAGCAGGGGTTCAGGGCGTTGCCTGCTGCATTGGTAGTTTTTTCTTGTACAGTTTTTTTTAAGAGAGTTTTTTGCTGTAGGGTTCGTGCACTCACCTGAGAGAAAGACAAAAAATCACCCCCCACCCAAGGGAGTTGGCACACTGCAACCCCTTCTCCGTTCCCCTGGGATTTGGGGCACGCACACGTGCCTGGCGTGAGTGAAGCCTCCGGGCCTGGAACACGAACCGTGGTGGACTGCGTGGAGTCAGTCGCTGGTCCCTGCACGGGTAGTTTGACCCCAGGAAAGCCGCTCTGATCTGTCCAGAATACTAGGTGGAGAGCCAGGGCTTCGAATCTGATCTGACCACGTGCTAGCGTTTTTACCTTGTTTTGGGTATTTATGCCTGAGAACATTATTAAAAAATGGTCTCTCATAACCCAACCTCAGAGTTAGCTTAGGGGGCCGGCAGGTGGCATGGTGGTTAAGGGCACTGGACTCCCACATGGCCGATCACCTGGCAACTTGCTTTCTCACCCTCTTGCTCTCTCTGTCCCTCTCTGGTCAAATTTAAATAAATAAAGTAAAGTAAAATAATTCTTAAAAAAAAGAGAAAGTTAACTTGGGGTCAGTTCTCACTACCAAGCCTGGTCCGCCCAGCAGGGCCCCCTGCCCTGGAAGACTGCTGGGGGACTGCCAGCCTGTTCCTGGCTCCCAGCCAGTGCTGGCCCAGGGTGGTGGGCAGTGAGGGGCACAGCTGTGAACGTGAGCTCCAGTACCACTGGGGGAGCTACCCGGGTGCTTCCCCGCGGTGGGGCGTGGGCAGCTTCCACGGGAAGCCCTCCTCCCTGATGAGTCATGGTGAGCCAGGGCTCTGTCGGGCGGGCTAGCCGGAGCCCGAGCTGAAGCACCGGGGCCCAGCGCTAATTTAGGTCGACTCCTAGAAAGTTGATGGATTCTGTGAGCGAGAGGGAGGAAGGGGGCAGGCCTGGTGCTGCCGTCCACCATTGCCTAGCCAGCCCTGGGTCAGCCCACGTGGACTGACCTGGGGAGGCCGACAGTCCTGCTGCCCAGCCCCACCCCCAGGCAATTTAAGCGTGTATGCCTGATTTCCCACTTTTGCTCTCTCTCTTCCTTTGGCAAGTAAATGTGCCCTATAGCAAAAAAGAAAGAAAGAAAAAAGTTGTGTTAGTGGATGGCCAGCAGTCGTGGTGATTAATGTGCTGGACTTCCACGTGGCTGACCATGGTTTGAGGCCTAGACCCAGTGGCTTGAAAAATCACACTGGGGGCATGTGCCTGCATGCCCAAAATCCCCAGAAGAGAATGGAGGAGAGATTGCAGCGGGGAGATATCTCCCTCTTCCTCTCCTTCCACTGCCTTTCTCTGGAGAATGCACACGTTTTATGGCAAAACCTAAAAAAAGAAAGTGAAAAAAATGTAGGAATATGAAGTCTGTCGGTGTGTGAATAGCTGTTGCAGCTTTTCTGACTAGGAAGCCTCTGAAGACGGTCTTCTGGAGCCTGGGCCTGCCCCCCACCCCCACCCCAGGCGCACCCGGGGCAGCTGGGGCTGCAGGCTGGCCCTTCTCCCAGCTGAGCTGACCAGTTCGGTGGCCGCCAGGGTGGGTGGGGAGCAGTAGTGAGCAGCCTGCTGATTGAGGATTACTCATTTTTTTAAGAGCTTTTGCTGTAGGACGCATGCACTCACTGCACAGAGAGGGAAAGACAGAAAACGAGAAATCACCCCTCGGGGGATGCCGTGCAGCACTTCCTTCTTCATTCTCAGGACCACAGGCATGCACGCACGCACACATGCCTGGGGTGAGTTTGAAGCCACTGGATCTGGGACCCCCGCTGTCGACCACATGAAAGTCCAGCAACGTAACCGTTACACCATCTGCTAGTCCCAGATAGCTGGTTTTTTTAAAAGAGGTTTTTGCTATAGGGTGTGTGCACTCGCCAGAAAGACGGACAGAGACAGAGAGACAGAAAGCGAGAAATCACCCCCGGGGGGATGGCCACCTGCAATCCCTTCTCCATTATCCTCTCGGGATTTTGGACAAGCACGCACACGTGCTGGTGTGAGTTTAAGCCACCAGGGGCAGGACTCGAACTGCAGTCAACTACATGGGAGTCCAGCAACATAGCCGTTGCGTGAACTGCTGGTCCCAGAATGCTGAATTTTTAAATTGCTGCGTTCTGATTTTTACTTGACTTTCCTTCCATCGCTCGTTTTCTGTGCCCACCAAAGCGGGAAGACGGGCACGTCTGCCGTCGGATATCTGGCCACTCGTTCTCGTGTTGGCACAACTCCCGCTTGGCCTCAGCCAGCTCTCCAGGGTAGAGTCGTGGACGTTGTCCCAGCGCACTCCCTTCCTTGCAGAGCAAGGCTGGCTCACTAGCAGGTGGCTCTCAGCTCGCCTCAGCTCACCTTGTTCCAGGGGGATGAGGACCCAAGTCTCAACCAGTGTTTAATCCCCCACCTCAGCTTGCCCACTTTTGGGTTCCTGGGATTCTGGGTGGGGGGGCCACTTCAGAGACTGGCTGGCATTTGTGACGGTGGCCCCGGAAGGCAGGCTTAGCCCTGTACCTTCTCTGGAGTCACCTGGAGCTCATTCTCAGCCGGGGAGAGGTAAGCAAAGTCCTGATGGGCGCTGATGGGGGGGAGGAAGTGCCCCTCTTCCCTCACAGCCCTGGTGGCCCGTGACCAGGCCAGCTGTGCTGGAGCGAAGCCTCGAGCCTGGCCCTGCATGCCTACCTTGGCGTGTAGCATGCCCCGTCTGGACACACCTGGGCAGGTGGGATCATTAGCATGTTAACATTCCTGCAACAAGTACAGAGACATCTTTAGCATGCTTTTATATTCTCTTTAAAAGTTTATAGTTTTGCGGGAACCAGCAGTTAGCGTAATGGCTTTGTCGCTGGACTCCCACGTAGTCGACCATGGTTCGCATCCTGGACCCGGTGGCTTAAAACTCACGCCGGGCGCGTGTGCGTGCGTGCCCAAGATCCCAAGAGGAGAATGGAGGAGAAGGGATTGCGTCGTGACCATCCCCCCTGGGGGGTGATTTCTCGCTTTCTGTCTCTATGTCTCTGTCTGTCTGGTGAGCGCACGCGCCCTATAGCGAAAACCTCTCAAAAAAAAAAAAAAAAGTTTATGGTTTTGCCATAAGGCGTGTGCACTTGCCAAAAAGAGAGACGGAGAGAGGGGATGGATGTGATGGCCACGCCATAATCCCCTCTTCATTCTCCTCTCAAGAAGATTTTGGGCACACGGGCAGGCACACATGCTTGAAGCTGCTGGATTATCCGAACCCTGCAGGTGGCTGTGTGCTTCAGTTGCCTTAGCCACTGTGTGACTGGCTGGCCCCCATCTTACCAGTGTAGCTCTTTTTTTTTTTTTTTTTTTTTTTTTTAGTTTTTGCAAGAAGGCACGTGCAGTTGCCGGAGATGGGGGAGGAGAGAGAGACAGAAACAGAGAGAGAAAGAGGAGGAAAGCAGACGCACTCCACAGACATGGTCACACTGCAGTCCCCTCTCCCCCGCCTTCCTTGTGGGGATGTGGGCGCACACGCATGTGTGTCCTGTGTGGTTTTTCACCAAGCTGGACTCTTAACTGTAGTCGGCTGTGTGGCGTCCAGCCACCCTCACCACCGTCCCCATTTTAGCCTTTTTTTTTTTTAAACATTTTTCTGTTTTAGAATTATTTAACTTTACTTATTGAGAGGTTTTTGCTATAGGGCGCTTGTGCTTGCCAGAGAGAGAGAGAGAGACAGGAAGCGAGCTGCAATCCCTTCTCCTCCATTCTCCTCTCGGGATCTTGGGCACACATGCACACGCGCCCGGCATGAGTTTAAGCCACCGGGTCTGGACTCAAACCGCAATTGACTACATGGGAGTCCAGTGGCATAGCCATTACACCAACTGCTGGCCCCTATTTATTTATTTTTTAATTTGACCAAAGAGGGCCATAGAGCGAGAGAGAGAGGGAAAGTGAGAAAGCAAGCTGCCAGGTCTGGGACGAACTATAGTTGGCCATGTGGGAGTCTAGCACCCTTAGCCACCATACCACCTGCTGGCCTCATCCTTTTTTTTAGTTTTTTTTCCATAGGACACGTGCATACCCCAGTGAGAGGGAAAGTGAGAAATCACCCCTGTGTGTGGCCACACCACTAACCCAACTCTTTTATTTCTCTCCTGGGATCCTGGGCGTGCACACATGTGCCAGGTGTGATTTTCAAGTTGCCAGGTCTGGGACTCGAACTGAGGTTGGCTATGTGGGAGTCTAATGCCATAACCACCACACACTGGCCGGCCCCCTCTTCCCCATTTTTGGCCATTTCTTTTCTTTTCTTTTCTTTTTTTTTTGATTTTTTTTGCCATAGGGCGCGTGCGCTCGGAAGAGAGAGAGACAGAAAGCGAGAAATCACCCCCCAGGGGGATGGCCACGCCTCAATCCCTTCTCCTCCATTTTCCTCTCGGGATCTTGGGCACGCACACACACGCGCCCGGCGTGAGTTTAAGTCACCGGGTCCAGGACTCGAACCGCGGTCGACTACGTGGGAGTCCAGCGCCGGTCATTATGCTAATCACTGGTCCCTCGGCCATTACTAAATGTGTAGTTGAGCTGTACTGAGCATGTTTATGGTGGTTGCAGTTCTCCATGTCCATTCCCAGACCTTTTCTTCACCCCAAACTGGACGTCTGTACTACTAACTAGTAACTCCCCACCACACACGCCCGGCCGTCCCACCCCTGTGAGTCGGGCTGTTCTGGGTGCTTCACGTAAGTGGGGCTGCACGACGTTTGTCCTCTCGTGTGGCCCCTTCCACTGAGATGACGTCCTCAAGGCCCATCCACGTCATGCCTTTCCTTAAGGCAGACTAGAGTCCATTGTACAGGTACCCACCGGGTTTAGCTGTCCGTGTGTGGACGGGCCCGTGGGTTGTCCCCTTTTCGGCCACAGTGAGCAGTGCTGTTAGCAACGTTGGGGTCCCTGACTTCAGCCATTTATCTGGGTAACTAACTTTCTGGAGCTGCAGCTGTCCACAGCGGCCACACCCTGCCTTCAGCAGTGCCCAGGGCTCCTGTTCCCACAGCCTCGCAGCCCCGCTGTCTTGGCGCCCAGGGCTGGGAGGTGCAGGCATTGTGGCTTTAATTTGCATTTCCCCAAGGGTAGAGCCACCCTCCTGTTCTCTTTCTGTGCTGGGCTCTGCTTGTCCGTGTCCTCAGGATATCTTCACCAGGGAAACGGCAGTAGGCCTCCTCCCCCACCCTCTGGGTAGTGCCCTTGGGTGCATGCAAGAACTCATTGCCAAATCCAAGTCTTGCTAAGTGTTGCATGGCTTTACTCCTGGGTCAGGTCTTTGGGCCACCTCGAGTTCAGTTCTGTGGCCAGAGCAAGATAAACGTCCAGCCTTGTTCTTTTCTCTTTTTTTTTTTTGGAGAGGATTTTGCTATAGGGCGCGTGCGCTAGCCAGAGAGACAGAAAGCGAGAAATCACCCCCCAGGAGGAAGGCCACACCGCAAACCCTTCTCCTCCATTCTCCTCTCGGGATCTTGGGCATGCACACACCCCTGGTGTGAGTTTAAGCCACCGGGTCCGGGACTCGAACCGCAGTCGACTACATCGGAGTCCAGTGACATAGCCATTACTCTAACTGCTGGTCCCCAGTCTTGTTCTTTTAATGTGGACACCCAGACACCCAGGTACCCAGCACCACGTGTTGAAAGACTGCCCTAGCCTTGAGGGGTTGGCCCTCTTGCTGAGACTCCATGGACCAGGGCCAACCCCACTGCCTACTCGTTAGGGGAGGTCGGTCCTGTGTGTGGGCCATGGTTTGAATCCTGGCCCCAGCAGCTGGAAACACACACTGGGTGCATGCACGTGCGTGTCCAAAACCCGGACAGGATGTGGATGTGGGGGAGAGGCATTGCAGCATGGCCACCCAATGTATGCTTTCTCCCTCGCAGTTATACGTGACCTCTGGCACTTAGAAAAAAGAAGACCAGATGACTGCATATGCGAGAGTGCAGAAGCATTTCCTACCAGCTCAGCTTGTGAGAGACCTGCAGATGGAAGGGACCGGTAGCTGGTGTAATGGCCATGTCGCTGGACTCTCATGTAGCCGACCGCAGTTCGAGTCCCGGACCCGGTGGCTTATTTCTCGCTTTCTGTCTCTCTGTCTCTGTCTCTGGCGAGCGCACGCGCCCTATAGCAAAAACCTCTCCAAAAAAAAAAAAAAAAAGACAGGTGGTGAATGTGCAGGTCTGTGCGTCCCTCCTTCCACACTCAGTACAGCAGTCTGTCACCCCGGCCACCTTGGCCGTCCCTGTCATGGCCACGTCTGCTCCCTGCACCCACTGCTGTGTCCCTCATTGCAGTGGGAGCGTGTCCTTGTACACTGTCGTACGCATGGACCCTGTGGCGGCTGGCCTTCAGGACACTGGATGTAGCTCTCTGGAGGTCCATCCAGGCTGCTGTGGGTGCTGTGTGTGTTTGTTTAGAAAGATTTTTGCTATAGGGATTGCGCTTGTTGGAGAGAGAGACAGAAAGCAAGAAATCACCCCCCAGGGAGGATGGCCATGCCGCCATCCCTTCTCCTCTGCTTTCCTCTTGGGATTTTGGGCACATATGTACATGTGCCTGGTGTGAGGTTTTTTGTTTTTTGGGTTTTTCAAATTTTTATTATTGTAATCTTGTTTATATTACATTGAGTCACATGTATCTTTACAGTGTATTACATTTCTTTTTCCAGCACAATTACCACGCATATCAGTAAGACAAAGACATTACTGTCTACCTCATTATCATCAAATAGCTTTTCATCATTGTTTTCAGATTATTATTATTACTTATTCTCATTTTTTTAAACATGCAGTCACTGTAGATCGTTTGGCTTAGATAAAGAATTTACCCGACATGAGACACGTCTCAGGCCAGTCCAGTTGAGAGCCTGTGCGTGTCGCCAACAGGCAGTCGGCCATCTCTGGTCCCCAGGCCGTGTCTCTGTGTCTCCTGGTTCTCTTGCTGTCCCTCTCTGTGCTCTCTCCCTGCCCCCCGTGCGCCTGGTGTGTTTTAAGCCACCGGGTCCAGGACTCAAACCACGGTCGACTACATGGGAGTTCGACGACATAGCTATTACACCATCTGCTGATCCCAGTTTTATTTATTTGTTTTATAGAATAATTTATTTATTTATTTAATTGTTCACAGGTGGACAGAGAGAGAAAGTGAGGAAAGCAAGCCGCCAGGTCCAGGACAAAACTGTGGTCAGCCATGTGGCAGTCCAGTGCCCTTAACCATCATGCCACCTGCCAGCCCCTCATTTATTTCTTTAAGAGGTTTTTGCCTTAGCGTGGAAGCGCTTGCGGGAGAGAGGGAGAGACAGAGGAAGTGAGAGGGAAAGTGAGAGATTATCCCCCATGGGGACTGGCCACATCATAATCCCTTCTCTATTCTCCTCCCAGGATCTTGGACACGTACACGCGTGCCCAGTGTGATTTTCTCCATTCTCCTCCCAGGATCTTGGACACGCACACACATGTGCCCAGTGTGGTTTTCTCCATTCTCCTCCCAGGATCTTGGACACGCACACATGTGCCCAGTGTGATTTTCTCCATTCTCCTCCCAGGATCTTGGACACGCACACATGTGCCCAGTGTGATTTTCTCCATTCTCCCTCCTAGGATCTTGGACACACACTCGTGCCCAGTGTGATTTTGAAGCCACTGGGCCAAGGCCTCGAGCTGCCAGCCGTGTGGGAGTCCAGCGACTATGCCACCTGCTGGTCCTCATCGTGGGTGGGGTCTGTTCTGTGGACATGCTGGTTTATCCATTCAGTAGGGAGCTGCCCTAAACACGTGTGCACAGCGTGGGTCTGCTGATTCGGCAAGAGGGGGAGAAGGTGTAGGCGGTTACACTGCGGTGCGTAGTGCAGTGTGTCTACAGAGCGGGGCGTAGGTGTCAGGCACACACTGCCGTGTGTAGGAAGGGTGTGGGTGGCAGCAGATGTTGGCACCCTGCCGGGGTTCCCGGCGAGGAGAGGGCTGCTGGGCACCCCGCGAGCGTGCTCACTTGGAAGAAGCCACTGCAGTGGCCTCACCTGCTGTGCCTCCGCGCCCCGGCGGCTCGCAGCACGTGGTACTGGCAGTTCCTGTCCCTGCCCGGCCTTGGCCTGTGTCCCCATGCCTGCCGGTCTGGGTGGGTCCCAGAACCGAGCGCGTGGCCCCCTGTGCAGCGGGCCCACTGCATGTCGTGAAGGCCTGCGCTGGCGTTCCCGTGGGTCACTGATGTCCAGCACGCCGGGGGCTTGTTTCCCATCCGTGTCTCCGTGGTGATGTGTCTGCTTGGATCTCTCACTCATGTCTTAGTTGGAGGTTTGCTTCCTGGAGTCGAACTCCTGATGTAGTCGGGTGTAGGCTTTCGTGGTGTGAATGCGAATGCTGTGTCCTCGTGGCCGCTCAGCTTGCATCATCGCCACCCATGCTGGAGCACACATGTGCATCGGAGGGCGGGAGCTGGGGGCATCTCCGTGATCTGGTCATGCCGCAGTCCCCTCCCTCCAGTGCAGCCTGGCCCAGGGTCCTGGGCGCTGGTGTGCCTGCCTTGTCTCAGCGCTCTGAGTGGAGACTTGCACCGCACGTGAGACCAGCTGAGCAGCCCAGGCTGTCGCACCGCCAAGCTGACCTTTTTTAATATCACTTTTTTTGGAGAGGTTTTTTTGCTATAGGGTGCGTGCACTCGCCAGAAAGAGACAGAGACAGAGAGACAGAAAGAGAGAAATCACCCCCGGGGGGATAGCCATGCCGCAATCCCTTCTTCTCCGTTCTCCTCTCGGGATCTTGGGCATGCACGCACACGCGCCCAGCGTGAGTTTAAGCCACCGGGTCCAGGACTCAAACTGCAGTTGACATACTTGGGAGTCCAATGACATAGCCATTACGCTAAGTGCTGGTCCCAATTACCACTTTTTTTTAAGAGATGGGGGGGGGTGTCTTGCGGGCCAGTCAGTACAGTGTTAAAGCAGCTGGATCCCACATGGCCAACGGAACAGTTCACGGCTTAGAAAACGCATCAGGCATGTGCCTGTGTCCAAAGTCCCGAGAGGAGAGTGGTGAGAAGGGACTGTGGTACGGCTGCCCCCAGCGGGTGATTTCTCTCTCCCCCCGTCTCTCTGGTGAGCATGCATGCCCAGTACCAAAAGAAGAGAGAGAGACGTGGGGTCCTGCCCAGTTGCCCAGACTGGCCGTGAACTCGTGAGCTCCTGCCTCCCTCCTGTGTAGCTGGGACCGTGGGCGTGTGGCACTGCACCCCGCTGTAGCTTGTCTTTCCATTCTCCATTGTACTCTTTATTCTACTGTACGTGTTTGTTTATCATCAACTTGTTTATTATCATCTTCATTCTTTTAACGTCCGCTGTGGCACATGTGCACTCACTAGAGAGAAAGCGAGAGTGCGAGGTCACGGCCATCCACGCGAGTGTCCAGCGCCTTGTCCACCACGCCACCTGCTGGCCCCAGGCAGAAAATGCTAAAAAATGCAGTCCCTTGCCCTCTGGCCCTCGGGTTTCTGTGAAGAGTCCTGGCCACCTGAGCCACCTGCTCCCTGCAGTGTGCGCGGTCCGGCCCTGTCTGGCTTTGCGTCCGGCTGTCCGAGTGGGTGTCTGAGCTCCTTCCCTCCTGGATCTGGCCCCGGTTCCCTGGAGTGTGATCTTGGGGACCCCGTGTAGGGCTGCTCTCGACTGCTTTCCCTCGAGAGTTAACCAGAGTCCCCCGGCTCTTTGCTTGTCAAGTGATCGTGAACTCTAGTCTGGATACTTCGCGTATTATGCTGTGGGATTCTGGTCTTCGTTCGAGAGCAGGAAATTGGCCTGGCAAGGTTCAAGCCGCAAGTTTTCTTTACTTTTTATTTTTATTTTTTTGTCAGGGGAGTGAGAAAGAACGCTCTCCCCGGGGAGCTGGCGTGCTGCAGTCTCTTCTCGGGACTTGACTGCCCGGCAGCCACGTGGGTCCAGCCACCCTCAGCCAGCACACCGGGGCTGGCCCACGCTGCAGACCGAAGGCCCTCTGTGTCCTTAGGTCAGGTCTGTGGTCAGAGCCTTGCCCGTGCTCTTCCGATCCAGCTGTAGGCACTGACTGGCACCAGCTCGAGACCAGGGAGGCCCACCTGCCGTCCATCCAGAAGACCCCGTTTGCCGTCAGGACCAGGCCCACCGCGGCGTCTCAGGGAGACCCAGGCGTCCCTCTCTAGACGCTGTGCGGCCCGCTGCGCCTCCCGCCTCTCCCTTGTCCTCAGGCTGAAAGCCGGGGCTTCGTGACCTGTGTGCTGCGGCGGATCAGGACGAGTCCTCCTGGGCCGTAAGTGGAGGGCATGTGTGTGTGCAAGCGTGATGGCGGCTCCCCGGGACCCTCGTCAGGAAGGAGAGCACCCTCCCCCTGAGTTTAGGTGCCCTCCAGGCCAACCGCCACCATCACAGGCTTTTAGCAGGAACCGGGCTTGTCTGATGACGGCTACAGAGACGGAAGTGAGATAATTGAAAACCCAGGGTGTTTCTCCCGTCTTCTGTCTGTGGCGTCCTTTCCCCAGCCTGCAGAGAGGCCTTCCCATGGAGAGCATTCTGTCTGCATCTGCCACTCAGTCCTGGGGCCGGGGCTGCCCGTGGGCTCACCACGGGCACGGAGCGGAGCACCAGCCAGGGCGCACTGTCGCCATGCTCAGACCCTGCTTGCCCTCCTGCCATGCCACTCTGAGCTTCCCCGGCCACGCAAGAGTGCCCCGTGGCTTCTGCTGGGTCTCAGACCCCCAGGGGCAGGGCGGGCGAGTCGTGCTCCTGCACTTCAGGGCCAGAACCCGGGGCGCCCCGCGCTGCCACGCTCGGCAGGAACGGGCTGGCGGGGTGCTGGCGGCCCTGTGCGGCTCAGGGAGGGGCCCGCACCCTGACCCGTGCCCTGCCTCACTCTGTCCAGGTCTTGGGTCTTAACACCTCAGCAGGGCCATGGCGACCCCAGATGTGAGCGTCCACATGGAGGAGGTTGTGGTTGTGACGACTCCAGACACCGCAGTCGACGGCAATGGTGTGGAAGAGGTGAAGACCGTGTTGGTGACAACCAACCTGGCCCCTCATGGGTAAGGCCTGGGCCTCTGAGGGTGACGCTGAGGCGGGGGTGATGTGGCGTTTGGCGTGGCAGGGGCGGACATCAGGCTTTTCTTGAGACTGTTCTTAGACGCTCAGGTCTCCAAGCAGAGAGGGTGAGAAAGGAGTAGCGGCCGTCGGCTGAGAAGGTTCGGCTGCAGGCATGCTCACAGGCGTGCCGCGCGGGGCCTGGCCGTGGTCTCCAGCTCGAGGGTGCAGTGGTGGGGTACCGGGGCTGTTTGAGCAGTGAGCAGAAGGGCATGATTTCTTTGCTGCACGCTTTGCTGGAGGAGGCGTATGCTCACGAGAGACGGGCAGAGAGGCTGAGGGAGGCCATCCTGGGACACGGACTGCTGCTCTCCCCTCTCCTTATGAGATCTCGGGCCTGCACACACATGTGCCCATGGTGGTTTTTTTTTTTTTTTTGAGAGAGGTTTTCGCTATAGGGCGCATGCGCTCGCCAGACAGACAGAGAGAGTCATAGAGACAGAAAGCGAGAAATCACCCCACCGGGGGATGGTTACACCGCAATCCCTTCTCCATTCTCCTCTCGGGATCTTGGGCATGCACGCACACACACCTGGCGTGAGTTTTTTTTTTTTTTGGAGAGGTTTTCGCTATAGGGCACGTGCGCTCGCCAGACAGACAGAGAGAGACAGAGAGATAGGAAGCGAGAAATCACCCCCCAGGGGGGATGGTCACGCCGCAATCCCTTCTCCTCCATTCTCCTCTCGGGATCTTGGGCACGCACACACACGCACCTGGCGTGAGTTTTAAGCCACCGGGTCCGGGACGCGAACTGCGGTCGACTACGCGGGAGTCCAGTGACATAGCCATTACGCTAACTGCCAGTTCCCACGTGGTGGTTTTTTTTTAAGACACGCAGCAATCCCTTCTCCTCCATTCTCTTCCCAGGACCTTGGCACGCACCCACATGTGCCTGGCACGTGTTTTAAGCACTGGGTCCGGGACTCGAGCTGTGGTTGGCTATGTGGGAGTCCAGTGATGTAACTATTACACCACCTCTTGGTCCTTGCCCTGTGTGTTTTTCAAGCTGCCAGGTCTGGGATTCACACAGTTGGCCACGTGGGACCCAGCCTCTCTAACCACCACTCCACCTAGCCCCCAGGATCTCTTTCATGAAGCTGGGTGTTTTTCCCTCCCACTTGTGCTGGCCATGCAGGTCGAATGGTGGTTGGTGAGAAAGCGTGCATCTGGCCACACTGCTGGCCTCTCTGCCTCTGCTGTAGGTGGAGTTATCAGAAGACGCCGGTGGCTCCCAGCCTTGGTGGACCTGAGACCAAGGGGGTGGGCAGAGGGGTGTAGGACCGGGTTCTGGCTGGGCTGGGACCATCTTTCTGTCAGGCTTGGTCTCCATGGTGACGTCAGTGTGTCAGGCTTGTGTGTGTCTGCGGTGTCCTGGGTGTACTGTCTCCATGGTGACGTCAGTGTGTCAGGCTTGTGTGTGTCTGCGGTGTCCTGGGTGTACTGTCTCCATGGTGACGTCAGTGTGTCAGGCTTGTGTGTCTGCGGTGTCCTGGGTGTACTGTCTCCATGGTGACGTCAGTGTGTCAGGCTTGTGTGTGTCTGTGGTGTTCTGGGTGTACTGTCTCCATGGTGACGTCTGTGTCAGGCTTGTGTGTGTGTCTGCTGTGTCCTGGGTGTACTGTCTCCATGGTGACGTCAGTGTGTCAGGCTTGTGTGTGTCTGTGGTGTCCTGGGTGTACTGTCTCCATGGTGACGTCAGTGTGTCAGGCTTGTGTGTGTCTGCGGTGTCCTGGGGTGTACTGTCTCCATGGTGACGTCAGTGTGTCAGGCTTGTGTGTCTGCGGTGTCCTGGGTGTACTGTCTCCATGGTGACGTTAGTGTGTCAGGCTTGTGTGTCTGCGGTGTCCTGGGTGTACTGTCTCCATGGTGACGTCAGTGTGTCAGGCTTGTGTGTGTCTGTGGTGTCCTGGGTGTACTGTCTCCATGGTGACGTCAGTGTGTCAGGCTTGTGTGTGTCTGCGGTGTCCTGGGTGTACTGTCTCCATGGTGACGTTAGTGTGTCAGGCTTGTGTGTCTGCGGTGTCCTGGGTGTACCGTCTCCATGGGGGCCTTTAGCATGTGAATTCTGGGGCACACACGTCAGCCTCCGGCTCCCCTTTCAGGACGGTGGCTGCCTCAGCTGTGCTTGCGGTCCTGTGGGCAGGGAGGACCTTCCACCTCTGAAGGCTTTCTGCCCATGTCTGCGGGGGCCGTCGCTCTCAGCCTGTCCGTGGTGCTGAGGGAGCAGGGTTCCAGTCTCTAGGTGGAATGGTCAGTCCGTCCACGCTAGCCTCCGCTCTCTGCACCTCCCTCTGCAGCTCCGCGTGTGCCCGGGCTCCGGGCTGGGATGCCGGGCTGTGAGGCGCGCCTCCCCTCACGTGCGGGGATTACACCTCAGAAGTCAGCCCCTCAGGCTGCGGAGGTGGGACTTCTGACGAGCAGAAGTTAAATGCACGTCTTTAGTTTGCCATTTGCCAGGAAGCATACAGCAGGTTTTTAAAAATTAAGGCTAACCGTGGATTACTGCAAAGCGCACACAGTAGAAAGTTCGCTAATGCAGGTAAGCAGACACGAGCGAGCCTGCCCGGTCCCGAAGTTCCTGCTGGTGCCTCCAAGCAGACCCCCGTGGATGTTCCATTTATATACAAACCTGTACATTTTTCTTTCTTTTTTTTTGAGAGATTTTTGTTATAGGGCGGGTGTGCTTACCAGAGAGAGTGATGGACAGTGAGAAGCCACCCCTCCGGTGGCGGGTGGCGGGTGGCGATGCGGCAGTCCCTTCTCCTTTGTTCTTTTCTCGGGATCCTGGGCACACACACTCGTGTGCCTGGCATGAATTCAAGTTCAAGTCGCCAGGCCTGGTGCTTGAACTGTGATTGGCCCCGGGGGGACCAGGGCCTTCCCCACATGCCACCTGCTGGCCTCCCTTCAGCACTTGTCTGTGTCACCTTTGCCTTTACCCTTTGATTTGTCACAACTTATTTTGACATAAGATGAAGTTAGGCCATGCGATTTCTTCTTTCTAGAATTTTGCATTTTCTGCTAGTTTCTGTAATCAAATGGAATCGTGGGAATAGAGCACTTCACGGAGGAGGAAGATGGAGGTGCTGGGTGGCCGTGTGGCATTCGCTGCCCCCCAGTCCCCAGGCCGCTTCGTCTCCGGCGCTGCTCTGGGCACTGCAGCGGGCTGGTCTGTCACTCAGCCCCGGTCCCAAATCCATGGCCCTGCGACTCCCGAGGTCACGCCAAGCCATGTGACAGGTCACCAGAGAGCTGTCCGTTAGCAGGAGGCCCTGAGGACACGGTGCACTGGGATTCCAGCGTCCTCTTCTCTCCCTTCTCCCACCGTTTGTTTGCCAGGGGCGACCTGACGGAAGACAGCATGGAGACCGAGAATGCGGCAGCAGCAGCAGCCGCAGCCTTCACCGCCTCCTCTCAGCTCAAGGAAGCCGTGTTAGGTAGGGCTGCCACAGGGGGCCGGGCATCCTGCGGTCGAGGTGGTCACGCAGCTTAGCATGCCGGAGCCTGGGCTGCCCCCGCGCGTGCCCTCGGGGGTGGGGCCGGGCCTCCACCTCTGGCCGGGGGGAGCAGAGGAGGTCGGGCCCAGACCTGCAGCCTCCCTCTGGGGCTGCCTTCTCACGTCCCGCGCCTGTGGCCTGCCTGCCTGCGTAGTGTGACCAGTACCAAGCGCTCAGCGGCAGTGCGGTTCTCCTCACACTTCCGGGTTTCTGGCGCCCGGCGTTGAGGAACGTGTTCTTTAAGGTCTTACATTTCCCTGGAATTATTTCCAGTAAGGCTGGATTTTATTTCCGTAAGTGGCTCTTGGGGCGAGCCGTGTCACATGGAGTGACATGGAGGCCTGTCTGGTGAGCGGACCGGGAACTCTAACCTACAGCCGAGAGGCCCCTGTCACCCGCCTGGCTTTGCTCTATCTCAGGCCTTGGAGTTCAGTCTGGTTTCCAGGTTGGTGGCTGGTTCCTGCCTTTGCAGGAAGTGCTCTGGGGAGGTTGTAACTGATCTGCTCTGCCCGCTCTGTCTGTGCGCGTGAGAAGTGAAGATGGCTGAAGAGGGGGAGCACCTGGAGGCGGAGGTCGTGTACCCTATCACCTGCGGGGACAGCAGGGCCAACCTGATCTGGAGGAAGTTCGTGTGCCCCGGCATCAACGTGAAGTGTGTCCAGGTGAGGGCGCGGGCGCGGCAGGCCATGGGGCTCCTGCTTGGGGGCATGACTGCTGCAGGTGCTGAGGAGGCTGGGAGCACCGAGGAGGGGCAGGGCCTGGTGGGGCCACAGCGGCCGTGCCCGGAGCACTGATGTCCAGGCGTGGAGCCCCATGTGTGGGAGGCCAGGCCTGCGCCACGGAGAGGCTTTGTGGCAGGTGGGAGGAGAGGCCCTGGAGAGACTGGTCCGTGGTGAGTGGGTGGCTGGGCCGGTGCCCCTTTCTGGCCCCATGGGAGATGTACCTCGTGCTGATAACAGCGAGAGACGCCCTTCAGACCACTCCCTTCTAGAAGTGGCAAGCCGGCGCTAGAGCACCAGTCCACAGCTGGAGTGGGGGGCACCAGGGCAGTAGAGCACCGAGGCTGCCTCCCGGGCCGAGGCCTCTGCTCAGTGCTGGCTTTCCTGGCTTCTCAGGTCTATTAGCTCAAGAGACAAAGCCAGGGCTTCCCTGAGGTGTGGGTGGAGCTGCCGCCTCCAGGGATGGGCTGCTAGGAGCACCCTCCCGGCCACAAACGGGCCCCGCCTTAGCGCTGAGTGCAAAAGGGTCACCCTCCTAAGGAGTTGCATGGGGCCTGCGTGGTCTGAGAGCTTCAAGTTGAGAGTTTAGCTGTAAGTGGTCCCAGCTGCCTGGGCTCCCAGGATTCTGACAGAGCAGAGGGAAACCCCTTTTTTTTTTTTTTTAGAAATTCATGTTGATTTCAGGTTTTGAGTAATGTCCATAAAGCCCCAGAGAAAGGAGGTGCTCTCAGTGAAACGAGCCCACCAGACAGTGGGGGCAGCCGTGGAGGGCGGCGGGCGAGGCCAAAGGGACCCGGCTGGGGCTCCAGAACACAGAGGGGGCTAGCTTATTGCACACAGAAGGCCAGCGTGGGCAGAGCTGAGGCAGATTGGACAGGAGCAGCTAGGAAGACAGGCTCAAAGTGCACACTTGGTGGGGGCCAGCAGGTGGCCTGGTAGTTGAGGATGCTGGACTCCCCACATGGCCAACCACGGTTCAAGTCCCACCTGTGGCTTACTCTCTCTCTCTCTCACTCTGTCCCTCTCTGGTCAAATTAAAATAATAAATGAATGAATAAGAATAAATAAAATTAGATAAAATAATGATTTTAAAAAAATAGTGCCTATTTGGTGGAGAGGTCGCAGAGAGCAGACGTAGCTGAAGAGCTGACAGGTGAGCTGGAAGGTGGACCTAGAAGGTGACCTCGGTGCGGTCCTTAGAGACAGACGGGGAGCGGCAGCACAGGGGTCCAGCACGCCCGGCTGAGTTCCCGACGGAGCGGAGAGCGCTGAGGGCCCTTATACCTGAGGAGAGGTACTGCCACCTCACCGATGCCAGGCCCCAGCCTTCACCAGGGCAGTCACAGCACGGTCAGCCCTGGTGGCCACTGTCGAGGGCTGCCGCTCAAGGAAAAGGAGGGTCACGTGTGCACACGCCCTGCGTGTTTTCCATGCTGTTCGTGTGACATAAAACGCATATCAGGAAGTGCACACTCATGTAGGACGCGGCTGTTGGGAGACGGGGGCGAGGGGAGCCCAGGGCGGGCGCTGCCCCAGGGGTCCGTGCTCTGGTGTGTTAGAGATGGTCCCCGGGGCAGCGGGACCTGAGCCCTGCCTGGCCATAGAGCAGAGGTGGCTCCTCAGGCGGACAGGGTCTACCTGCTCAGGATTTCTGAGTTCCAGCCTGCGGCAGTACCAGCAGGTCCCACTTGGAAGGGCTCCTCTGTGACCAAAAGGGCCACGTGCTTGTCAGAGCAGGGCAGGGGCCGTGCAGCCCACGCTGTGGACGGCCGTGGGGTGGGCAGGCTGGGCAGGGGCCATTCACAGAGGGGCCGGCCACCGTGCCCGTCCTCTGTGGCAGTACCCGCCACGTACAGAGCAAACCGCACGGGTACGCCGAGCCCCGTCTGGAGGGGTGTGCCGTGTGCTGCTTACGGCACGGCTGGCCTGCCTGGCGCTCGGCACGCAGTCAGCCCAGAGGTCGGCCAGCACTCCGCCACACCTCGAGGCTCGGTCTGCGGTGGACCGTGGCTCCGGCCGCTGCCCTGATGGGGTGCTCTGTGTGGAGGCCTCCGGGGCTGCGTGGGGCTGACCCCACATGGCCTGCCCGCAGTATGACGAGCACGTGATCAGCCCGAAGGAGTTCGTGCACCTGGCGGGGAAGTCCACGCTGAAGGACTGGAAGAGGGCCATTCGCATGAACGGCATCATGCTCAGGTGGGCGCGGCCGGCGGGCGGGGCTGGCGCCCTTCGGGGTGCGCGTGTCGCTTCTCTCTTGGGCCTTGGGTTTCTGAAGACGGGCGTGACGTCCAGGTGGGGCCTGCTGGCCGCCTGCCACGTGGCCCGCAGGTGCCACCCTCCTCTTGCCCCAGCGGCAGGGACGTGCGTGTCCTGTCACAGCTCGTACCGACTCCAGTCTTTGCCGGAGGACTGTGGCCGCCCCGTGTCGGAGAGCGGGCGGGGAGCTTGCTCTCGGCAGCCTGCCGGGCCCCTCTTCACTTCTGCCCCCTCGTTGCTGTTGTGGGCCGTGCAGGCTGCTGGTAGACGGCTTTCTTTGTGAGCTGCAGTCTCGGTCCTGGCGCCTGGAGGTCAGGGTCAGGTGCACGGTCGGGGTGGCCTGGCCTTGCTCACTTTCTGGGCAGTCTGAGGCCTCAGGAGGGACTGGCTCCGGGACCTCCCTACCGCCCTGGCCTCGGCTCTCCAGGCATGGCTGGCAGCACCGCCACACCCCAGGGAGCAGGGAGGTCTGTCGGGCCACAGCAGAGGCCCTGGCTCCGTGTGCTGGAGGCAGAGGTCAGCACTGCCTGGAGTGGAGCAAGGCTGGGGGTCAGGGGTCGAGACCCCCCACTGGACCTGCGACCTCTAGGGAGGCGGGGAGGGGACAGACCCAGCAGTGGGGCCCGCGGCACCTTCCTGGTGGAGGTGAGCAGGAGAGGCAGTGAGCCCCCTGCACCCTGCCCCGCCGTTGCCTCACTGCCTCGGTGCGTCCCCGGGTGCTGCTGGCCAGGCCTCTGTTGTTCTGAGGATGGCGCCAGCACGCGGGCGGCCTGGGCGGCTGCTCTGTCTCCGTGCCGGGGTAGAGCCCGGCCTCCGTCCCCGTGTGGCTCACGGCCGCCCGCTGTACCCGCACAGGAAGATCATGGACTCGGGGGAGCTGGACTTCTACCAGCACGACAAGGTCTGCTCCAACACCTGCCGCAGCACCAAGATCGACCTCTCGGGGGCCCGCGTGGCCCTGAGCGGCCCGGCCTCAGCCGAGTACATCCCCCTCACGCCCGCCACGGCTGACGGTAGGTGTAGGCCGCCTCTCGTCCACACGGCTCCTGATCTGCCCCCCACTGGCCGGGCCTCACGGCTACCTGCAGAGGCAGACAAACCCAAGGGCCCCGGGGACCAGGCGTCTGTTGGTGGCTGTCTTCCCACGCGGGCCTCCTCCCCAAGGCCGAAGCTGGGAGGAGTGGGGCCTTCTGCCCAGCCATCTTCATGACGAACAGCTCGCTGGCCCTGGCAGACAGTAGAGGCCTGTGGCTTCAGCACCCGTGGCTGCTCGGTGCTCGGGTCTCCCTGACAGCCGGGGTTCTGGTGAGGGCAGGTGGTTAAATGTCCCCTGGGCCCTTGGCTGCAAGTGGAGAAGCCCTTTCAGAGCTGAAGCAAGAATGAAATGCGGCCCGTGGTGGTGCCCTTGTCACCCACTGTCCCTGTCCCCCAGGGCGTTGGCTGCAGTCGCTGCTGTGTGAGCAGGGACGTCGCCTTGTCCCTGGTGGGAGGGAGCGCAGGGCCCGGGGTGGCAGTGGTCTCCTCATTCTTCCTGTGTCCCGCTCGAGCAGGCTGCCACACGGAGCCCTGAGCGGCCGGGGACACCCTGGTCGCTATGATTGTGGGCTGGTCTGCCAGCTCTTCCTCAGTGACCAGGGAGGTCTGATGTGAGGCTCTTCTCCAACCAAAGCCCCAGGCTGGCTGCTGGGGTGTCAGGGGAGAGCCCCTCCAGGGGACATGGCGGGACACGTGGCAGCGTGGGCAGTGGTGGCCAGGCACTCCTGGTAGCCCAGCCTCCTTACCATCCTCCAACCTCTGCTCTGCCACGTGAGAGAGTCAGCCCCAGGGCACAGGCACGGACAGACCGCGGGTGCCATCTCTGAGGAGGGACGGGCTTCCTGAGCCCTCCCGGCGTCCTGCCCCGCCCTGCCCGGGCACACTCAGCCAGGGCTCGGCCCGGGTGGCTGTCTTTACCCTGGAGCCCCTGAGAGCCTTGGCGTGCTTCTCGCATCTCTGTCAGCCCAGACGGGAAAACGCGTGGCAGCGTGCGAGATAGTTACGGGTCGTGGTAACGCTCACGGGCAGCACGTCACGGCGGGCGTGGACAGGCTTGCTGACGGTGACTGGGCAGGGCTTCACGTGTAGTTGGCCATGTGTGATCCAGCACCAGCTGGCCCAGCAGGCGTGTTTCGTGGACGCCAAACGTGGACTCACAGGGTGACCCGGGACGGGCAGTTTGTTTCTCGTGAAGTCCCCCCTCTTCTGACTCAGGACGACGGCGTAGGGCAGTGGAGATTCGCCATGGCAGTGACGGCGTGGGGCGCGGACGGGCAGGGGTGGCCTCCAGCCAGGGGACCAGCTGCCTGCCTGAGCTTGCCGGGTAGTCGAGGACACGGTGCTGAGAGCAGCGGCGGGTGGGCTCGGCCTGGCCCCTCGGCGTGTCTGCACTCTGCGATGGCCAGTGCGCGGAGATAGGGGTCCTGGATCCCACGGGGCCGAGTTCTGGAACAGCAGCTTCAGGATCATACCAGGCGTGCCCCAAATTCCAAGAGGAGCGTGGAGGAGGGATTGCGGCGTGGCCACCCCACTCTGCCTCGCTCTGTTCGCCTGCCTGTCTCCCGTGAGCACATTCTCCCCACGGCAAAGAGACAAACGACAGGGAACTTGCAGCGTGAGGCAGGAAGGCACGGCCGTACTGTGCCTGCTGTCTACCAGTTTTGTGAAAATGAGTGAAAAGGATGGGACCAGCAGGTGGCGTGGTGGCTAAGGCGCTGGACACTCCCACATGGCTGACCATGGTTCAAGTCTGAGACCTGGTGGCCTGCTTTCTCACTTTCCCTCTCTCTCTCTCGTCTCTCTATGGTCAAATTAAAAATAAATGAATGAATAAATAAAATAATTACAGAAAAAAAGAGTGAAAAGGAGAGATTGAAAATGCAGCGTAGGACAGGCAGCCTAAGAGCCGCGGACACTTGGTCCGGGGGACACTCACAGCCGTTCTGTTCATTGCAGTGAACGGGTCTCCTGCAACCATCACCATAGAGACCTGTGAAGACCCCGGTGACTGGACCGTGGCCATCGGAGGTACGTGATGTGGAGGCCATGAACCACGGCTGCTGCAGGCCCCAGCCTGGCTCCGAGAACCAGCTGGGCCCCGTGGGGTCCTCACAGGGAGAGGTGGAGCTCGGCGGGTACGGGCCTGGCCCTCCCTGCCTGCTTCTGCAGCACTGCTCTCACACCACCCCACGCCCTCCTGCCCGCTGCCCCCTCCTCTCACAGATGACGCGTTTTCCTTCTGGCGGGGGCTGAAGGACGCCGGGCTGCTGGATGAGGTCATCCGGGAGTTCCACCAGGAGCTGGTGGAGACCATGCGTGGCCTGCAGCAGCGGGCCCAGGACCCGCCCCTGCAGCTCCGAGGTGAGGGAGGTGTCCCACGAGGGCCCTGGGCCCCCAGGACATCCCGTGGCTGGGGTGGAGGAGGGGTGTGGTGAGAGGGCCGCTCTGGGTGCTGTCCCCTGGGCGGGCCCCACCAGCGCTCACGTGTCCGCTGGCCCTGGAAGATGCTGTGCTCCTCAACAACACGGTGCAGAGCTTCGGCATGCTGGACCTGGTGAAGAAGGTGCTGGCTGGCCACAAGTGCCAGGTGGACCGCTCTCGGGAGCAGTACGCCCGGGACCTGGCAGGTACACACGGGCCACGTCCACCGTCTCGCCTCTTAGGCGAGCTTGCACTGGAGCCCGGGGGTGCGTCAGGCAGGAGAGAAGTTGGGCGCGACCTCAGTGCCCAGGGTGGGCGTGGCCGCAGGGCACAGGTCCTGGTAGCTGCTGGGCTTCTGAGGTGAGCGGGCAGAGGTTTCCAGGCGAGGACAGGCGCGGTCGCCAGCCTGCCTGCGCTTGCGTCCCCAGGGCCCATGCTCGGCCCGCGTTGCTCTGCCCCGCCCCCTTGGTGACACGGTGACACTGCCCCCACCCCCAGCCCTAGAGCAGCAGTGTGACGAGCACCGGCGGCGGGCCAAGGAGCTCAAGCACAAGTCGCAGCACCTCAGCAACGTGCTCATGACGCTGGCGCCCGTCTCCCTGCCGCCCCCCGCAAAGCGGCCCCGGCTCGCGAGGGCCACGTCAGGACCGGCCGCCGTGGCCTCACAGGTGCTCGCCCCGTCTGCCCAGATCGCCCTTGGCCCGGGAGTGCCCGTCCCCCAGCTGACTGGCGTGCCGCTGGGCAAGGTGGTGTCCAGCCTGCCCTCGGCCGTCCTGAGCAAGGGCTCGCCTCAGCCCGCCCCCACGAGTTCGCCAGCCTCTCCCCTGCTCGGAGGCTACACGGTGCTGGCCGCCTCGGGCTCCGCCTTCCCTAGCACGGTGGAGCTCCACCCGGACTCCCCCAGCCTCACGGTGCTGAGCACGGCAGCTGTGCAGGACGGCAGCACGGTGCTCAAGGTGGTCAGTCCGCTGCAGCTGCTCGCCCTGCCTGGCCTGGGCCCCGGCCTGCAGAGCGTAGCCCAGGCGTCGCCAGGGGGCGGCACGATCCTGACCATGCCCACAGGGGCCGCCCCCGGGTCCGAGGAGCACACGGCCACCCTCGAGGTGGCCACTGTGGCGGAGGGCCCCGAGCAGAAGTAGCCAGCGGGCGGGTGGGTGGGCACGGCCCCTGGGCGGACAGAGCTGGCTCCTCTCCTCGCCGCCAACGGTGGGGAGCCCGGCGCACAGGCTACAGGGCTGGCTTGGCACTGGCGGGTCTCATGGGCTGCTGAACCAAAGAGGAATCGCCAAAACGAATCGAGAGGAGAAAGGGACAGAGGACGACAGCGACCTGGAGGACCTGTCTTCACGTTCACACTCCCTCCCTTGCTCCTCGGGGAGAGCGCCCACCTGCTGTTTATTGGTACTGTCTACACGGTGGCCTTTGTCAGGAGCGGGCGGTGGCAGGAGGAGGCCTGAGTGCAGTGGGGAGTGAGGCGAGCGGCCCCTGGTGGCCCAGGCCTGTGCCCTCGAGGACTTACTGACACTGTCTTGGGAACGGTGCCCGAGCGTGGGAGCCTGTGGATCCTATGGATTTGTTTCTTCCCCGTTTTCTGTCAGTCGGTGCGGTCAGCGTCTGTCCTGTGGGGACGTGCGCCAGGGCGGGCTGGTGTGCGTCTGGTGGCTTGTCCCAGCAAGTGCTCGGGCGTCCCGGGCACCCTGGGCATCAGAGCAGTTGCTTAGGCGTCTTGGAGAGCCAGGCTGTGGCGTCTTCAGCCAGAACACGCTGAGTGCCTCAGCTGCCCAAGGCGGCCCTGGGTCCGCGGCCCCTCTGTGGGCCGTGTCCCTGGGCTTGGTCCTGGAGTGGGGTGTACGTAGAATGAGGCCAGGTGCTGTGCAGGACGTTATGGCCTGCTTGGTCACTCTGACAGCCCTCGGCCCCCTTGGAGGAGCAGAGCACCCCCACCTGGGGTTTCCGGGGAGAGCCTGGGATGTTGGGGAGGCTGCCAGGGCCAGCTGGTAGAGGCGGGACCCAGACATCTGGGTGGTGCTGTCTGCAGAGCTGGCTTTGCACTCTGAGGACAGCGGCGGGGCCACCCGCCAGACTGGATGGAGCCTGCTGTCTCAGGGAACAGGGCGCCTCTTGTAGCCCCTGCCACGGTGTCCCCCCAGACGGTCCTCAGGGGCAGCCACTCTCAGACATTCTCCAAGGGGCCGCTTTGAAGGGACCTGGCTGTCCATCTGTCCATCCTCCCCTCCCATCTGTCAGGCACCTCTAGACCGGCCTGTCCCACCTCCCGCCGTTGGCGAGCTCCTCAGGCTGTCTGTCCCTGTCACCGCACCGACTGGCTTCAGCGTGTTTACGAGGCCTGTCGACGTGCGTACCCCTTTTTAAACCATTCTCGCTCCTGGTACCTGCGGCAGTGTGGTCTGCCCCGCCCCGTGTCCCCGATGGAGCCGCGGCAGGTGGGAACCGCGACTACTGTGCCCTCCCGTGGTGCCTCAGCAGCGTCAGTGGGCCCGCCACTCGATCCCTTTCTTTGTGAGAGCAGGGAGGGGCCTTTTCTGCCCGGTCCGCAGTCCAGGGAGGCACTGAAAGGGGAGTGGCTCAGAACCTTGGGCAGCATCGGGGCACCCCCGTCCGAGTCCCACTGGGCCCGAGGCCTTTCCCAGGGTTCCTGGGTCGCGCTCAGCCACTGCCCTGGCCTGGCGTTGCCATGTGCAGGGGTAGGCCTCCGGAGTGGATGTGGCTGGTACCCCCCCCACCACACGCCCATGCCCTTCCAGGGCCCACTGGCTCCTCAGGGCATCTGGCCTCTGGGCCCCCAGGACCAGAAGGGGGCACCCCGCCACACACAGTGGGCTTTCCTGGCCACCTGGCTCGGCTCTGAGGACATGGAGGGCAAGCGCATTGGCGCCTGGCTAGGCCCGCGGAGGGCGGGAGGGCCTCCCCTTCGTGTGTCGTTTCTCGGGTCACTGGGACCCTGGTTTAAATAAAGACATTTTCATAGCTGGTGTGTCTGCGGAGGGAGTCGAACTAAGCGTGTGGACACCCGCCCCATCCCACAGACAGGGCCCGCACGGGTGTCTCTGTGCCCACATACAGTCCTTGCAAAGTGGGTCTGGGGCCCCAGACCCTTCTAGGGTGTCCTCAAGCTCCAAACGGTCCTCTCCTCTCCTGAGCACAGCGGGCTTTCTGGAGGCCGGACAGACAGCGTGGCTATCTCAGCCCACTGAAGCCCCTGTTGACAGACGCCACAGGCACAGCATGGGACCTGGTGAGGGTGTGGCATGGACAGAGGGCACTTGAGAACATTGACGGGAGCTACCAGCAGGGCCATGAGGAAGCCTGCACCGACAGGTGGCTGGAGAGCGAGTGCTCACCTCTGTTCCCGGGGCGGGGGAGCCCACACGCGCTTCCTGACGGGCTTGTCGGGGCGTGTACTCCCCGGGTGTGTTCACACCAGGCCTGGCCACCGTGCCAGCCCTCCTCTAGGACTTCTGGGGGCACCTGGGCAGGCGCTGTGGCCCCGGGACAGGACCACCTGCCCCTCCCTGCCGTCCAGGGTGTCTCCTGGACCCCCTTGCTAAGTGCTGGGCAAGGCCAGGCCGCTCTGTCCACTCTCCATATTGTGGCCTCCTGGGACCATTCAGGGTCTGAGCCTGCCTGGGCTCCTGGAGAAGGCTGCGCCCAGCCATCTCCCAGCACCTCCCACTCCCACACTTCCTGTTGGCGCTCTCAGCCGCAGACCCTTGCCCATGAGCTCTGAGTGTCACCTCTGCTGGGGCCGAGGCCACCGGGGGAGGGGAGGGACAGAACCGCCAATGGATGCGGTTCTCGGGCCGGCCGCGGGCTAGCTGCCGTCTTGGCGCCGGGTGTTGGGTGGAGGTGGGCTGTCCTCGACCTGCTCTGCGACGTGCCTGATGTCCTCACCACGTGTGCTAAGTGGCCTCTGCACGGTGGTCCGGACACAAGACCCTGTGTGCCTGCCTGTCCCTGCACTCCCTGCTCTGCCTGCCTGGCCTGCTGTCCGGGCCGCGTCCTCCACCTGGCCGGCCGCGAGGTTCCTGGCAGACACACCTCTGACTGCTCGGCGCGCCCGCCCACGCGGTGCCCTGCTTTCCCGCAAGCCCTGTGATCAGCTCGTCCCCCCGCCCAGCCCCTCGTGGCGTCTGTGCCGGGTTTCTGGGAGACCTGGCATCTTGACATCCTCGAGTCCAGCCTTCCTGCCTGGGGGGCAGTGCACCAGGACAGCGCTTGGTGCTCAGCCCGGCGACGTTTCTCGTCAACAGGGGCAGCACCTCACCTGGGCCTCCCACTGTTGCAGTCGTCCAGGGCATCCATTCCTCCAGCTGGGGGTGTGTGGAGGCCCAGCGGTGCTCGTGGGTGGGTGTCCAGCAGACTTCTGGGCTCCCACAGGTGCTCCTCTGCCCCTTGTGGCAGGTGCTGACAAGGGTCCCACGGAGGCACTTCAAGAGGCCCCGAGGCCCAGCAGCAGAGTTGCATTGGCCTCACCCTCCCCCAGCTGCAGCAGGGGCCAACTACCGACAGGACCCCACGTCTTCCTGGGGGGTAGCCTGTCCCCTTCTGGGGCCCCTTCACTGCCCAAGTCCTGGTGTGGGTTTCCCAGAGCTGTCCATCAGAAAAGGAGGTGCTGGGGTTGGAGGACCCCTGTGTGGGGCAGCTGGGCACGCCTGGGAGCTCTCAAGGCCCAGAGGAGCTGCCGGGAAGGGCCCTGCTGGCTCCTGGGTGTCATTGCCAGGCAGCTTCCTTCCCCCGAGCAGGGCCTGGGGACCCTTCTGAGGGAGGTGTTTTGGCAGGGTCGGGTCAGTGGCGCTGCCCAGCAGTCTTATCCGTGGGTGTCGGGTCAGCCCAGACTCTCCCAGCCTTGCCTGGGAAGCACCCAGGCCCCTCCGTGAGGACGGGTCCCCCCTTCTGCAGCCTGACCTGCCCACCCTGTCTCAGGCTGCTCACCGCAAGTCCACAGGTCTCGGAGCCAGCTGAGCCCAGGACCCTGCAAGTGCCCCAGAGCCAGGCCAGCATCAAAGATGGCGCTCCAAGTGTCCAGCCCCTGCACACCAAGGGCCCTCTGGGCCAGCTGTGCACCTCGATGGGCCTGTGTCTGGGCTGCTCCACGGCACCCGGCACCTCGGCAAGGGCACCACATGCTGTGACACGGGCACAGCTTTCTAGGTGAGATCCCTCTGGCCTATTCTGAGCGTGCCACCAAGAACAAGGTCTGGCATCGAGTGGGCTGCCGCCCGGCTTCCTATGGCCATCTGCTCTGACGTCTGTGCCCACCACAGCCCAGGGCCTGGGCGCGTGCACCTGCAGCCCCAGCAAGGCGCTGGTCTGGACCTTTGGGAACGGGCACAACCCCCATTGCCCGTGGCAGGAGGTCACGGTGCAGGGGCGGCACCTGTGGGGGTCTGGGCGGCGCAGCGAGGCCACCCGCGTGGAGTTGGGGCTCTTTCCAGTCACTCAACTGCACCCTCAGAGCCCTGGGGGCAGCGCCCGTGGCCCTCCTTGGGCCCACGCAGCCAGCTGCAGGTCTGTCACCACCAGGGTGCACATGGTACCGTGGGGTGGCCATGCAGGAGGCCAAGCAGCCCTCGAGGGACTGGGCATGCCCCCGTGACCAGCCCCCAGGCACCCAGCTGTCCTGCCATGCCTGCCTGGGCCCCTGCTGCCCCCCAGGCCTTCGAGAACCACAGCTCAGCGCACAGAGGCTGGCCTTCCACCAGGCCGTGGGCTGCAAGCACCAGTGCCCACCAGGGCTCTCTGAAACCAAGCTGCACTCCAGGTAAGGCTCCCACACGGGACAAACCCGTCATCGGCTGGAAACAGACTCCTGGCTCCCGCCTTGCACCTTAGTGTGATGGGCTGCCATCTCGGGCCCTCTGGGCAGGGAGGCCTGAGCGAGGTGCTTGCTTGAGCTGGGACCCGGGTGTGGACAGGGCGGGTGACGTTCTGCTCCCACCCTCCCTGGCCAGAACTCACTCCAGGCCCTGCTGATCTTCCCGTCCCCAGGCCTGACCGCTGCGAGTATGGGGACGTCTGCACCAGGACACCCTGTCCAGCGGGTGCAGGTGGCCGGCAGGATGGGCTGGGGTCCAGGCACAGCTGCCTGCTGAGCACCAGTGTAACAGCAGCACGGTGCTATGGAGGGGCCTGGTGGGTGTCGGGAGGGGTCCATCTCCCTGTGACTGGCTAGAGTGTCAATGGTGTCCTTGTGACCTGCGGCCAGTCCTGCGACCCAGACCGAGGAGCAGGAGGCCATCACAAGTGCGCGTTTGGGGCCCCTTCGAGGTGAGGGTCAGCAAGCAGCCCTGCCAGGGGTGTTTAGGAGTAGTGACCACAGCTTGGCGGAGTTGGAGCCAGGGTCTGGGCCCATACCATGACCTAGGTAGTCCCTGAGCAGAAGCAGGAGCAGTCTTCTTGCTGTGGGCCTGCCTCTCCGGGCTGGCTCTGTGCCCAGAAGTGTCCCACAAGCCTGGCTCCCGAGCCGGCTTCCAGATGGGCCGCAGGCGCCGCGGACCTGGGCCGCCCGCCGATGCTGCTACGGGGCTGGGGCTGGGGCTGGGCTTGCGCACTGCCTGGGCTGGGGCTGGGGCTGGGCTTGCGCACTGCCTGGGCTGGGGCTGGGGCTGGGCTTGCGCACTGCCTGGGCTGGGGCTGGGGCTGGGCTTGCGCACTGCCTGGGCTGGGGCTGGGGCTGGGCTTGCGCACTGCCTGGGCTGGGGCTGGGGCTGGGCTTGCGCACTGCCTGGGCTGGGGCTGGGGCTGGGCTTGCGCACTGCCTGGGCTGGGGCTGGGGCTGGGCTTGCGCACTGCCTGGGCTGGGGCTGGGGCTGGGCTTGCGCACTGCCTGGGCTGGGGCTGGGGCTGGGCTTGCGCACTGCCTGGGCTGGGGCTGGGGCTGGGCTTGCGCACTGCCTGGGCTGGGCCTGGGCTGGGCACCTGCGCAGCTGGAGCGCTGGCACAGTGCGAGGTGCAGGCTGCGGGCAGGCGGGGCGCGGGCCCATGGCCAGGTGCGGGAGCCCACCCGGGGCTGGAGCTCAGCTGCAGCAGCCTGGCCGCGGTGGACCCACCGGCCTGACCACATGGAGGCAGCCTAGCCGGAGCAGGTGGCCCAGCGTGGAGGGCTGGGGGCCACAGGCCGGCTGGAGCCGGACTTGGAGCTGTCTGTGACCGTGGCCCTGGTGAGCTGCCGTCAATCCTCCTGCCACATGGACCCTGCAGGGTCAGGCATCTCTGAGGACTCCCCGGAGATGTCAGCCCTGGCACACTCTGTGCCACCAGGAGCCCCCATGCCCAGGTCCCCACTCCCTTGTCTTTGACCAGACACAGACCAGAGCTTCCTGCTGCACTGGGCAGTCACACAGCCCTGGTGGCCTGCACCTGCGCTCGACAGTGCAGTGTTTGAGGTGGGCTGGCTGGGCAGGGGCTGTGGCTGCTGCTGCCAGCCCACTCTGCCCAGCCTGGGACCGCAGCCTGGGGCCAGCCCTGTCTTGGAAGTGCAGCTCAGATCAACCCACAGACCTTCCAGCTCTGGCACCGGGCAGTGGACACGCAACCCAACACGCACGTGGGGTGCCTGACATGACCTGCTGTGCCCTGCCCTGCCCTCGGCCCACCCCGCCCTGCCTCACTGTGGCAGCTGCAAGAAGCTGCCTGTCACTCACCGCACCCAGCAGGCCTGCAAATGTGAAGCCTGTACCCACTGCTTGTCCACAGCCCTTTCGGCCCTGGCAAGACCTACATGGTGGCCGCGGCCACCTGGCGGCCATCAGGCTGCCTGCACCAGGTGCCCATCCACACGCATGCCAGCAGGTGCACTGGCACTGGCCCCGCCCACAGGTACCGTCACAGGGCCTCTCTGAACACAGGGAGGCGGGGCTTTAGCAGGCCCAGCCCCCAGCCCCCAGGGTACAGGTCTGCTGTTGGGTGAGGGGCGTCAAGGGCCTTCTCAGAGGTGCTGGACCTAGGAGAGGGCCACGGCGGGGTGTGACTGCCCCAGCGTTTCCTGGGGTGTGACCCTCCTGTTTTTGCAGAAATGCAGATCTCCCTGCCATAGGCTGCCCTCTGGCCAGGGTAGGTTTCTGTTGTCCAGGCCAAGCCGGGGGAAGAGAAAGAGCCCAGGGCAGGAGTTTTTGGTTTCTGGGCTGGTCCAGGGGGCCCCGGGCACCTGGTTGGGGCAGGTCTCTGGAGGACACCTGAGGGCCAGGGGGGGTGAGGCTGAGGCTGCTCTCGGGGTACCGACAGCCCCTCTCGGCCCCCGGCCCCAGGGCTCTGGTGCCCACTTGCTGATGGCCATCAGGAGCTGTGCTGGGGCCAGCCCCACCTGGGCCGCCCTGGTGAGTGCAGACCATGCCCTCCCACCACTCCACCTCCGAGCCCTGCTTGCCTGCCCGGCTCCGGACTGCTCCCAGCCCCTCCTTGGGCCCAGGCGTCCTGTGTGTCTGTTCCCAAGCCGGGGCTGCACTTGCGTCCACCTGAGCCATGGTGCTGGGCCCCGAGCCCCTCCTCCCACAGTGCTGCCACATCTGTGGGGACCACCCTGAGGCTGCCCGCCGAGCAAATGGACATGGGCACGCGGCAGCATGCTGCCTAACCCAGGGTCCCCGCCTTCCACCTGCCCACGAGGGCGGGGCTGGAGTGCCACATGCAGCGGTTCCCACACCTCCCAGGCCCTCCTCGCACCGAGACTACCCTCACCCCACTGGATGGTGCCTCGCCCACTGTGTGTGACCACACGCAGCCAGCAGACCTTGCAGCCCAGGCCCCCAGTGTGGCCGGAGGTGCCACCAGCAGGAGATGCACCATGTCACCTGGCAGAGCCCCCCGTCCACGGAACGGCCGCCACGGTGATGCCGTTGTCAGCTGCGTCTCCTGTGACCCTGCAAGGCAGGGCAGTCCCTCCACCTGCAGCAGGACCTGTCACCCAGCACTGCCCGCTGTGCCCTGCCACATGGTGGCACCACGGGGATGCGTAGATGACGTGCTGGCTCCATGTGGCCGAGGCCATCGGGGAGTGATGAAGGTACAGGTTGGTGACATTGGCCACGGTGGAGCACCCGGGGTCAGGCCCCCATCTGTGGGAACCTGGCCACCCTGACCCTCTCCACCCCTGCCAGGGCCCAGCACCTGGGCGCCTTGCTGGCCTCTGCAGCCTCGGTTTCCCCACCTGTAAGAGGGGCTGTGGCCTCTGTCTCCCTGGGCCTTGCTGGCCTCCGCAGCCTCGGTTTCCCCACCTGTAAGAGGGGCTGTGGCCTCTGTCTCCCTGGGCCTTGCTGGCCTCCGCAGCCTCGGTTTCCCCACCTGTAAGAGGGGCTGTGGCCTCTGTCTCCCTGGGCCTTGCTGGCCTCCGCAGCCTCGGTTTCCCCACCTGTAAGAGGGGCTGTGGCCTCTGTCTCCCTGGGCCTTGCTGGCCTCCGCAGCCTCGGTTTCCCCACCTGTAAGAGGGGCTGTGGCCTCTGTCTCCCTGGGCCTTGCTGGCCTCTGCAGCCTCGGTTTCCCCACCTGTAAGAGGGGCTGTGGCCTCTGTCTCCCTGGGCCTTGCTGGCCTCTGCAGCCTCGGTTTCCCCACCTGTAAGAGGGGCTGTGGCCTCTGTCTCCCTGGGCCTTGCTGGCCTCTGCAGCCTCGGTTTCCCCACCTGTAAGAGGGGCTGTGGCCTCTGTCTCCCTGGGCCTTGCTGGCCTCTGCAGCCTCGGTTTCCCCACCTGTAAGAGGGGCTGTGGCCTCTGTCTCCCTGGGCCTTGCTGGCCTCCGCAGCCTCGGTTTCCCCACCTGTAAGAGGGGCTGTGGCCTCTGTCTCCCTGGGCCTTGCTGGCCTCCGCAGCCTCGGTTTCCCCACCTGTAAGAGGGGCTGTGGCCTCTGTCTCCCTGGGCCTTGCTGGCCTCCGCAGCCTCGGTTTCCCCACCTGTAAGAGGGGCTGTGGCCTCTGTCTCCCTGGGCCTTGCTGGCCTCCGCAGCCTCGGTTTCCCCACCTGTAAGAGGGGCTGTGGCCTCTGTCTCCCTGGGCCTTGCTGGCCTCCGCAGCCTCGGTTTCCCCACCTGTAAGAGGGGCTGTGGCCTCTGTCTCCCTGGGCCTTGCTGGCCTCCGCAGCCTCGGTTTCCCCACCTGTAAGAGGGGCTGTGGCCTCTGTCTCCCTGGGCCTTGCTGGCCTCCGCAGCCTCGGTTTCCCCACCTGTAAGAGGGGCTGTGGCCTCTGTCTCCCTGGGCCTTGCTGGCCTCCGCAGCCTCGGTTTCCCCACCTGTAAGAGGGGCTGTGGCCTCTGTCTCCCTGGGCCTTGCTGGCCTCTGCAGCCTCGGTTTCCCCACCTGTAAGAGGGGCTGTGGCCTCTGTCTCCCTGGGCCTTGCTGGCCTCCGCAGCCTCGGTTTCCCCACCTGTAAGAGGGGCTGTGGCCTCTGTCTCCCTGGGCCTTGCTGGCCTCCGCAGCCTCGGTTTCCCCACCTGTAAGAGGGGCTGTGGCCTCTGTCTCCCTGGGCCTTGCTGGCCTCCGCAGCCTCGGTTTCCCCACCTGTAAGAGGGGCTGTGGCCTCTGTCTCCCTGGGCCTTGCTGGCCTCCGCAGCCTCGGTTTCCCCACCTGTAAGAGGGGCTGTGGCCTCTGTCTCCCTGGGCCTTGCTGGCCTCCGCAGCCTCGGTTTCCCCACCTGTAAGAGGGGCTGTGGCCTCTGTCTCCCTGGGCCTTGCTGGCCTCTGCAGCCTCGGTTTCCCCACCTGTAAGAGGGGCTGTGGCCTCTGTCTCCCTGGGCCTTGCTGGCCTCTGCAGCCTCGGTTTCCCCACCTGTAAGAGGGGCTGTGGCCTCTGTCTCCCTGGGCCTTGCTGGCCTCCGCAGCCTCGGTTTCCCCACCTGTAAGAGGGGCTGTGGCCTCTGTCTCCCTGGGCCTTGCTGGCCTCCGCAGCCTCGGTTTCCCCACCTGTAAGAGGGGCTGTGGCCTCTGTCTCCCTGGGCCTTGCTGGCCTCCGCAGCCTCGGTTTCCCCACCTGTAAGAGGGGCTGTGGCCTCTGTCTCCCTGGGCTCCGGGGGTGTCACGGGGTGCTCTGCGGCAGGAGCTGAGGTGAGGCGTCTGTGGGCAGCTTTGCCATCTGGGTAGATGGGTGCCAGCAGGGTGGCCGGGGCTGACTTGGGGTGGGCGGTGGCTCTTCAGTCAGCCATGGGGGAAGGTGCAGTCAGCTCCCGTCCTGCAGGCTCACATCTGTGCCCGTCATGGTGTGAGTCCGGGCCCGGCCCCCGTGGCCTGCCACGCCGGGCGCTGCCGTGTTGTGCTCCACAGAGGTCCACGTGCTCGGTTGTGGCCGGTGCCGTCCCGGAGGGTGCCGCCCTGGCCCTCTGCTCCTCCAGCACCTGCAGCGAGCTCTGGGAGAGCTTCATCTACGAGCACGCAGAGCTCACAGTGCCTGCCAGGAGTGCCTGGCCCAGGGGCAGCACGGGCCCAGGACAGCGGCTGGCAGCCTGCGGCCCTCAGCGCAGAGCGGGGCGTGGCGGTAGCTGCTGGGGGCTGGGCCACTGAGGGCGTGCTGCGGCCATGGTCAGGCCGGGGACTGGTGCCGAGGGGGTGTGGCCGCAGCCACGGCAGAGGCAGAGGATGTGGCAGCAGGGTCTTTGGCCGAGGGGGACTCAGCAGTGAGGGAGGCAGCCACGCGGCACAGGGACCCGGCCCCCAGAAGGCAGCGGCATCGCGTGGGGCAGGGCCCAAGGACTCTGAGTCCAACTTCCGGCTTTCCAGTGGGGAGCTCAACCCTGAGGACCTTGTCCTGCGGGAGCTCCTGGATGAGAGCCAGAACGTGACCGTGGCCGGCAGGGAGGACGGCTGCCCGACGCCTTTGCCAGCCTGTTTCCCACAGCCCAGCAGGATAGGAACCTGCCCTCGGCCTCCTTCAGGCCCCGTGCAGGGTGCCGGCAGCCCAAGCTCGCCACAAGGCCTGGTGGTCAGCGCTCTCTGGTCCACACTGTCCTCGGGCAGGAGTGGTTCTACCCACTGGGCTCGTCCTCCCGGCGCTGCCCCAGACACTTGATGGGAGCAGGCCTCTGCCTCCTTGGCCTGGATAAGCCCAAAGGCACCGCGCTGGAGCCCTCCTCTGTCTCCATGGCCCTGTGGAAGTAGCACGAGGAGGGGGTGCCACGGCTTCCTGACCTTCGCCTGCCGCCTCCACGACACCCTCAGTGTCTGGGACCTGGGCCCCAGGTCGGGGCTGTGCACATGGCTGACGGCCTGTTTTGTGCTCAGTGGGAAGCTGGGTGTGGAGGTCTGAGGCCGGGGACTGCATCCTACACCCCGACAGCAAGCTAGAGCCCGCGCCAGGCTGCCTCTGCCGCCCCCATTCAGCAAGGAGAAGGCAGTTCCAGCTCAGGAGCCTGCCCTCCACGCCCTCCGGGACCTGCCTGGCCACCTGCTGTCCCACGAGGGAGCTATGGTGAGCAGGGAGCACCTGGTGCAGGCCGCGACTGTTGGCGCCCCTGGGCCCCGAGGAGGCCGGCATGGCGGCTGCATGCTGCCTCTCCCAGGTGCCGTGCCCGGCGCTTGCGGGCCCACCGTCCCTACAAGCAGCTGGCGAGGACGGCGCTCAGGGCGTGGATGCAGCCGCCTCATGGTCGGCATGCGGGACCCAGCCGGCAGCCTTGCGGCTGCGCGTTCCTGCGGGCAGCGAGTGCACCTGCACGGTCATGGCTGGGGGCAGCCCATGCCCAGCGGCCACCGGCTCGAGGCTGTGCGCGAGAAGCGGGAACTGGTGCCCCTGTTGCTGCCCTCCAGCACCGTGACAGCTGCCACCCCACACCCTGCATCTCCTGGCCACCTTCTGGGAGCACGCCCCGCCCGCTGCCCACCATGGGTGGACCTCCTCCTCGGATGGTGTGCGCCCTCCCCCAGTCCTGCGGGACGTGGCTTTTGGAAGGCCCTGGGCCGCTCAGCCTCGGGCTGCTCCTGCTGGGCAAAGTGGCGGTGGCTCCTGGCCGCAGGCAGCTAGTACTGTGGCAACCTCGCCCATCCATGGGTACCGGGACGTGGCCTGCAGCGGCAGATCCTGCTGGTCCTGGGGCAGGGCTCTGCGTACACACCAGGGATGTCAGCAGCCTCTGGCCAGCAAGCCAGAGCCACAGGCAGCGCACTCGCAGGCTGCACTGTCCCGGCAGCTCCAGACCCCACCGTGGAGAGGGGACTTCAGGGGTACCCGGCCTGCCCCTGCCCCCCCGGGGAACCACTCCCTGCACTGGCTGAGCGCCCACCTGGCAGGCAGGGACAGCTGGTATGGCTGTGCCACGTCTGCTCAGTGCAGGCACCAGAGCAGACCTCAGGATGCGGTCGTTGGTGTGGGCGGGGCTATGGGCTGGGGGCAGGACTTATCAGGCTGGGGAGGGTCTGGGGCCCTTTGACTCCTCCCCTGCACAGGAGACTGTCCTCCCCTGAGCCGCTGCCCTTCTGGGTCATCTCCAGAACTTTCCAGGGGCCCAGCGGAGCCTCGCACTGGCCAACTGCAGGGCAGAGGTGCAAGCTGTGGTCCTGAAGAGCCCACTAGGCCACCTGGAGCCTGAGGTGCCAGGACAGTGACCTTCCTGTCGGAGCGCCAGCTTGGGAGACAGGCCAGTCCCTCCACTGCTTCTGGACAGCGGGGACTGGGAGCCAGCACAAGGAGTTCCAGCTCCAAGGACAACCACTGAGGCTCCTGGACCCGTGGCCCCACTGTGGGCTCGGCCCTACCCTCCACGTCAGGTGGGCCATTAGCCAGCGTCTCCTCGGCAGAGACCCCGGCCCAGACTCTAGGTGCGAAGGCTTTCCTTGGAGAACGGCCCCTCGGGGGCCCCAGCTGCCACCACCAGAGGCGAGGGGAGGCAAGCAGACCCTAGCTCTGACCACTCCCCCCTGCCACGCCTCTCCCCCTGAACGTGGCTCAGGCTTCCTACAGCAAAAAACTCCTCTGAAACTTTTCTCACTGCAGCTGTTTTGCAATCTGCCCGGGGCAGAGGGGCAGCTGAGGCGGCTGAGGGCTGAGGGTGGGGAGCGTGTGGCCGCGCCGTCATGGCTGACAGTGCGGCCTGAGGGTTGTTGGTGTGAGGACACAGGAGCGCGTGGGCGGCTTGGCCAGGCGGCGGCAGCAGGAAGCAGGATCTGGGTGCCGGGTGCTCGAGGCCACTATGCCATCCCCAGGCCCAGCTGGCCAACAGCAGCTTCTGCGCACCGGTCGTGACTCCGCGGAGGCCTGGGCGCTGTGCGCTACCTGGGCCACCTTGGCCGTCCCAGAATTGGGCTGCTGATGGCCCTCCCGCGACCCAGTGGGAGGCCGCGCCTGGGACGACCTCATTCTCGGAGGGAGAGACGCCCGGTCCAAGGCCCTGCCTGGGGAGCACTTCCTGCCGAGCCCTCTCGGCTCCCGAGTACCCGGGTGGAGCACGGCAGAGCCCGAGGCAGCAGGCTGCATCACCATCCCGAGTCGGGCAGCGCTTCCAGGAGGAACGGGCTTCAGCAGGGCTGGACCCGTGGTGGGGCTGGGTCTCGCCGCGCAAGGAGAGCCCAAGTTCAGAGAGAAATCCCTCCAGCTGGCCAGAGAGGGACGGGGCAGGGTGGGGACTGCAGGGACACCTGCAGGGCTCGGGCAGGGGAGCGCGGCACGGGGTGGGGATGGACTTGCGCCCAGCACCGCAGCACCATGGCCTTGGGGGACCACTGCACCACTGCTCGCAGCCAGAGCGGACCGTGGTGGCACCCCTCCATGGAGGCTGACGGTGCGAGGTGGCAGGGTGAGGGGAGCAGCACCAGTTGGTCTCCCGGTTGAGCCCCAGGCCCCTGGGCGCCCCCCCGGGACACCCAGCCCCAGACGCCACTCTCTGCAAGTCTCTGCGACCCTGCTCTCTACCCCCAGCTGGACGCCCCACCTGGGCCCTGGGCTGGCATGGTCCTGTGGGACATCTGGGAGCACTTGTCCCACAGCCGCACGACATCACCCACAGAGCAGCCCAGGGCCCCCCTTTCCCTCTGCAGAAGCACCCCTCCTTTGATGCCCGTCAGACCTCGCCACCTCAGAGAACCTGAGGCCCTTGCACCCGCCTCAGCTCGCGCCCTCTGTGCCCAGGTGGCCTCCTGGGGACAGGCGGTAAGGCTGAGGGAGCGTGCCACAGCGCTGCTTGGGCGGCGAGGGCGGGCAGAGCCGCAGGCCCGACCGGGAGGTGCTTTTGCCTGAGCTCTCCCACCTTGGGGTGGAGCTGCCAGTGGACCTTGGCTTTCCTTGGGGATAATAGGACTTACATTTATCTTCGTGACGAAGTGCCCGCGGGGGCCAGCAGGTGGCATGGAGGTTAAGGTGGCTGGATCCTGCATGCCCAACGTCCTGGTTTGAGACCCGGACCTGCTGGCTTGGGAAACACCCTGGATGCGTGCGTGTGCAGGCCCGAGATCCCGAGAAGAGAGCGGAGAAGGGATGCAGCGCAGCTATCTCCCTGGGGTGATTTCTCACTGTCCCCCCTTCTGCCTCTCTCTGGCGAGCACACATGCCTATAGCAAACTAAAAATAAAAGTGTCCCCTCGGCCTCAGATGCCCTGACTCCAAGGAAGCTGGGTGCTGGCACCCAGCAGTGACCGTACCTGGTCGTGTCCAGACAGGACCAGGCAGTGTCACTCCCACCCCAGGGAGCCCCCAGGTCGGGAGGCAGGTCTCGGAGGGAGGGGAGGGAGGCATGGGGGCGGGGCTGCCCCAGGAGCAGCTCTCATCACTTGGGAGGACGACCACATGCCAGGGGCTGACATTCCTGCTCCAGGAGGCAGCTGTCCTAGAAGGTCCAGTTTGGGGCTTCCCTGGGAAAAGGCAGCAGGAGCTGAGAGGGTCCTTGGGCTTCGGGGGCCGGGCTGAGCCAGGAAACACTCCAGCGGCCACCTGTCAGAGGCAAGGCCGTGCGTTCTGCACGTGTTTTATACTCCTTTATTCGTGGGCAATACTAGAAATCACCTCTCGGAAGGCGCGGTTGGGGCGGGCTGGGCTTGCCCAGCCGACTGGGGGTGGGCCCCTCGGGGGGCCCAGGCGCGGTCTGCAGGTCAGGCTGTCCCGCCAGGGTTCGTACACCAGCGTGCAGCTCTCCGCTCGCTTGATGGTGAACTTGTAGGAGCGGTTAGGGAGCAGGTTATGGACGTCGAAGGAGCAGGCGGCCACGGGGATGAGGCCACACTGCGTGCACTCCTGCTGTGTCCGTGGGTCCAGCAGCTTGAAACGCAGCTCAAACTGCTCGGGCGCCGCCGGGTGGACGGTGACGAACCAGCGCAGGCGGGCCCAGTCCCGGTGGGCTGCCGACTCCTTCCGGTCGAACATGACCGGCACCCTGGTACTCAGCATGAGCCGGATGTGGGGGATCTTGGTGGCACCGAAGTCGGACACCAGGCGGTGCCTGATGTGCAGTCGCCCCGGCACCATCATGGCCAGGAAGCTGTCCATGGCCGCCGCCAGGTCTGCCAGCCTCTGCTCCACCAGCCCCCAGCCGGCCAGGAAGGGCTGCGGGTCGGGCGCCTCGAGCAGCGCGTCCAGCTGGGCTCGGCCCCGGTCCAGCCGCTCCAGGAGGTCCCCGAGCAGCAGCAGCTGTATCTTGGCCTGCGCGGCGCCCACCTGCTTCATGCGCTGGAACTTCCAGGGATCGATGAGCTGGAACAGGGTGCTGGGCAGCACCAGCGGGTTCTGGTCGCCCAGGGCCAGGTGCTTGGGGAGGACCTCAATGTGGTAGGAGCACTTCCGCAGCAGCTGCACACGGGCGTGGTGGCGCTGCAGCAGGTGCGGGCTCAGGTCCGCCGTCAGGAACTCGCGCAGTGCGTTTCGGCGCTCTGTGTAGGTCCTCCAGGCCTCGGGCTCCAGCAGCTGCTGGTCTTCCGCCTCCTCGGCCTCCTCGGCCTCCTCCTGGTCCAGGAAGGGCTGGGGGCTGTCCAGCTTCATCTTGTCCAGGTCCAGGCCTGCCACTCGGAAGCTCATTGTCGGAGCTGGGGGCGGAGGCTGGCGTGAGCTGCTACGGGCAGGCTGGCCTCGGCACCCACCCAGACACGCTCGGGCCGATGTCCCAGTGGACGGCTGTGGCCCACTGTCCCCAGGCCCAGCCTCTGTCCCTCTGTCAGGGCACATCTCTGGGAAGAGGCTGGCTTCAGGGCTGAGACCTGGACAGAAGTGGATGCCAAGGGGCAGGAAGTCTCTCCCGAGGGCTGGCTGTCATTTGGGGTGATGGGACAGGGCACATGAGGACAGGGCTCTGGGGCCTGTGTCCTGGCCAGGGCCTCAGGGCCTCATCTGACAGTGCCCCCGGGCTGTGGAGAGGGGCGTGTGGTCCTGGGCTGTGTGGAGCCTCTGGGGGACATTCGTGGGCCATCCTCCATAGGGTTTCCCTGGGGCCCCGTCCGCGCAGCTGCAGGGCAGGTCGGTGAGGCCAACTGGTGGCTGGGCCAGTGCAGGAGGTGCCCAAGCCTCAGCTCCGAAGAAGTACCTGCCAGCTCTCACTCCTGAAAAACCTCCTGTAGGTGGACATCCCTCTCCCCCACGATGGGGCATCTGAGGCCAAAAGTCAGGCAGCTCTGGGGCCAGGGTTTGAACTCACTCACTGAACCAGAGTCTGACCCTCCCCCAGACCCGGTTTCCAGCTCTGGGTCCCCTGGACAGGGCAGGCCACAGAGCTGGCCTGCAGGGGCTCCTTGGAAAGGGGCCAGCACCCCTGGAAGCTGTCCCCCCTCCTAGCCACCTGGGGAGTGGGGTCAGAGCTTCTTGCTGGGCAGTGGCTTCACTTGGGGGTCGCAGGTTGTCACAGCAGCGGGGAGGGTAGAGGAGTGACAAGAGAACTGCCTAGGTGAGGACGCAGCCTGCCTCCTCTGGCAGGCCGGTTCCTGACCTTCCTGGGGACCCAGAGAGGGACCTGGGCTGAGGTGGGACTGAACCCGCCCTGTGGGATGGCCTCTGGAGGACCTTGCCTGGGCGAGGGGAGAGGGAGGCCCAGCTGGAGTCCACAGGGCCTTTGTCCCCAGGCCCCGCCCCTCCGTGTCCTCCCGACCTACACTACCCCTGGCCCCCCGCCCCGCCCCACGCCTGCCCAGGCCTCCTGCGTCCACTTGCCCGTGTCCTGGTGCAGAGCAGAGCCTGAAGCTGGCTGTGTGCAGCCACCACCCTCGGGGTCCAAAGGGTTGCCATGGGGACCGGGGCCATTGTGATGCTCAGGTCACTGGTCAAGCCCTGGCCTCTCCCACACCCTGGCAGGGATGTCGGTGTCCCCGCAGCTGGAGGGGCTGCACGCAGTCTGCCGGCCCTCTCTGGGCCCGGACCTGACCGGGCCGCCCCACCCACAGCCGCAGCCCCAGGGCCCGCCACCCGTCACGCCGGGTGGAACCGCCTGGTGGAACCGCCCGGCGGCTTCGCTTCGCGTCGTTCTCCGCGGAATCAGGGGCCTGGGACCCGCGCCCGGAGCCTCGGAGCTGATCTGGTCACACAGCCAGGCTCAGGGGGCCCCGCGAAGGACAGGGTGAGGCTGGCTGCGCGGGAGACCCCGTCCGCGAGTGCCCGCGCACCTCTGGGTTACCAGAAGAGGGGGTCATCGCTGGACTCCCCAACTCAGCAGGAATCCTCAGGGAGCTGGGGAGCCAGGGCGTGGCCGGAGCCGGTAGTTGGTCACCCAGGCACACGGCCGGGGGGCAGAGCACAGGCGCTCGGAGGCCCAGAGCAGTTCTCCAGGCCCCTGCCCGTGCGCCTGGCACCTCCGAGGAGCGGGACCTCTGCGGCTGCCTCCCATCCCCATTGAGGGTGGCCGGGCCGGACACCCCAAGGCTGACCCCTCTGTTCCTCTGGGGGAGGACAACAGGCTGGGAAGGCCCTGCCTACCCCAGCCTCCTCCCCTGGTGGCCAGCCAGGGAGGGCCCGCAGGCCAGGCTGGGGAGGATGCTGTTCCTGGGGCTCTCTTGCCCCAACAACCCACCAGCGCTGCAGCTCAGGGCCTTCACAAGAGCTCAGAGCAGGCTTATTTGAAGAAGGGATGTGGGGTGAAGGTCAGAGGCCCGCACCTGGGAAGGAGAAAGTGGGTGGGAAGCAGCGGAAAGGCCAGCCTGTGGTGTGAGGGCTAGGGTGGCTGGCCACAGGTTTGAGTCCCCCATCCAGCAGCTTGGAAAACACTCCGGGCATGAGTGTGTGTCTACCCAAAACCCCAACGGAGAATGGAGGAGAAAGGGTTGTGGTGTGGCCAAGCCCCTGGGGGATGCTTGCTTTTTCTATTTCCTGCAAGTTCACGTGCCTCCCGACAAATTGCAAAAAATAAAAAAAGAAAAAGAAAAGCAGCTGGAGTTTAAACTTTTTAAAGAAAGAATAATTTTATGAATTATTTTATTTAACTTTATTGATTTATTTATTTATTTTCATTTGGCCAGAGAGAGAGAGGAGAAAGTAAGAAAGCAAGCTGCCAGGTCCGAGACTCCAGCCGCGGTGGGCCACGTGGGAGTCCGGCGCCTTACTCACCAGGCCACCTGCCAGCCCCCACTTATTTAATTTGACCAGAAAGGAACAGAGTGAGGGGGGGCAGTGAGAAGGCAAGCTGCTAGGTCGGGGCTCCAGCTGCGTGGGCCATGAGGGCGTCCAGCACCCTTAGTGACCGGGCCACCTGCTTGCGCCAACGCTTAAACTTTCAGTTAAAAGAAAATTGCCAGAGGGCAAAGGTGCTGTGTGGTGTGTGTGAGAGAGCGAGTGAGAAAGAGCGAGACAGGAAGGGAGGAGAGCACCCCGCGGGGCCCCGTCGCACCCACTCCCCTCATCTCTCCACCCAGTTGGGGTTTTGAGCGCCAGGTGCCCAGTGTTTCTTGAGCCACCAGGTTTGGGACTCGGGCTGTGGTCAGCCTTGGGATCCGGCTGGCTTAGACGTCTCTCTCGGGGCGGGCCAGAGGAAGGCTGCCCAGCAGTGCCGCAGACTCCCACGCACTCTTGCCGTTTCCCAAGGTCACACCTCGCAGAGCCCACGGGATAGACCACAGCAGGACATGGAGACACAGACCCAGGGCTGGGGCCTGCTCTCCCAGTCTGGGAGCTCTCCCACTCCCGCTGCAGCCGTCCCACCTTCCCCCCCACTCTTCCTCAGCCCTGCAACCGCCAGTCTCCTTGCAGTGTCTTTGACTGGGGCATTCCAGGAACGTTCCAGAAACGGAGCCCCGATGGGGTTGCTCCTTTAGCTTGGCAGCGACCACAGCTCCTTCTGACGGCCGGGCTGCCCCACAGCATGGACTGACCAGCTGTTTCAGTCTGTCTAACCCACCTGAGCCACCCGGGTGGCAGTGAACAACCAGGGCCTGGGGCAGAGCTTCCGGGTCTCAAGGACGACAAACAGGGGGGCAGCGAGGTCATGGCCTGGGGAGGAGAGTGCACCCCGACCACTGGGACCCTGTGGCTGTGCTCTCCAGACACACGAAGCAGCAGGGTCTCTAATGCGGCCCACAGTCGCCCCGAGCACACCAGGCCCTCACCTGTCTGTGTTCTCACAGTTGGGGACTAAAGCACAGAGACTGGGCGACGTGTCCAGGGCTACAGGGTGTCCTAGTTCATTGTCACATTGGCAACAGAAAGGCCTGCGTGTCTCACGGTCTGGGGGGTTGGAGGGCCAGGGGGCCGGGCTGACCTCTGCCGGGCTGCGACCCGCTGGCGGGCAGGACCCTGAGGAGTGCTGTCCGTAGTCTTCTCCCTTCCCTTCTTACAGACCCACCAGGATCTCACTGGGCCCAAAGGCCCTGTCTGGGCACCACGAAGGGGTTACTTTTCACGGAACCATTAGGGGATGGGGGATGACCCAACTATGGCATGGCTGACAGCAGGGCTCAAGGGTCAGCCCTGGCTCCTGGGTGGTGCAGGGAGGATGGTGGTCCTGGCGGGGGCAGCCACAGGGGTTCCGGGGCAGCTGGAGCTGGGGCGGGGCTTGGGGAGGAGAGGGCGGGGCTCGGGGAGGAGAGGGTGGGGCAAGGGGCTGACAGTGCCAGGTGGGGTGCTGAGTGGGGCACAGCAGAGTGCCGGCAGGTGGCAGCGTGGCGTGGGCTACAGTGCGGGCTGGCGGCGTGCGGAGGCCCTGCAGAGCCGTCTGCACTGGGTGGTGGAGGCAGGCCCAAGTCATCCCTGCATCTCTCTGGCCACTCCCTCTGGGGTGATTCCCTGCCGTCCTCTCTCAGGCCTCGTCCCGGTTACCTGACGGACTGAGTGCTCCTTGAGAGTGGGCTCCCCTGCTTGGCCTCCGGGAGGGATGGCACCCGTTTCCTCATCCTTCGAAAGAGGGAGAAGGCCCCTGCCGTGGGGGTGATTGGGACCAGACAGTGCAGCGGCCCAGCGTGGTCTGGCCCCTACTTCTCTCTGGCCAGCTCCCTGCTGCCCACTCCTGCCCTGGGCTCCAGGCGTGAAGGTGCGCTGAGGCCTGGTGCCAGGTCCCCGTGGCTTTGAGGCCGGGAGTGCCTGGAGGAGTCTGCATGGTGACCTGCACACCTGCGCCCTGTGTGGAGAGCACAGGGAGCCCGGGAGGCCTTCCTGCAGCTGGATGGGGGGACGGGAGCCGCGGAGGACCATGGGGCCACCCCGTGCCGCAGCCATTAGGTGCCAGGCCGAGGAAGCCGGACCCCACGTGACCAAACGGTGTCTGAATCCTGCTGGCCCCAGGCTCGCTGGGAGCACAGGAGAAGGGCCTCGGTGTGACGAAGCCCCACGGGGTGCTTCCTGTCTCTCTCATGCACCCACGTGTCCCCCTTTATGAATGAGAATAACGTTTGGAAAAACTGGTGTGTAAAACCCCACGCTTGCACACCCGAGAGAAGCAGGTGGCAGATTCACGGCAAGGTCACGGCATGAGCTCCAGACCCTGTTGGGGACCCCAGTTCTGTGTGTGCAACATGTTTCTGAACACCCCCCAACAGCGAGACTCCACGGGAGCCTGGCATGGACAGTCACCAGGCCACACCCCTCCGAGAGGCCTCGGGTTCTGGAGCCATCTCCGCAGTCTGAGGGCAGGGAGGCGCATGCGCTTTCTGTGGGCTGGCCAGCCACCACACCTGCTGGGTGAGCGCACACAACCAGAAAGCACGCACTTCAGGCCCTGGTCATGCGAGAGATGGGGCAGGTCTTCGTGGTCATAAGAGGGGTGTGGCACTCAACCAAGACCACCCAGCTACCCAGGGGCCGTGCTGGGGGGAGGGCAAGAAGGGGCGAGTGTCTGCAGGGGGGACCCGTCAGCTCAACCCTCCCCAGGACCACACCCCGGAACCTGGCTGTAGGGTTTGCTCTCCTGACCCTGCCCAGTGTGGGCCGCACCTGGGCAGCAGGTGGAGTTTGCTTCTGTGGGCAGAAGCCGGCACTGTCCCGGGAGCACCAAGCGGGTGCCGGGACCCCACCTGTCCAGGCCTGCTGCCCCTGCCCTGCACAAGGACACCCTCTGGGGCCTCCTGCCCCCAGCTGTGGGCTGCAGCATCTCCTGACCCTGGAGTTGCCCAGCGCTTCAGGCCCCCTCTGCACACTGCACCCATGGAGTGTTCCCTGCAGGCCTGGCCCGCCCCGGTCCCGCGGTCACCAACATCCCGCCTACAACGCGGAAACGGGACCTGGGGCTCACCTCCCTGCCTCAGCGAGCCTGGCCGAGACTGCCCAGACCTCCAGGCGGGTGCATTCTGTTGCGCTTAGCCAACATTCCACCGAGACGATTCTCAAACCCGGCTCACTGCTTGGCAAGAGGCTGGCACCTCCTTGGCGGACCCGGCTCTCTGAGGGGCTGCCCCACCAGCGTGCTTGCCCTCAACGCCTCTCCCATGCTGCACAGGGGGTTCTGCAGCCTGGTGGAGTTGCCAACCCTGCCGGTCCCGCACAACTCTGCCAGCCCCGCCGCTCCGACCCCTCCCATCCCTGCTGGTTCCCACTGAGGCCCACCTGCCCTGCCCACCCCGGTGCCCATTCCCGAGGGCCAGCGCCTGCCTTGGCCTCTAGCTGCCTCCGAAGGTCGTGGTCGTGGGAGGAGGTCAGGGAGAGGAAGCAGGGGAGGGGCCCTCTACAGTGTCACCTGTCACTTCACACCCCTCCCAGGTAGGGACGCCACACAGAGACGCTTGGACTGTGCAATCCCACCGCACTCCTCCCACGCTCCCGCAGACCTAGTGGCTGCCTGCCCATGGCCGCAGAGCTCAGCCTCCTCCCCAGCTGGCCCCTGGCTCCACGTGGTGACCAGGGCTGGCCGCCTGGCGTGCTGTCCCGGGCGTGGAGCCCTTCCCCTGAGAGCGCCTGGACTTCTGTCCCTCTGGGACAAGATCTGGCCAGCGGGGCAGCCGCACGATGGCCTCCCTGGGTGCCCGCAGCCCGGCACTGACCCAGAGCCCACGCCTCCCACGGTCACGGAGCCCCGCAGCCCCTCTCCAGCTTCAGCAGGAGCTGAGCGTCAGCCACAGGGACAAGCTCTTTAATCTCAGGGAGGAGGGCGACTACATCTTTGCCCGCAGGCTCTTGGGCCAGCCTGGCACCAGGCTCATGCCCATCAGCCACATCACCAAGGCCACTCCAGAGACGCTGTCCCACCAGCCGTGAGGACCTGGCTTCAGCGCCCAGACCCTCCCGGCCCCAGGGCCAGACCGGAGTCAGGGCAGGGTGTCCTGGTGGGCATTGCATGTCCACGTCCCTTCTGCACCAGCTGGTTCCTGGTCCTCCCACCGCTGGGGCAGAGCAGGACCCGAGGGACAACACCCTACTCTGGTGCAGCTGGGAGGGAGGTGGCTCCCCGCCCCGCAGGCCCAGGCCAGGTGCCCAGCAAGGTGGTGGCCAGCCTCCTGCCTTTCCCTGGCATTCACCAAGCCTCTGCTTGGAGCACAGGCTGGGACAGGCATGGGGCATGACGAGAAGTCGCTGTCCTCACCCGTCCACGCTCACCCAGACACCCTGGGCCAGCTCCAGGGTTAGACATGGCCCTCGAGCCTCCCCTTTCCAGAACCGTTGAGGAACCCAGTGAGTGAGGAGTGGCCCCTCACCCGCCCAGATGGGGGGACACGGTGAGCGGACCATGGGGGCCAGCTTTGACTCAGCACAGGGAGAAGGGACCAGGTGGGGCTGCTGAGTGAGAGGGGACAGGCCTGAACCCACTGTGGGGAGCCATGAGGAGGGACGAGCTGGCAAGGCCAGGGCTGTAGGGCAGGGCAGGGCGGGGCGGGCCAGGGCTGTAGGGCAGGGCGGGCTGGGCAGGTCTGCTGCAGGGAGAGCTAATGACCGTCTGGGCCGGAGACGGAGATGGGAGGGCTGACCGCGCACAGTGCCATTAGCCCTGCCCCACGGAGACACCAGACACATTCCCGCAGTCCCACAGGGTGTGTTCAGGGGCTCCGATCTCGCTAAGGACATCCGGGTGCTGCAGAGCCTGCACACGGGCTGCCCCGCCTGCTCCCGCGGGGAACCTGGTACGTTTCCACTGAGTTCACGTGCAAGGGCAGCCCGCAGGCCGACGTGGGCAGTGAGTGCCCGCTCGCTCCCTCCTGGGCAGTGGGGTCCCCGGCCTCGGAGGGTGACCTGGGCTGAGGCGCCCATGCCTGTTGGGGTGGAGGTCGGGGTCGGGCCAGGCCTAGACTTAGTTATGGGAAGGTCAGAGCCTCGTGGCTCCAGGGCTGGGGCTGGGTCCAGGAAGGAGGGCTCCCCTCTGGGTCACCGTTCTCTGGGGAAGGTCACATGGACCCAGCCCATTCCCGGGGCTCCCCTCCCTTCTGGCTTTTCTCTGCCACGCAGCAGCCCACCGACCACTGAGGTGCAGGACTCGCTCCCGCGGCACCGACGGCGGCCTGGTAGGAGGAGGCCAACCACAGTGCGCTGGGGACCTGTCCCCTCTGCCCTGCAGGCCCCGAGGGCCGGGCCCTGAGCCTGCCCCATCTGCTGAGCTTCGTGAGCCAGGTGGTCGAGGGCACGAGCTACCTGGAGGAGCGGTGTGCGGTGCTCTGGGACCTGACCACCAGGAAAGTGCTTGTGGGCGAGGACCTCGGCTGCAGTTGGCCGGCTTCGGCCTGGTGCGGCTGCTCGAGGGCCGTGGGTCCTGCGAGGGCAGCGTGGGGCAGGCACTCCAGTCGCCCAGCCTCTCCTTGCCCAGGATGACGTGTACCCCCCCCAGCAGCAACTCTGAGATCTCCATCAAGTGGACAGCGCCGGAGGCAGCCGACCACCGAGTGTCCTCCCAGAAGTCGGACATCTGTCCTTCGGCGTCCTGCTGTACGAGGTCTTCATGGACAGCCAGTGCCCCTACAGAGGTGTCAGGCGGGGGTGCGGCAGGCAGAGGCGAGGTCGTCCCACTCATGGGCTCCTTCCCAGGAAGGGCCAACCACGAGACGCTGCAGCAGATCAGGCGGGGCTGACGGGCTGCCCTGCCCCGCGGCCTGCCCTGCCCCGCGGCCTGCCCTGCCCCACGGCCTGCCCTGAGAGGTCTACATGTTCATGCTGGAGTGCCGGCATGGCAGCCCCAAGGAGTGGCCCACCTTCGCCATTCTGTGCCACAGGCTGGGCGCCACGCACAGGTGCCCCCACCACACGCTCCCGTGACCCCGGCCCAGGCTGGGACCACTCTCCGCATAGGGTGTCCCCAAGACAGCATTTGCTGCCAGCAGGGAACGCTGCCAGCCCACACGTGCAGCCTCTGGCTGTGGGCCTCACAGTGAGCGGGGCTGATGTGCACGTGTGCATGCACATGTGTGTGCACGAGGCAGACACACCACCCAGGCAGCAGTGGAGCTAATGTCCTCTGCCCAGCGTGACCTGTGTCCCTTGGGTCTCGAGAGGGATGAACTCAGCATGCAAAGGTCGAATAGCATTGCAGGGGACACGGGCCCGGCGTAGTCTCTGCCCACACCAGAGCGGGAGGCCCAGGTTCCCCAAGGCCCCCTGTGGGTGCACTGCAGCGCCCAGTGCTGGGGCTCACAGGCAGACCTGACACTACCTTCCGTCACAGGCCCTGCACCCTCGCACACCGTGCACACACGCGGGTGCAGTGGGTGCTGACCCCACGCACTGACATGCTGCCCACAGGCTCAGGGAAGTCTCTGGGAAGGCTGAAGTGGGGAGAAAGGTCGGAGAGCTAGCTAACCCCCAGGCCAGACCCTGCCCGGAGCACCTCGGCACCCAGGACGGGCACAGACAGTGCTGGAGGCCAGGGCTTTGCTGATAGCCCTGTCTGTCATCCTGGGTCAGAGTGGGGTGCCCGGGCTCAAACGACTGGAGGGGCTGGTCAGGCCAGTGGCTCAGTGGCCAGCGAGATCTCAGGTAGGCAGTGGCCAGACTGGGTGGGTGGTGCCTGCTGCACGGGCCACTGGGAGCAGCCACCTTGGGGGACAGAGGTTCCCGTGTGGCTCCTCGGGGGCCAGAGGTGGCCGAGGCCTGCACGCTTGTCTCTGGTCACCGTGAGACAAGTCAAGGGGCCAGGGGCCAAGGAAGGTGCCCGAGGTGGCTGATGAGAGCTGGAGAGTGTGCGTTCACGGTCCGGGGAGCCCGGGCTGCGGCTGTGCCCTGAGGCTTCTGGGGAAAGAGAGCAGACGCGTCAGGCCTGCTCTGTCCAGCTCTCGTCCCCTTGAGGATGGCCCTCGGCACTTGGTCTGCGTGTCCTGAGGCCACTGGCCACCCAGTGCCCCTCCCGGGGCTGCAGAGAGGTCGCTCAGGCCCAGAGAGCGATGCTCACGGGGAGGCCTGGGTGGGGGACTCCCTGCACAGCCGGCCCAGAGAACCAGGCCCACGGGCAGAGGCTTCCTGGAGGAGGCCTAGGTGGGGGTGTACCCTGCACAGCTGGGCGAGGGCAGAGGGAAGCGGCAGGGATGGAACCTGGTGTCTGGGGCAGCCCAAGCAAAGCCCGAGGCGGTGGCTGGTGGGGTGTCCTAGGGCTGTGGGGGCCGGGTGGGGCCTGCAGGTAGGGCGGGAACCGGCCAGCTGAGCTGCTACCGTGCCCTGGCCTGCAGGGGCGCTCCCAAACTCTGACCGGCATGAAGGCCTCGCCCTCTGACAGGCGGGAGCAGAGGCCTCCGCCCACCCCTGGCGTCCATCCCGTCCATCCCGTCCCCCACAGGCTTGACAGGTTCGGGTCTCGGGAGGGGTCCCCCACAGGCTTGACAGGTTCGGGTCTCGGGAGGGGCTGGACACTCCTGTTTCCCGGAGTGGCTTAGGGGAGCCTCCTACACGTCCACATCCGGCCATGGAGTAGAGGCCTCGGGCCGAAGCCGCTGGACAGTGGAGGCAGCGGCCGCGGTTCCCTGGGCCCCACAGATGTTGACCAGCTGGACGCCCAGCTGTCCCTCACCTGCGTCCCTCTGACCTCCGACCTCCCTCACAGCCCTTTCTGCCCTTCCTGACCTGGTCAGAATGGAGTGGGAAGGCCATTTGTGAACCGGCTAAGTGACCCGCATCCCTAACCTCGCCTTCACGCGAGGTCGAGGGAGCTGGGCTTCCCCTCAGTGGAGGGACTCCCCATCAGAGTCCGTGCGGCCTTCCTGTGTGCTGTGGGCGGCCGCTTCCCGGCCCCTCTGCCCCTCGTCCTGCCAGAGCGGGCCCAGGCGCCTGGGCAGCCGCTCTCTGGTGGACACTGCAGGGTCGGCAGAGAGCGGGGGCGGTCACGGGGCGCCTGAGTCTCAGAGGGGCCCTTGGGGTGGGGCCACCCGGCGGGAGAGGGCTCAGTGGGGGCTGTCGGGGCAAGTGGGGTGGGGGGAGTGAGCCAAAGGAGGCCAGGGCCTGGGGCTGTGGGGTGGGCAGGCGCTGCAGCCTGGGCCCTGGCAGTGCGGGCACACTGGCCTGCTTGTGTGTGTCAGGGAGGGCAGAGTCCTGTCCACAGCAGAGCTGCCCAGGCTCTGCCACCTCTGGTGGACCCCACCCCACCTCTGGGGGACTTCACCTCCTGGGAGCCCACCCCACCCACCCCACTGTCTTCACCACCGCCCAAACCCTGAGCCTGCCTCTTCCAGGAAGTCCTTTGGGGCTGCCCTGGCCTCCACACGCCTTCACTCCCCGTGGGTCCCTTTGGCTGCTGGGTCCTGGCCCAGCCTGGTCTGGGTCAGGCAGAGCTTGGCAGGCCTTTTAGGGTGGCCCCTTCAGGGCAGATGGGCTGCTGGGTGTCCTCACTCGTGGGTGCACAGTCACGGGCACCCCCACTCCTAGAGGAGGAGCCAGGCCCGGGCCAGCCAGGTGGGCAGGACGCCAGCTCCTTGCCTGTCAGCCTCCTCCTCGGACCCAGCCCGGCCTCACTGACTCCTTGCAGTGGGTCCTGCCAGGTCTGCTGTGGGGGGCCCTGCCAGGGAGATGGCCCCAGCTGCCCTACTGCCCCCCGCCAGCTCCTGCATCAGCCCAGGTGGGCCAGTGCGGGGCACTGTCCTGGGGACTGGGGGGGAGGTGGCATTCCCGCACCCCCTGGCTCCACACCCCCCCCAGCAGGTCCCGCTGCCCCATGTGTCCACTGCTGGTGCAGGGCTGCCCCCGCTCCCCGGCTGGAGCCCTGGCCAGGTCCTCGTAGTCAGAGCCAGAGGAGGCCGCCCCTCGTGGGCACTGGCGCAGCTGGCTCATGCCTCGTCATGAGGAAGTGGGCGGGGACAGTCTGTCAGAGGGATGGCCCACAGCCCTCCCAGCTGCAGGTGCCCAGGGCCGGCCCTGGCCAGACTTGTGCCAGCCCGCCATGGCTCGCCTGGGCCCCAGGTACGTGGGTCTCTGGGACTTCCAGGCCCGGACGGAGGAGGAGCTGAGCTTCCGGGCGGGGGACCTCTTCCACGTGGTCCGAAAGGAGGAGCAGTGGTGGTGGGCCACGCTGCTAGACGCGGGGGGCGGGGCCCTGGCTCAGGGCTACGTGCCTCACAACTACCTGGCTGAAGAAGACACTGTGGAGTCTGAGCCGTGAGTGTCGGGGCCCAGAGTTCGGAGCTGGGAGGCCGGGGTGGCAGGGAGCCCTGGGTCAGCCTTCCCCACTGTCAGAACTGGTCATGGTGGGCCCCGCCCCTGGGCTCCGTCGTCCCTGTCCCTAGGGGCCTGACGGACTGTCACTGTGGCATGTCTTGGGGGGGGCACAGAAGGTGTGGGACCCTCCAGAGCCACCCATAGTCACATGGCATGGTGCCACTCTGCCAGGACCCAGGGGGTGACAGAAGGGCCCAGGTGGGCTTCCTGGCGGCCGGCCACTAGGCGCAGGCGCGTGGGATGCCAAAGGTCTCTGGGCAAGTGAAGTTCACTCACTTTCCAAACAGCCGGAACCAGACGTGCGACCTAGTTAGAGCGGGGAAGCCCTGGGGCACACCTGTGGGCGGATGCGGGTGTGGCAGCAGCTGTGCCTGGGATCTGTGCCGACTAGCCAGGCGTGCCCACAGCTACCCGAGGGTCCCACTTCTGGGCCGCTCTGAGCTTGGGCTGGGAGGGAGCCCTGAGGTCCGCCTCGTGTCATGAGCCCACTGCTCGGACAGTGCTATCCGCACGGCATCACCCAGGGCAGGCGAGCAAGTGGGGGCAGTGCGGGCCGGGCGTGCGAAAGCTGCAAAGTCCCAGGTGACTAGCACACACACACACGCCCTGAAGACCCAGCACGAGGATCGGGGGCAGGCGGGGAGAGCCCTGAGCCCCTGGGTGGGCCCTGCAGGGTTCTCGTGAAGACACCGAGAGAGGACAGAGGGCGTCCGCAAAGCTCTGCAGCTCTAAGGCCAGCCCAGGGCTCCACCCTGCCTTCGTGTTGGGGGTCAGTGCGAGCGTGTGTGTGTGTATGTGTGTGTACGAGTGTGAGCAGTGCCTGCTAGTGAACGCATGTGTATGTGCATGACTGTGTGCATGGGTGCAGTTCACGTGTGTCTATGCACATCTGTATGTCAGTGGGTGCAAGTGTGTGTACATGTCTGTGCGTGTGGGGGTATGAGCATGTGCACATGTGTGCAAATACACATGCATGTGTGTAGGGAGGCACATGTGCACACATGTGCAAGTACACGTGCGTGCATGTGGGGAGACACATGCACACATGCATGCAAGTACACGTGCTTGCGTGTGGGGAGGCACATGTACACACGTGCAAGTACACATACGTGCCTGTCGGGAGGCACATGTACACACGTGTGCAAGTACACATGCATGCGTGTGGGGAGGCACGTGTACACACGTGTGCAAGTACACATGCATGCGTGTGGGGAGGCAGTCCCCAGAGCTCTCGGCCTGACACCCTCCCAAGAGCGGCATTTGTGACTGAGGTTGGAGGTGTGTGTCCATGTGATAGGTCTGCATGTCCTTGCGTGTGGGTGGCTCTGACCCACAGGGGAGCCACCAGGGAAGGTGGTGGGCAGTGCTGCCCCCCTGAGGTCACCGGGACTTCTGGTGTCTGTAACCGCTACTAGGGATGTTCAGTCTGTGATGGGCAGATGGCGGCTGGGGGCGGGGCCCTGGGGCGGGGCCCGGGGGCGGGGCCCTGGGGGCGGGGCCCTGGGGCGGGGCCCTGGGGCGGGGTTAGGGTTAGTGTGGGTCGCTGGCCTCAGGCCGCCTCACCTTGGCAGGTGGTTCTTCGGCCGCATCTCCCGCTCGGAAGCCAGGCACCGACTGCAGGCCGAGGGCAACGCCACCGGGGCCTTCCTGGTCAGAGCCAGCGAGAAGCCGGGCGCAGACTATGTCCTCTCAGGTGCGCCCCTTCCTGGCCCCGCCCTCAACCGCCGGGCTTCGGGTCCTTCTCCGAGGGCTCTGGTCAGCTCAGTGGATGCCGGAAGCCCTGCTTGGCGGCTGGGCAGGCCCAGGCGTGGTTTGGTTGGACTGGGCATGGGCAGGGTGTCTCCTGAGCCTCGAGCTCCTGAGAGGGGTGAGGTTGTGCAGGAAGCGCTGACCACCCGTGAGGGTCCCCACGGTGTCCCTGTGTGCACACGCGAGTGCCTGGGGGTGCGGGGCAGAGCGCCCGGCTGTGCTGCAGAGACCCCGTGGGCCGGAGAGCCGCCCCAGGCGGCAGGGGGCAGCGGAGCCCGGCGCCGGCTCAGCGCCTCCCCCCCCCTGCTCGGCCCCAGTGCGGGATGCCCAGGCCGTTCGGCACTACAGGATCTGGCGGGGCCCGGGAGGCCGGCTGCACCTGAACCAGGCAGTGTCCTTTCCCAGCCTGCCCGAGCTCCTGGACTACCACCGGGCCCAGAGCCTGTCCCATGGCCTCCGGCTGACAGTGCCCTGCTGGAAGGTGGGTTGGGGCCGCTGGAGGAGCAGATGCCAGCCAAGAAGGCCAGCAGGGCAGGGTGGGCATGGGTCCTGCCGGGCTGGGTGGTGGCCGCGGGGTGGGCAAGTGCTGCTGAGTGGAGAGACGTGCCCCTTGGCCACCCTCAAGCCTGGCCGGCCAGAGGTCCGCTGTGCGCTTGCAGACTGAGGGTGGCGGGTGTGTCTGGGGGCCGGCCAGGCTGGGGCAGTCCTGGCAAAGCCACATGCAGGGCTCAGACTCGCCCAAGGTGAACATGCCCGGAATTTGAGGACAGCTCAAGGACCCCGGCCGGGCTGGGCCTGAGTGGGCACCCAGAGGGCAGGTGGTGACCAGGGCCAGCATCCCTCCCCCACCCCTATCTCTGCAGCACGAGCCAGAGCCCCTGCCCCACTGGGACGACTGGGAGAGGCCCGCGGGAGGAGTTCAGTCTCTGCAGGAAGCTGGGGTCCGGCTACTTCGGCGAGGTCTTCGAAGGGCTCTGGAAAGACCAAGTGCGAGTGGCCGTTAAGGTGCTCTCCCGAGGTGAGTGGCTGCACACCAGAGGCTCGGCCTGGCCACGTGTCCCTCCCCTGCCAAGTCTGGCCTCGTCCCACTTGGGCAGGGCCCTGAAGGTACCTACCCTGTGCCCCAGCAGCACCTGCAGCTCTTGTCACTGCACTGTGGCTGCACCTACATCGTTAATCTTTCAGGGTGTTTAAAGTCCTCTGTACAATGAGAAGGTCAGGACCAGCAGATGGCCTAATGGTTATGTCGTTGTACTTCCATGTAGTTGACTGCAGTTCGAGTCCCAGACCCAGGGGTTTAAAACTCATGCTGGGTGTGTGTGCGTGCGTGCTCAAAATCCCGGTGTTGTGGCCATCCCCTGGGGTGATTTCTCACTTTCTGCCTCTCCAGCAAGTCATGTATGCCCGATAGCAAAAATCTCTCTTTAAAAAAATACATAGGTCATTGGAAATCTGAAAAGCTCCCTGAAGTCCCCTGCACCCACCAGAGCTCAGAACCAGGGTGTAGCGTGGCACTGGGGAAGCCCTGCCTCCAGAGTACTGACTCAGGCCGAGTAGGGTGTGGAGGGAGCGGTCGGGCCCCGGCAGGGGCGTCAGAGAGGACTTCCGGGTCCAGGAGTCTCCCAGCAACTGCAGTGGTGGGGCAGGGCCCATGGCCGCCCACCCACTGGCCGGCGGCCTCTGCAGACAACCTTCTGCACCAGCATGCGTTCCAGTCGGAGATCCAGGCCATGAAGCAGCTTCGGCACAGGCACATCCTGGCGCTGTACGCCGTGGCGTCCGTGGGCGACCCCGTGTACATCATCACCGAGCTCATGCCCAAGGGGAGCCTGCTGGGGCTGCTGCGGGGTGAGCTGGCACCGCACCTTTCTGGGGCGGGGATGGGCTTGCCGGAGGCGGGGGTCCTGCAGGAGATACAGGGGCCCCATGGCGGCCGGGCCCCGGTCAGGAGCACCAGATCCCATGTGGCAACCATGGTCCGAATTCCTGGCTGCTCGGCCGGAAACATGCCAGGCATGCGAGAGCGCAGGGCCGCTGGTGGGAGGACGGGGACGGCGCCCCCATCTCTCCCGTGCGCGTGCACACACCCTCGCGAGCCACAGCACAACAGGACGAGGAGACAGACGGCCGGTCACCCCCATGTCCTGTGCAGCCAGCCCGCGAGGCCTCTGGGTCAAGTCGCTGAGCAGGCCTGAGAAAACCCAGCCGCACACGAGTAAGCGAAACCAGGCCCCGCTGAGCCCGCGGAGGCTGCTCTAGCAGCTGGGGCCTGGCCGGGCCCACTCAGCCTGCGGCCTGTCTCAGGACGCCCCTCCTTCCGGCACTGAGTGGACACGTGCACTCACATACAGACACGCTGATGTGCCCTGTGTACACGCGCACACATACACGCACGCTGATGTGCCCTGTGTACACGCGCACACATACACGCACGCTGATGTGCCCTGTGTACACGCGCACACGTGCACACATACACGCACGCTGATGTGCCCTGTGTACGTGCGCACACATACACGCACGCTGATGTGCCCTGTATACACGCGCACACGCGCACACATACACGCACGCTGATGTGCCCTGTGTACACACGCGCACATACATGCACGCTGATGTGCCCTGTGTACACGCGCACACGTGCACACATACACGCACGCTGATGTGCCCTGTGTACACACGCACACGTGCACACATACACGCACGCTGATGTGCCCTGTGTACACACGCACATATACACGCACGCTGATGTGCCCTGTGTACATGCGCACACATACACGCACGCTGATGTGCCCTGTGTACATGCGCACACATACACGCACGCTGATGTGCCCTGTGTACATGCGCACACATACACGCATGCTGGTGTGCCCTGTGTACACGCACACACGTGCACACATACATGCACGCTGATGTGCCCTGTGTACACGCACACACGTGCACACATACACACACGCTGATGTGCCCTGTGTACACGCGCACACGTGCACACATACACGCACGCTGATGTGCCCTGTGTACACACGCACATATACACGCACGCTGATGTGCCCTGTGTACACGCGCACACATACACACACGCTGATGTGCTCTCCGTACACGCGCACATGTGCACAGATACATGTACACTGACATGCCCATGTGGACACACACATGCACGTGGATACACACCCTGACATGCTCACACACACACACTTGTGCACAGAGATACATACACTGACACACCAGCATGTGCACACTCACACATACTCCGGTGCCTTCTCACAGTCACACACACACACACACACACACACACACACGTAACCATCTGTGGCTCATTCACCCAAAGTCCTCCCTTCATTTTAAACAGAATCGGGGCCGAGTCCTAGACCCATGGCTGGCTTTCTCACTTTACCTCTCTTCCTTTGTCTCTCTCTGGTGAACGTCCATGCCCTTTGGAAATTTAAAAATAATAAAAAAAAAATAGGGGCTGGCAGGTGGTGTGGTGGTTAAGGTGCTGGACTCCCACATGGCCAACCGTGGTTCAAGTCCCGGACCTAGAGGCTTGCTGTCCTACTTTCCCTTTCTCTTTCTGTCTCTCTCTGGTCAAATTAAACAAATAATAATGATGATAGTAAATGAAATAATTCTTTAAAAAATAATAAAACTAGGGACCAGCAGTTGGTGTAATGGCTATGTCACTGGACTCCCATGTAGTTGACCACGGTTCGAGTCCCGGACCCGGTCGTTTAAACTTAAGACAGGTGCGTGTGCATGTGTGCCCATGATCCTGAGAGGAGAAGGGAGGAGAAGGGATTGTGGCGTGGCCATCCCCCCGGGGGGGGGCGATTTCTTGCTTTCTGTCTCTCTGTCTCTGTCTTTCTGGCGAGTGCACGTGCCCTATAGCAAAAACCTCTCCAAAAATATACACATACATACATAAAATTAGATAAATAATTATTTTTTAAAAATTGGCACCTCATCCACTACTTCCTTGAACTGTCAAGCCAAAGGCAGGCACTGCCAGTTACCCCAGACGTACAGTGCGCCGTTCCAGCCCAAGTCCAGGATGTTAAAATGGGAGAAGTGTGGGGCCAGCAGGTGGCATGGTGGTCAAGGCACTGGATTCCCACACAGCTAACCCTGGTTTATGTCCTGGACCTGGCGGCTTGAAAATCACATCAGGCGTGTGTGTGCATGCCCAAGATCCCAAGAGGAGACTGGATTGAAGTGTGGTCATCCCCAGTGGGGGTGATTTGTCACTTCCCCTCTCTGTCTTTCTCCAGTGAGTGCACATGCCCTATGCAAAAACTTAAAAATAAAAAAAAGACGTGTGCGCTGCAGGATAACAGACCCCCACCACGCACACGCAGGGCTGCGGACACGTCTGTACTTGGCCATGCTGTGCGAATGTTTGGCACACCCTGATGTGAAATTGTGTACCCTGTGCTTCTCCCATAATAAGCTTGACTATCACAAGCAATTTCCACGTCACGAGATGCTCTTCAGACGTGACACTCCCCCACAGACAGCCCGCTCCGGACCCCCTTGGGGTCCCACAGACAGCCCGCTCCCGACCCCCTTGGGGTCCCACAGACAGCCCGCTCCGGACCCCCTTGGGGTCCCACAGACAGCCCGCTCCGGACCTCCTTGGGGTCCCACTGGCGCACAGACAGCCTTATCTAGATCCAGGGGAAGCGGGCTGCGGGCGTGGTGGCCTCTGGCTCCTGGGAGCCCTCCGGAGGCCCCACGGTGGCCCCCACTGCAGCGAGGCCTGCCACTCCTGGAGATGGGACCTGGCCCGGTGGCCCGGCTGACTGGCCTCCGCTCCGCTTGGCAGACTCTGCTGAGAAGGACCTGCCCGTTTCGGAGCTGGTGGACATCGCGTCCCAGGTGGCCGAGGGCATGACCTACCTGGAGTCGCAGAACTACGTGCACCGAGACCTGGCGGCCAGGAACATCCTCGTGGGCGAGAACAACATCTGCAAAGTCGGGGACTTCGGGTTAGCCAGGCTCATCAAGGTAGGGCCTGAGGGCACTCAGGCCTGGGCAGCCCGGGGGCTCCGCGTGAGGTCCTGGGGTCCCGAAGGCTGTGATGGGCGCTCGGACGGGTGTGGCCCACTCCCCCCGGGCCCAGCCGGGCTCCTGCTGCCCCTCTGTACCCGCCCTGCCGCTGCACTTCCGTGGGGGCAGTCAGGGCAGCCTGGGTCCGCCCCAGCAGCCCTCTCCCCCCAGTGCTGGACAACAGTGTGGGTGGGGCGCCCTTTAGCGGCAGAGGCCGGACACTGGGTCCCCGCCCTGCTGGGGCAGTGGCCATGCCTTGCATAGGCTGGGAGGCTGGAGGGCATGGCATGGCCTCACCTAGGCATGCTGTTGCAGGAGGACACCTACCTTTCCCACGACCACAACGTCCCCTACAAGTGGACAGCCCCCGAGGCACTGGCCCGCGGGCTCTACTCCACCAAGTCTGACGTCTGGTCCTTTGGGGTCCTGCTCCATGAGATTTTCAGCAGAGGCCAGGTGCCCTACCCAGGTATTGGCCCTGCAGTGTCCCTGACTGGAGGCAGGCCTGAGTGGCCAGTAGGAAAGACAGTAGGAAAGGAGCTTCCCCGAGGTCTTCAGGGCTGCTGGCTGTCGGTTGTCACCTGGACACCTGCCTAGAGTCCAGAGTACCCAACCCCAGTGGCCACCGTGGGCTGGGGTGGACGAGAGCACAGGGTGGCCAGCTCCCTGGGGGAAGGAGGCTGGGTGGCTTCCTGGGGGTGGTGGCAGAGGGGGCACCACCTCCCAGCTCCCCCTCTCCTCTGGTGGCAGGCATGTCCAATCACGAGGCCTTCCTGAGGGTGGAGGCCGGCTACCGCATGCCTTGCCCCCCACAGTGCCCGCCCCACGTGCACAGACTGATGCTGTCCTGCTGGCACGGCGACCCTGGGCACAGGCCATGCTTCCGCGCCTTGCGGGAGCAGCTCTCCAGCCTCAGCAGGTACGAGAACCCACTCTGAGCCACGGACAGGGCCACGTGCCATCCCGAGGCTCACTGAGGTGATGGGCAGGACACAAGTGCCTTGGCAACCAAGGACGCAGCGCAGGCAGGAGAGCCATTCCCGCCCTCCCCTGAAGACCCTGTGTGACAGGTGTTCTGCCCTGTGCAGAGGGAGGGGAGGCCCTGGACAGATGGGCCTCGCAGGTCCCAGCACGAGGTCACCTTCGGGCTTCATGCCCCTCCACGGGGCCATCTGCACAACACAGATCTCCCTGTTCCTCTGGGGCTCAGGGAAGGCTTGCCAGCTGTGCCACGCACCAGTTATTAAACAGGCCTCTTCCTCCTGTCACTCTGTCTGCACGGTTTCTTTTTTGTTTCTTAATTGCAGAGGGGGCGTGCACTCCCAGAGAGAAACAGCGACCCACAGTGGTCACGCCACGCTCCCTTCTCCATGTCGCCCCGTCGGGATTCAGGGCACACTCACATGCATCCAGTGGGTTTTCAAGCCGCCAGGGTGGGGGGCACAGGTTCTGAACTATGGCTGATCACGTGGGATCTGGCTACAGACGCGCGAGGCTACAGGGCTGGGCCCCAGCGGCGTCTTTCTTTAAGCCACAGGTGTTTTATTGGTTTTGGCTCTAACACTCGAAAGGTTATCTTTTTTCTTTTTGCTAGAGTGTGCGTGCGTGCGTGTGTGTGCGCACGTGCGCGTGCATGCTCACCAGAGACAGAGAGCGAGGGAAGGGGAGAGAGAAGGGAGCTGGAGAGGGGAAAACACTTCCTGCAGGGCTGGCCACACCACAATTCCTTCTCCATCTCCCTCCTTTGGGGTTTTAGGGCACACACTGGGTGCCAGTGTCTCTCCACCGCACAGCTGGCCCTGTGGGATCTGGCTACAGGCCATAGAGTCAGTGCTAAAGGTATCGTTTTTATGAGGGTTGCAGGAGGAGATGCAGATAGCGAGGTATTTCAACAGCCAAGGCCTGATCCCCTGGCCAGACTTCGGGCTCCCCAGGCGACAGGTGCTCCCACCTACTGTGCCAGGAGCGGAGCCTGGGCCTCCCGCGAGGCACCAGCTGGTGCAGTGGCACCCTGATGCTGTGTCGCCGCGGCCGGGCCCTGGAAGAGCTGAGGGTTAAGTTCGGGGCCCACCTGAAACCTGGTAGCAGGATGTTCTTGACTTCTTTCAGGTCTCTGCCACAGGCACATGTGCTTACTGGCAAGAGTGAGCAATCTCTGCGGGGGATGGCCACTGCATGCTTCCTCCCCGCCCTCCTCTCGGGATTGGGCACACAGGCACCCAGTGTGATTTCTTAAAAAAATTATTTTAACTTTATTTTAACTTGACCAGAGAGACAGAGGGAGAAAGGGAAAGTGAGAAAGTGAGCTACCAGGCCCGGGACTCAAACCACATCCGGTCATGTATTCAGAGCCCTTAACCAGCACGCCAGCTGCTAGCAGGCCCATAATTGTTTTATTTATTTATTTATTTGACCAGAAAGAGACAGACCAAGAGTAAGAGTGAGAGAGAAAGTGAGAAAGCAAGCTGCCAGGTCCAGGACTTGAACCGCGGTCAACCACGTGGGAGTCCTGCGCCCCTAACCACCACACCACCTGCCAGCTCACCCAGCTTACCCACTGTGATTTTTAAGCCACCAGGTCCAGGACTCAAACCATGGTCAGCCATGTGGGAGTCTAGCACCTTAACCACCATGCCACCTGCTGGGCCCTGGTACTAGGGCAGTCAGGTGACCTTGTGAAAGTGCTACGGTCAGGAGTCAGCTCGGCAGGGAGCTGATCTTCAGGAGACGTGTGTCTACGTGCGCCCACACGCCCCTCTGCACCCTGCTGGGTCCTGCTTCTCCCATAGGGGTTGGGAGGCAGCTGGCACAGGGCTCTCAACCCCAGCTGCTCCCCTCGGCCCCCGCTGGCCCGCCTCAGCCCCGTGGGCTCTCCTCGCCCCTGGCTCTCTGCTCTGGCAGCCCTGTCCTCCTCTGGGACCATGCTGGCCTCTAGAAGCTGCAGACCTGCCCACCTGACCCTAAGGCCTCCTCTCTCCCTTGCATCAGCCCCTCCTCCTCCGCCATCTGCCATATCCCCCCTGGTTCCTTTCAAGCTTCAGCCCCCTCCATCACCATCCCCCGCCAGACCCTTCCCACTGCAGCCCTGCAGGCGCTGGACTTCAAGGCATTCTGCTCTCGGGGAACCCAACGCTGAAGAGCAAGCCTGGGCAGCAGTGGCTGGGTCTCGGGCCACTGCTCTGCAGCCTCCACAGGACAAGGCCGCCCAGTGACACGCCCCTGCACGCCCAGCACCCAAGCGTGCCCTCCTGTGTCCACGAGGCAGAAGTCGCTGCCCGGTCTCTAGAACCTGGTGATTACCCTTAGAGACGAAAACCTTGGAAGTGTTTTCTACAAGTACTGTTGAAAACTGACCTTAGATGTCTGAATGGGTCATCCTACTTATCCCATTTTTGCCAGAAACACAACTTGGATAAAAACGTAAGTGGCAATCAGTGAGTTCGTATCACCGCGTTTTACCGCCTTGTGTCTAAAATGCTTCGGTGAAAGCTGCGGGGCCGGCTGGCGCCTGGTGGTTAAGGGGCTGGACCTCACGGGGCTGTTGTGAGGCTGTCAGGGACAGACTGAGAGGGAAAGTGAGAGACCCCCCGGGGGATGGCCACGCGGCAGTCCTGTCCCGTTCTCCCAGGATCCTGGGCACGCGTGCTTGGTGTTTTTTTCAAGCCACTGGGTCCCAGACTCGAGCCGGTCAGCCGTGTGGGAGTCCAGCGACGTCACCGCTGCCTCACCTGCGGCCCCCGTCTCACCTATGCTACGACGAGCCGTTCCTCGGACGTGGCACAAAGACCGGGAGCGACAGCTCAGTCCTGGACCACGCAGCAGCTCCAAAGCTCTTCTCAAAGCCAGACTTGTTCCCGAGGTGGTGGTCGCTGCTCAGTGGGTCCGGCCCACCGCAGCTCCTCAGTGCCGGAGAAGCCAGCGCAGAGAGAACCGCGCTCAGACATCACCGAGCACGGAACCCACAAGGCCTGCCCCTGGTCACATGACCAGTGCTCACCGCCCTCTCGCCACCTCTGGCTCAGTGACATCCGCCAGGACACAGGGGACGCTAGTCCGTTAGTCCCTGCGTTCACAGTGCAGGGATATAAGCAAACTTCTTGCCGGCAAAGACGGGATTGCAATGGCTCTGACTGACTGGTAAAGGTGTCTGAGCCCAGCTGTAAGCACGTCTAAAGCTCACGCCAGAACCGCACGTGCTTTTGCACCCCAGTATCCCACCTCTGCACAGTATTTCCGGAACAACTTAGGAAATGCCTTAAAGGAGTTCAGGTCAGGTTGCTTAGAGATAAATGAGTGCTCATACAAACTGAGTATTTCTAAAACACTCAGTAATAGAGTAACAAACAGGCCGCGTGTGTGTGTGTGTGTGTGTGTGTGTGTGTGTGTTTTAAGAGGTCTTTGGCCTTAGGGCCCGTGTGCTCTCTGGAGAGAGACAGAGACAGTGAGAGGGAAAGTGAGAAATCACTCTGTAGGGGGATGGCCATGCCATAACCCTTCTCCTCCAGGGATCTTGGGCACAAATACACATACACCGGCATGATTTTCAAGCCACCGGGTCCAGGACTCAAACCACGGCCATGTGGGAATCCAACAACATAACTGCTATGCCACTTGCTGACCCATCAAATGTTCTTTTAAAGTTCATACTATCTAGGATAACCCTCGGTGAATAAAGCTAGTTCTAAGATTGCTGATAAAATAGAAGCTGAGTATCCTCAGAATGGCACAGCACTGACCAGTCAGTACTGGAGTCACAGCACACTGGCAGACCACGTATCGCAGGAAGCTACAGGGGGGTTCTAAGCTTGTACTTTAACTCCGTTCTCCATGAAATTTCTGAAGCCCCACTGCACATTTTCCACCTGGAGTGACCATTCAAACCAACCCGTCTGTGAACCCGCCTGGAGGCCGCGCTGTGTGGTAGGGTCAGCTGCGCGGCGCGTGGCCAGGTGACAGGGGACAGAGCCCACTCTGGGTCACGGGCACGTGCAGCACCTGGTGTGCACAGCGAGGTCTGTGGCCATGAGCTGGAAGCCTTCCTGGTGGGGCTGCACCACGTCCCCCATCCTGGCCCACAGGATCTCCGTGAACGCAAACTCTGGGCCAGCCTTGGCTTAGAGGGGACAGCCAGCTCACACACCGAGTCCCGAACCCAGAGGCTGGAGAACCGCCGACACGCACGTGTGCTGCGGGAGATGGAGGGGCTCCCGCACGCCCATTCCAGCTAGGGTGGGGACTTTTTCCTCCCCTCTGATGAGAGCACAGCAAAAAGCAAAACTAAACAGGTTTCTCTGTTTTGGGGACTTCCTTGCGAAGACTCCTTGTCACTGACGCGTTAGCCCTCCTCTTGCTACTCACTCCGGTTATGAGGTCTCGGCCACAGCGTGAAGCCACCTTACCTCTCCACTGGGGGGGGGGGGGGGGGGGGTAGGGGGGGAGGGGGACGGGCAAAGGTACAACTCCCGGTGCCAGGCTGGCTGCAGGGTCACGATCCCTCCAGGGAGGCAAAGGGAGCCCTCTACAGGCTGGGCGTGTCCCTCCCGACAGCTCAGGGTACCAGGCACAACTCCTGGACTCCAGACCCAGAACCCTCCAGGAGCTCAGTGGCGACCCAGTCTACCTGCCGGGTTGAGACCGGGGCTGAGTGCTGTCGGGCTGTGGCTGGCTCCTCCACTGACACGAGGGCCTCGGGGCTCCCTGGCAGTATAGCACCCTACCTCCCGCCACCTCTGCCGGCTCTGCAGACCCTGTCTGGCACTGCCCCTCCTGGGGAGAGAACTCCCCACCCACCCTCGGCCCCCTCCACCTGGGCAGGGCCTGGGTGAGGCTGTCCGCTGAGGACTGCCGGCACCTGGAGTGGGGGCTCAGCTCACAGACCAGACCCACACCCTGACGCTCGGTTCACAGTGCAGTGAGGGGTGGCACAAGCCTGCCTGTCACCCAGCTCAGTGGTTCCCACCCATCATAAGCGTCCCTCATGGCATATGGGCAACCCTGCTGGCCACTTAGGGTGTCCAGCTGACTGCCTGTCCTGCCTCGGTCGAGGACAGAAGCCCATGACACGCACGCTCGTGAGCACCCCCACTGGCCAGCTCACCCGTGCCACCAGTTCCTGTGCCCTGACCTGGGCTGGGCTCCCTGTGGCAGGCAGGTCCTTCCAGTGCCCGGCAGCCCATTTCTCTGCCTTTAGGATGTACTGGGACCCAGCTGCCAGCCTCAGCCCCGTGCCACTGTCCTCGGCACCCAGGTGGGGCTCACCAGGGACCTTCAAAGGGCACAGGTGCAAGTTGCCCACACCAGCTTCTCTACTCCGCAGGTCAGGGCACCTAGCCATCGTCACCCCCAGGCTGTGTCCCCAGGACTGCCGGCTGTCCCAGGTGGTGTGTCCGCCCCAGGCTGTGTCCCCCCAAGGACTGTGACAGTCAGTGTGTCCGCCCCAGGCTGTGTGTCCCCCAGGACTGCTGGCTGTCCCAGGAGGTGTGTCCGCCCCAGGCTGTGTCCCTCCCAGGACTGACGGCTGTCCCAGGAGGTGTGCCCGCCCCAGGCTGTGTCCCCCCAAGGACTGTGACAGTCAGTGTGTCCGCCCCAGGCTGTGTGTCCCCCAGGACTGCTGGCTGTCCCAGGAGGTGTGTCCGCCCCAGGCTGTGTCCCCCCCAGGACTGCCGGCTGTCCCAGGAGGTGTGCCCGCCCCAGGCTGTGTCTCCCCCCCCCCCCCCAGGACTGCCGGCTGTCCAGGCGGTGTGTCCGCCCCAGGCTGTGTCCCCCCCAGGACTGCCGGCTGTCCCAGGAGGTGTGCCCGCCCCAGGCTGTGTCTCCCCCCCCCCCCAGGACTGCCGGCTGTCCAGGCGGTGTGTCCGCCCCAGGCTGTGTCCCCAGGACTGCCGGCTGTCCCAGGAGGTGTGTCCACCCCAGGCTGTGTCCCTCCCAGGACTGACGGCTGTCCCAGGCTCCCTGAGCCACAGCCCTGAGGCAGACCTTGCAGATGGCCTTGCAGCAGGAGCCCAAGACAGGACACCAAAGGCAGGCCTGGCTGGGACTAAGACCACCACCCAGGGGCTGAGGTCCAGGAACTCCTCGGGCAGACCGGGGGCCACACGTCCACAGATGTGGGGGCTGCCAGCTGCGGCTGCGGCTTTATTTTCCTCTCAGTGCAAGGCTGGGCATCAGGGGCTCAGGAGAGTGTGGGTGTGGCCTGGGTGAGCGTGGGGCTCTTCTGGCTTCCCTTCCTGGGGCTGACTGTGATCTCCAGAGCTCCTCCTGGGCCCCTGGTCTGCAGGGCAGGCACCTAGCTCCAGGAACGGGGCGTGGGCCGCTCAGCTCAGCTCAGCTCAGGGCGGGGGGCCAGCGGCGGTGGGACTGCCACCGGGCTGCTTGCTCCCAGCCAGGGCCAAGCCACAGGTGATCATGCTGCCGGGCGCCTGCGGGGGTTCCGAGTGCTCCGGGGACTCCAACACGGTGGCCATGAACGGGAGCGTGGACTTCCCGAAAAAGAAGCTCGCCCACCAGTGCCCAGGGTCAGCCTTGGGGAGACCTGAGAAGGAAGGGAGGTCACGGGTACCGTCGGCTTCTGGGCGGCCCGCGGGCGTCCCCGGGACGGGGCGCGCACTCACCCGGGTGGAGGGGGATGGCTTCCGCGGGGCCCTCGGCACTTCCGCAGGAGCTGTTGCTGGACGTGGAACCCAGGCGGCCTGGAGGGGAGGGGCCGGGTCAGCGCGTGCGGCCGGCGGCCGGGCAGTGCGGGCCGTCCAGGGGGCTCTCAAGGGACTGGCGCCGCCCAGGGCCTACTTACGCCGGTAGTAGTCGTGGGTGGCCACGAGCGAGCCGCTGGAAGGGATGGCCGCCATCTCCTGCTGCGGGCGCTGGGGCCTGCACACGCGCGGCCGGGCCTGCGGTCACCGGGCTAGCTAGGGAAGGCGCCCCGCCCGGACCGCCTCCTCCCCGCCGGGCGCGGGCGGTTCCAACCAGCCCGAACCGGCCGCGCGCGGAACAAAGGTGCTTTGTGTGCGGGCTGGGCCTGGGCGCCAGGAACCGGGGCGGGCGCGGGCGCGGGCCCAGCCCACGCGGGACCCCGCGCTCCACTGCACCCGTGGCCATCACGCCCGCCCGCCCTTCCGTCCAGTCCGCGCGCAGGGCAGCCCCCGCCCGGCCGCCGATCGCTCATTCCCGCCGCGCGCCGCCCGGGCTCTCACCTCGGCGGCGACTCCTCGCGGACCTCGGCGCGCGATCACGAGTGGCAGGACGGGGGCTCTAGGCCACGGAGCCCATTTGCAAAGGAGACCGCCAGAGGCCGTTTTACGACCCAGGCGCGAGCGAGACGCGCACGCGCGGACCAGCCAGTTTCTATGTGCGGCGGCCGCGGGCGCGTCACGAGGGGAAAGGAGGGGCGGGGCGCGATTCCCGCCCCGAGCCCCACCAGGCCCCGCCCCGAGCCCCACCAGGCCCCGCCCCTGGCCTTCCCGGCCCCGCCCCGAGCGTCCCAGTCTCCGCTCCGGCTCGGCTCCTCCCCGCCCTGCCCGGCCACGCCCCCGCTCCGGCCCGGCCACGCCCCTGCCATGCCAGGACACGCCCCCGCTCCGGCCCGGCTCCTCCCCGCCATGCCAGGACACGCCCCCTCTCCTGGGCCGCCCCAGCCCCGCAAGTTCCCGCCGGGTTCCCGGCGCCCGGCTCCTGATGAAGTGCACTCCGATGCTGTTCGTCCGCCTGGGGCTACGGGGGAGCTCACCGGCCTGGCCTGGGTTTTCCGTGGTGAATGGCCTCCTGGTTCTCCGAGCCCTACAGCCGCGCCTATGCCCCCCTTTGGGACCCAGGCCCGGCTGGTTCCAGCCTGCCCTGTCCGGCCCCCGCGGCGGCCCCGCGCCCGCAGTCGCTCTGCTGTCCGCCGCAAACCGCAGCCCACTCGGGGCCCGTCGCCGTGGACTTTGGCTCAGGAAGGGGCCTGCCACTCTCACCCGCGACCCTCCGGCCGGCCAGGGCCCAGCTGTGAGCCGCGGTGGTACCCAGAGTGCCTCGCGCCTGCAGCCCTGCAGCCCGTGTCCCCTGCGGCGGTGGCGCTGAAACCTGCACCCTGCGGCTCGCAGGCAGCTCGGTGGGGCTGGTGGGGCCTTCAGTGTGGGATGCGTGTCCAGTTCCTGGAGGCAGAGCCTGGGCCCACTGCTCAGAGACTCTCGACTTTGAGGAAGCCCTGGAATGTCCCTGTCAGGTCTGGGGATGGCCTGCCACACCCTTACCTGTCACCAGCAGGCGCCTGGCTTCCCCTCCCCAGTAGGAATGACTCCAGCAAACCTGGGTCCAGGCCCCTGCCCCAATGCGGAAGTCACAGCCTTTCCAATCCAATTTCCTTCTCTCTCTCCCTCCCTCCCTCCCTTCCTTCCTTCCACTATCTACTTTCACTAAATATTTACAAATACAGGAATTTGGGCAAAAACCTACCAGGTGAGTCACCAACAATAACCCTCCCAGGTGCTCTGGTGCACTTTGAACACCTCACTCTCAGCTCCAGCAGCGGCTTCACCTTCCTGTGGGCGCCTGCTTTCACCCTCGTGGGAAGGGTCAGGGAGAGAGAGTGGGTGTGTGTGGGTAGGGAAGGGGACAAGTCAGACTCAGAAAGTCCTCTTCCAGGCCAGGACGGGCCCCAGCTCAGGGTGCTCTTGGCTGTCACGAGGGTCCTGGGCACCTGGGCAGTGGACTAGGCTGTCCAGGAGAGCAGGGACCCAGCAGGGACCCAGCAGGCCCCCCAGGCTTCTGAGGCGGGGCTCGCGGCTGGGGCGGTCCTGGCCTGCTGCTGGCTGCTGCTACACCCCACCTGCCCTTTCACGAGCTGGGTCTGCGGGGTCCAGCGTGGTGTGGGGCCTGCGGTGGCTGGGCAGGGAGTGCACTCTCAGGGCCTCAGCCGGGCACTGCCCATGTGCGGGAAGGCCCCAGAGAGCCCGGAATGCTGGCAGGGGCTGTGGAGCTGGAGCCAGGCCGCCTCGGGCAGGGAGAGAGAAGGGAGCTGGGGACTGACCCGGGGCGCTGTGCACGGTGAGCACGCCCTGTGCTGGCGGCCAGGTTGTCGGGGCCCCGGGAAACTCGGGGCTCTCTGCTGGCTCAGGCCTGGGAAGTCGGGGAGGCTGTGGGGGCAGTGTCCGGTCACTCCTCACTCTGCTTGGGGTCCTAAGACCTCTCCTCCAGACCTCAGGAAGTCATGCAGCCCCTGCCCCGTGCAGGGCCACCTCCTCAGGATAGAGGCACCTAGACCGGAGAAGAGCCCCAGGGGGTGGGCTGCCTCAGACGCTCGGGCCCAGAACCTCTGTCTGCATGGTGCTGCGGCTGCCTGGGCCGGGCTGTGCTTCCCGCTCACTTCTGAGAGCGTCCAGTGGTTGGCAGCAACCGTGGGTACAGCGGGGCCATGGGACTGGTTCTGTCCTGTCCACCCACCCTGCAGCTCTGGCCGGCGGGGTCTTCATTAGCAAGGTCAGGCCACGGGACCCCAGCCCCCACTGGTGCACGTGAGCACTGGGTGTGGACGCAGGCCAGCCTCTGCACGGGTGGCCTCCACCAGCCCCTCTGTAGCCCCCTCCTGTCAGTGACTCCCTCATGTAGAAGTCCCAGGCTGTTCCTCGAGGGGTAGATGCCAAGATGGAGACTGGGGTGTGGGAAGTGCTGAGGGTCAGTCCTGGGGAGGGAATGGGGGACACAGGGCTGGGCCAGGTGCTCTGGAGCATGGAGGCACTGTTCGGGTGGCCTGGGTCAGGCCCGGCGGCCCGGCCTTTCATCTGCCTCACCCGGGCCCGGAATGTAGCTACCCAGGGAGGGAGGCCTTGACCAATCCTGAGGGGCCAGCTGACCACCCCAGCTAGACAGCGAGGATTTCTCAGGTCTCCCCCATGCCACCCTCCAGCTGTCCACAGGCCAGCATGGCCCAGCCCACCCCGTTCCAACCCCACCAACCAAAGTCAGTTACAGACAGTCTGAAAGGAGGGATTTTTCTTTACAGTGAAAAAGGAAATGCATTTACCATGAAGCCAGGAAGGTGGGATTCTGTGAGTCCCCTCCTCACAACAGGACTCGGAGCCCTGAATGGTGGTCCTGCACCTCCTAGGGCAGAGGAAGGGCCATGGGCCCCAGTCCTGCTGTGGGACCACACAGAGGACCACGGCTCTGGGGGCTGCATGAAGGTGGCAAGGTGCCGGCCAGCCCTGGCCTGTGGCTCACACTGGGGGCCCCAGGCTTGGGCCCTGTGGCCTAGCCTCGTTCACCTCTGCCCCTGACTATCTGAGCTCTCCCAGCAGCAGGCTGGCGTCCTCGGGCAGATAGTGCCTGTGCCCGCAGGGAACATGGGTCCTCGTTGTCCACCAGCTCTGAGAGTGCACAGGGCCTCAGGTGTGCAGGGCTCTGGGCCTACGACTCCTGGGCCTCTGGCGACAGGAAGCTGGGCAGAAGCACTGGACGTGGTTCTGCAGGGGAGGTGGGTGGAGAGGAGCTGGTGTCTCTGGACCCAGTGGCCGGCCCAGGGCCACAGGCTTCCTGCAGGGAGAAGGAAAGGGCTTCAGGCAGGAGCACCGTCCTCCTGCACGCCCCCCTCCGGCTCCTCTCGGGTGGTGGTGACAGTGCTTCCTTCCCACGTGTGGGGCTCAGGCTCACGTGGGCGTCAGTGCCAAGCGCTGTTACTGTTACTGCTCCTCCGCCACTGGTCAGGGGCCAAGTGGACGCCCTGCCTGAGCCGAGCAGGCCAGAGCCTGTGTGCCTTCAGTCTGTCCCAGAGGGCAGCAGGTCCACACCACAGCCCAGCCCCTCCTAGAACCTCTTTTTTTTTTTTTTTTTTTTTTTTTTGAGAGGTTTTTGCTACAGGGCGCGTGAGCTCGCCAGACAGAGAGAGACATAGAGACAGAAAGCGATCAGGGGATGGTCAAACCGCAATCACTTCTCCTCCATTCTCCTCTCGGGATTTTGGGCACGCACACGCGCGCGCCCGGCGTGAGTTTTAAGCCACCGGGTCCAGGACGCGAACTGTGGTCGAGTACGTGGGAGTCCAGCGACATAGCCATTATGCCAACTGCTGGTTCCCCCTCCAAGAGGCAGCTGCCGCCACTGTCTGTCAGGACCCCTGCCTCTTCAGTGATGTCACCGCCTGTGGGAGAAAATGGAACAGTGGGTTAAAAGTCCTCGGCTCTGCCGGTCAGGGCCTCATGTGGCCAGGTGGGATTCTGGGGGCAGTGGTGGCTGCCGAGCTCCCTGGGTGTCCTTGTCTCACTCCCAGGCACTGCGGAGGAGAAGGTTCCAGTGGGGCTGGCATGGAGGCCGAGCTTCCCCCTCCTGGCCCTCTCGCGGCGGAAACAGCCCACTCTGTTCCTCGTGGGCTAAGCGAGACTCGGGGAGCAGAGGCTGAGAGCTGCCAGCAGCAGGCGTCCGCACCACGCCTGGCGCCCTGACGGGCTTCCCAGCAGGGGTGAGCAGCACTCCCCCCCCCAGCACAGCAGCAGGGCGGGCGGGACTGAGGCGGCCACCCCCCTGGAGCCCAACCAAAGGCACGCAAGAACCAGGACGTGTTCGTTCATCAAAAATACTGCGCTTCAGGGTAAACCAGACTTGCCAGCGTGGAAGGAGGGAAACCGCACTCACCTGGGAAACACCGTCAACACCAGTGCCATGCCGCCGCGCCGTCGGGTTTCCGACAGACTGAACTACGCCAGTGAGCGAGCGTGCTCGACGATGGCGAGCAGATCACTGTCCGCCCGACGACCTGGGGGCAGCTCTGCACCTGAGCAGGGCTGTCAGCGCCGCGTTTATAGCCAGGGCTGAGCTCCAGGTGGAAGCCAGAGTCCGCCAGGACCCGGGACAGGCGGGGCAGCTGCTCACCGGCTCTCATCTCCTGGGCGTCTTCCAGGGAAGGGAAGCAGGACAGTGGCCCACAAGGGAAGGACCCTCAACTGCCCTGATCCACACACAGTTCACAAGATACAAAGTTACACACGGAAGTCAAATGTGTTTCTACGCACTGACAGTATACACAGGCAAAAAGTAACAAATGTAAAGAAATTAGGCCAGCCCACAGGGTGATTAAGTCACTGGATCCCACCTGACCCACAGCACGGTTTCAGTTCCGGACCTAGCAGCTTGAAAAACATGCCAGGTGTGCCTGCGTGTGTGTGCCAGATCCTCAGAGACGTGGTGTTCATGAGCTGCAGACGCAACATGGTAAGGATGTCAATCCTTGCCAATTGACTTCAAGATTTAATGAAATCCCAATAAAAATTTCAGATGAATTTTTTTTATTTAAACAAGTGGGTCCTGCAATTAAGATGGTAAGATAAACTAGAATAACCAGAGCCATTTTGAAAAATAATATAAGGGGGTGGGAACCAGCAATTAGCGTAATGGCTATGTCGCTGGACTCCCACGTGGTCGACCGCGGTTCGCGTCCTGGACCCGGTGGCTTAAAACTCACGCCAGGCGCGTGTGCGTGCGTGCCCAAGATCCCGAGAGGAGAATGGAGGAGAAGGGATTGCGGTGTGACCATCCCCCCTAGGGGGTGATTTCTCGCTTTCTGTCTCTATGTCTCTGTCTGTCTGTCTGTCTGGCGAGCGCACACGCCCTATAGCGAAAACCTCTCAAAAAAAAAAAATAATAATAACACAGGGGCTGGCAGGTGGCACGGTGTTTGGGAACTCGACTCCACGTAGCTGACGGCAGTTCGAGTCCCAGACCTGGTGACTTTCTTTCTTTCTTTCCCTCTCTTTCTCTGGTAAAATTAAAAATAAGTAAATTAATTAAATTTTATATATCTCTCTGTGTGTGTGTTTATATAGGAATTGCACTAACCCAACTTTTTTTTTTTTTTTTTTTTTTTTTTTTGCCAGAGGACATATGCACTTGTGAGAGCGCGAGAGAGAGCACGCTCCGTAGACTCCCCAGGGAGACACAGTCACACCGCAGCCCCTTCCCTCCGTTTCTCCATCCTGCTGGGACCTGGGGCCTGCATTCAGTCGAGCGTATTTTGCCAAGCCATCGGGGACCAGGACTCACCATGCCGTTGGCCATGTGGGATCTGCTCCCTCAAGCACTTTTCTTTATTGAGGCGAAATTCACATTAAAGTCAACCATTCTAAATGTGCAAAGTCTAGCTCCTACTTCCCGCGGCCCCTGCAGCCTCCGGCAGCCACTGATCTGCGTTGTCTCTAGGTCTCCCCTGCTCCTGTGCAGTCCTCCGCGTGTGATCATTCATGTGTCTTCTTTGTTCACTTAGTGTCATTTTCAAAGGTTTCTTTCTTTGTTCCTCCCGTGATTAAGAGAGGAGGGAGAGGGGAACCAGCAGTTAGCGTAATGGCTATGCCACTAGATTCCCACGTAGTCGACCGCGGTTCGCGTCCCGGACCCGGTGGCTTAAAACTCACGCCGGCGCGTGTGCGTGCGTGCCCAAGATCCTGAGAGGAGAATGGAGGAGAAGGGATTGCGGCGTGACCATCCCCCCTGGGGGGTGATTTCTCGCTTTCTGTCTCTATGTCTCTCTCTGTCTGTCTGGCGAGCGCACACGTCCTATAGCAAAAAACCTCTCCAAAAAAAAAAAAAAAAAAAAAGAGGAGGGAGAGAGAGAAAGTACCCCCAACCGGGTCCGCATGCCACCCCCAACCCAGCTCAGGCAGCCCGGCTGGTGGGGTGGGCTCGACGAGGCCGCACGGCCACTGCCTCTGTCTGGGCCTGGCCTGCTCTCCAGGTCATTCCGCCTCATCACAGGCGTCAGGTAAGCGCTTTCTCGGCCGAGGTCCCCTGGCTGCCTGCCCCACACTGTCCGTGTCTGCCCCGCAGCGCCGACTGCCTCTGGGAACAGTCCGCGGCTTTCATGCCTCGGGGATGCCTTGGGCTGGATGCTGGGCTGGGCAGCAGTGCTGCGGTTCAGGCGTTGGGGAATGAGGCACTCTGGTCTCACAGCAGCTGGGCTGTTTTGCGCCACCAGCCACAATACAGAGCCCGTTCCTCTGCAGTTTCTGCATCATTTGTTATTTTCTGTTTCCAATTAAAGCTACCTTAGGGGACCAGCAAATGTCATGACAGTTAAGGCGCTGGACACTCCCACATGGCTGACCATGCTCTGAGTCCCGGACCTGGTGGCTTGCTTTCTTGCTTTCCCTCTCTTTCTCTCTGTATGTGTCTGTCTCTGGTCAAATTAAAATAAAATGAGTGAATAAATAAAATTACAATCAGTAATCTTTTTAATTAATTAATTAAATTTTATTTGTTATTATTATTTTTTAATTTGACAGGAGGAGAGAGAGAGAAAGTGAAAGAGCAAGCCGCCAGGTCCAAGACTCGAACCATGGTTGCCTATGTGGGAGTCTAGCATCTCAACCACCACGCCACTTGTTGGCCCCTAAAATAGATAGTTCTTTTTCTTTTTCTTTTTCTTTTTCTTTTTCTTTTTCTTTTTCTTTTTCTTTTTCTTTTTCTTTTTCTCTTTCTCTCTCTCTTTCTCTCTTTCTCTCTTTCTCTCTTTTCTCTCTTTCTCTCTTTCTCTCTTTCTCTCTCTCTTTCTCTCTTTCTCTTCTTTCTTTCTTTCTTTCTTTCTTTCTTTCTTTCTTTCTTTCTTTCTTTCTTTCTTTCTTTCTTTCTAGAGGTTTTTTCTTTTTTTCTATACGGTGTGTGCGCTCACCAGAAAGACAAAAGACAGATACAGAAAGCGAGAAATTACCCCTGGAGGAATGGCCACAATGCAATCCCTTCTCCATTCTCCTCTCAAGATCTTGGGCATGCACACATGCGCCTGGTGTGAGTTTAAGCCACCAAGTCCAGGACTTGAACCATGGTCAACTACATGGGAGTCCAGTGACATAGCCTTTACACTAACTGCTGGACCCAAAATAGATCATTCTTTAAAAAAAGAGAGAGAGAGAGAGAGAGAGAGAGAGAGACCAGCAGTTGGCGTAATGGCTATGTCGCTGGACTCTCACGTAGTCGACCACAGTTCGCGTCCCGAACCCAGTGGCTTAAAACTCACACCGGGCGCGTGTGCGTGCGTGCTCAGGGTCCCAGGAGGAGAATGGAGGAGAAGGGACTGCTGCGTGGTCATCCTCCCTCCCGTGGGGGGTGATTTCTTGCTTTCTGTCTCTCTCTCTCTGTCTGTCTGACAAGCGCACGTGCCCTATAGCAAAAAAACAAACAAACAAACAAAAAAAAACCTCTCTTAAAAAAAAAGAAAGAAAAGAAAAGCGCTCTCTTAGAGGTCAGGAAGCCGGTCACTGCAGTTCCGATTCTCAGCTCCTCAGTGACTGACGATACTGAAAATGGTTTCGTGTGCCTATCGACTATTTATGTATCTTCTTTGTATAAATGTGTTTTGAGATACTTTGCCCATTTTTAATTAGTTTTCTTTATTTATTTTGGTTTTAGAGAGAGAGGGAAAGCGAGAAATCACCCCTCCCGGGGATGGTCACACTATAATCCCTTCTCCTCCATTCTCTTCTCAGGGGTTTGCGCACACATGCACATGTTCCTAGCATGATTTTCAAGCTACGGGGTCCAGGACTTGAACTGTGGTGGGCCATGCTGGAGTCCAGTGTCTTAACTACCACACCAACTGCTGTCCCCGATAGTCAGTCGTTCGGAACACAACAGGTTTAATTTTGGGGAAGTCCAATTTATCTATTTTTCCTGCTACGTTTTTGGTGTCATAGCTAAGAATTAATTGCCAAATCCAAGGCCATGAAGATTTGCACCAATGTTTTATTTTAAGAGTTTTGTCTTTTTTTTTTTAAGTTTGCTAGAGGATGTGTGTGCTTGCCAGAGAGACACGGGGGGAGGGGAAGTACCCCCTGAGAGGGTGTGGTCGTGCCATAGTCCCTTCTCTTCCGTTGTCCCACACCCCCGGGGTTCTTGGGATGCACGCGCATGTGCTGGTGTCTTCCAAGCTGCTGGGGACGAGATGCGAACCACACAGTTGGCCATGTGGGAGCTGGTTCCCCGGAACCCCAAACTATGGGGCCACCCCTCGGACAGTGTTACTGTATGCCGCTTTCTTCTCACAAGAGAGCACGTGGGTGCACACAGATGAGGGGTGTGCCTTCCACAGGTCATGCTGTGAGCCCCTTTCCTCTAGTCCGTCAGATTCTGGGCCTTAGTTAGGGTTACATACGCACCGTCTCCGTGCCGTGCGTGCATAGTCGCCGTATTACGTCCGCACTGTCTCCGTGCTGTGCGTGTGTAGTCGCCGTATTACGCACGTACCATCGCCGTGCCGTGCGTGCGTAGTCACTGTATTATATATGCATAGTCACCGTGCTGTATGTACATAGTCGCTGTATTATATATGCACAGTCACCATGCTGTATATGCACACTTGCTGTATTATATATGCATAGTCCCCGTGCTGTATGTGCATAGTTGGTGGCTGTACATGCATAGTCGCTGTGTTATACATGTATAGTCACTGTGCTGTATGTGCATAGTCGCCGTGCTATATATGCATAGTTGCTGTATTATGTATGCATAGTCACTGTACTGTGTGTGCATACTCACCATGCTGTATATGCATAGTTGCTGTATTATATATGCACAGTCACTGTACTGTATGTGTATACTCACTGTGCTGTATGTGCATAGTCGCTGTGCTGTGCATGCATAGTTGCTGTATTATATACGCATAGTCACTGTTCTGTATATGCATACTTGCTGTATTATATATGCATAGTCACTGTGTTATATATGCATAGTCTCTGTGCTGTATGTGCATAGTCACTGTGTTGTACACGCATAGTCGCTGTATTATATATGCATAGTCGCTGTATTATATATGCATAGTCACTGTGCTGTATATGCATAGTCGCTGTATTATATATGCATAGTCACTGTGCTGTACATGCATAGTCACTGTATTATATATGCATAGTCACTGTGCTGTACATGCATAGTCGCTGTATTATATATGCATAGTCACTGTGCTGTACATGCATAGTCGCTGTATTATATATGTATAGTCACTCTGCTGTACATGCATAGTTGCTGTATTATATATGCATAGTCACTCTGCTGTACATGCATAGTTGCTGTATTATATATGCATAGTCACTGTGTTATATATGCATAGTCGCCGTGCTGTATGTGCATAGTCGCTGTGCTGTATATGCATAGTCACTGTATTATATATGCATAGTCACTGTGCTGTATATGCATAGTCACTGTATTTTATATGCATAGTCACTCTGCTGTACATGCATAGTTGCTGTATTATATATGCATAGTCGCTGTGCTGTATATGCATAGCTGCTGTATTATATATGTATAGCCACTGTGCTGTATATGCATAGTTGCTGTATTATATATGTATAGTCACTCTGCTGTACATGCATAGTCGCTGTATTATATATGCATAGTCACTGTGCTGTATATGCATAGTTGCTGTATTATATATGCATAGTCACTGTGCTGTATATGCATAGTTGCTGTATTATATATGTATAGTCACTGTGTTATATATGCATAGTCACTGTGCTGTACATGCATAGTCGCTGTATTATATATGCATAGTCGCTGTGCTGTATATGCATAGTTGCTGTATTATATATGCATAGTCACTGTGTTACATATACATAGTTGCCGTGCTGTATGTGCATAGTCACTGTGCTGTATATGCATAGTCGCTGTATTATATATGCATAGTCACTGTGTTATATATACATAGTTGCTGTGCTGTATGTGCATAGTCACTGTGCTGTACATGTATAGTCGCTGTATTATGTATGCATAGTCACTGTGTTATATATGCATAGTCGCTGTATTATGTATGCATAGTCACTGTGTTATATATGCATAGTCGCTGTATTATGTATGCATAGTCACTGTGTTATATATGCATAGTCGCTGTATTATGTATGCATAGTCACTGTGTTATATATGCATAGTCGCTGTATTATGTGTGCATAGTCACTGTGTTATATATGCATAGTCGCTGTATTATGTGTGCATAGTCACTGTGTTATATATGCATAGTCGCTGTATTATGTATGCATAGTCACTGTGTTATATATGCATAGTCGCTGTATTATGTATGCATAGTCGCTGTATTATGTATGCATAGTCACTGTGTTATATATACATAGTTGCTGTGCTGTATGTGCGTAGTCACTGTGCTGTACATGTATAGTCGCTGTATTATATATGTATAGTTACTGTGCTGTACATGCATAGTTGCTGTATTATATATGCATAGTCACTGTGTTATATATGCATAGTCGCTGTATTATGTATGCATAGTCACTGTGTTATATATGCATAGTCGCTGTATTATGTATGCATAGTCACTGTGTTATATATGCATAGTCGCTGTATTATGTATGCATAGTCACTGTGTTATATATGCATAGTCGCTGTATTATGTATGCATAGTCACTGTGTTATATATGCATAGTCGCTGTATTATGTGTGCATAGTCACTGTGTTATATATGCATAGTCGCTGTATTATGTATGCATAGTCACTGTGTTATATATGCATAGTCGCTGTATTATATATGCATAGTCGCTGTATTATGTATGCATAGTCGCTGTATTATATATGCATAGTCGCTGTATTATGTATGCATAGTCACTGTGTTATATATGCATAGTCGCTGTATTATGTATGCATAGTCACTGTGTTATATATGCATAGTCGCTGTATTATGTGTGCATAGTCACTGTGTTATATATGCATAGTCGCTGTATTATGTGTGCATAGTCGCTGTATTATGTATGCATAGTCGCTGTGTTATATATGCATAGTCGCTGTATTATGTATGCATAGTCACTGTGTTATATATGCATAGTCGCTGTATTATGTGTGCATAGTCACTGTGTTATATATGCATAGTCGCTGTATTATGTGTGCATAGTCACTGTGTTATATATGCATAGTCGCTGTATTATGTGTGCATAGTCACTGTGTTATATATGCATAGTCGCTGTATTATGTGTGCATAGTCACTGTGTTATATATGCATAGTCGCTGTATTATGTGTGCATAGTCACTGTGTTATATATGCATAGTCGCTGTATTATGTATGCATAGTCACTGTGTTATATATGCATAGTCGCTGTGCTGTATGTGCATAGTCGCCATGTTGTATGTGCATAAACACTGTTTTATATATGCATAGTTGATGTGTTAGATATGCAGTGAGGTAAGAATCCAGCTTCACGCCTTTGCATGTGGACACAACGCTGTCCCAGTGGCATTGTGGAAGAGAGTGCCATCAACCTTCCTACCCACAGACTTTGCCTCATGATGTGACCCCCAGAGGAGGGGCCCACCTTCTCTGCCTTTTTACAATGGCAAGTCGAGCTCGCAGATTTCAGTGTCTGCAGAGGGGCTCGGAATCAACCCCTATGGGTACTGAGGAATAGCCGTGTTCTTCCCACATACTGTCTGACTTTGGCAGCTGCAAGAAAGCTGCAGTAACCACAACAGTGTGGCCTGGGAGGAGCTGGCACATGGAACATCCAGAGCCAGGTGGACACAACACAATTTTGGTTTGAGAAAGGCTAAAAGAGACTTAATGGAGAAAGTGGGATCTTCCTAGCAAATGCTTCTGAAAGAAGGCATGGAAACCGTATCCAGCATCTTCTCTGACCACGATGGAATTAAACTCAAGATTAATTTCAAGAAACAACCCCGAAAATACACAAACACATGGAAACTGAACAACCTACTTCTGAAGGACTTCTTCACTACTGAAGAAATTAAGGCTGAAGTAAAAAAACTTATGGAAGCAAATGATAATGAATACACAAGTGTCCAGAATCTATGGGACACAGCAAAAGCAGTCATAAGAGGGAAATTCTTAGCAATTACTGCACATAAGAAAAGGATGGCAAGATAGCAAATAGATAACCTAGCATCATGCCTCAGGGAATTGGAAAAACAACAACAAACAAACCCAAAAAATGCCAGACAAAAAGAGATAATAAAGGTTCGAGCAGAAATAAATGAAATAGAAAATAAACAAACCATACAGAAAATAAATGAAAGCAAAAGCGGGTTCTTTGAAAAGATTAACAAGATCGACACACCATTGGCTAGACTGATCAAGAAGAAGAAAGAAAGAAACCAGATTAATCAAATATGTGACGAAACAGGCAATATTACCACAGACATAGCAGAAATGCAAAATATCATTAGAGGATACTACGAGCGACTATATGCCAACAAACAAGATAACTTGGAGGAGATGGACAAATTCCTGGATGTATATAATCTACCAAGATTGGATCAGGAGGACATAGAGAACCTGAATAGACCCATAACAAGCCATGAGATTGAATCAGTGATAAATAACCTCCCAACAAAGAAAAGCCCAGGCCCAGATGGCTTCACTTGTGAATTCTACAAAACTTTTAAGGAAGAGTTAACCCCTATCCTACTAAAATTATTTCTAAAGATTCAAAAGGAAGGAAACCTTCCAAATTCATTTTATGAAGCCTCCATCATCCTCATCCCCCAAACAGATAAGGGCATGACAAAAAAGGAAAACTATAGACCAATATCATTGATAAATATAGATGCAAAAATTCTCAACAAGATACTCGCAAATCGTATCCAACAACATATAACAAAGATCATTCATCACGACCAGGTAGGCTTTATACCAGGGATGCAAGGGTGGTTTAATATACGCAAGACCATAAATGTAACACACCACATTAACAGAAAGAAAGATAAAAACCATATGATCATCTCGATTGATGCAGAGAAAGCATTTGACAAAATACAACATCCTTTTATGATTAAGACTCTCAGTAAGATTGGTATAGAAGGGACATTTCTGAACACAATAAAAGCAATCTATGAAAAACCTACAGCTAGCATTATACTGAATGGGGAAAAGCTGAAAGCTTTTCATCTGAAAACAGGTACTAGACAAGGCTGCCCACTTTCTTCACTGCTCTTTAATATAGTACTGGAAGTCTTAGCTATTGCAATCAGAGAAGAGAACAATATTAAAGGCATTCGAATAGGCAAAGAAGAGTTGAAAATATCTTTATTTGCAGATGACATGATGGTATACTTAGAAGACCCAAAGGTATCCGTGAAAAAACTTCTTGAAGTAATAAGTGAATACAGTAAAGTGGCAGGATACAAAATCAATATCCAAAAATCTATAGCATTTCTATTTATGAACAACAAGTTGAACGAAGCAGAGCTGAAGAAAGGAATCCCTTTCACCGTAGCCACAAGATGTATAAGATACCTAGGGATAAACCTAACTAAGAAAGTCAAAGATCTTTATAAAGAAAACTATGAAATTCTTAAAAAAGATATTGAAAGTGGGAACCCGCAGTTAGCGTAATGGCTATGTCGCTGGACTCCCATGTAGTCGACCGCGGTTCGCGTCCCGGATCCGGTGGCTTAAAACTCACGCCGGGCACGTGTGCGTGCGTGCCCAAGATCCCGAGAGGAGAATGGAGGAGAAGGGATTGCGGTGTGACCATCCCCCCTGGGGGGTGATTTCTCGCTTTCTGTCTCTCTGTCTCTCTCTGTCTGTCTGGCGAGCGCACGTGCCCTATAGCGAAAATCTCTCAAAAAAAAAAAAAAAAAAAAGATATTGAAAGTGACATAAAAAAGTGGAAGGACATCCCATGCTCCTGGATTGGAAGAATTAACATAATCAAAATGGCAATTCTACCCAAATTAATCTACAATTCCAATCAAAATACCAGAAATATTCGTCACAGATCTTGAAAAGACATTCATAGAATTTGTCTGGAATTATAAAAGACCTCGTATTGCAAAAGCAATCCTGCGCAAGAAGAATGGAGTAGGAGGCATATCACTCCCTGATCCCAAGAAATACTATAAAGCTGTGGTCATCAAAACAGCATGGTATTGGCATAAAAACAGACATGTGGACCAATGGAAGAGAATAGAGACTCCAGAAATAACCCCCAAAGCTTACAGCCAACTGATCTTTGACAAAGGATATCAGTCAATCCATTGGGAAAAGGAAAACCTCTTTAGTAAATGGTGCTGGAAAAACTGGGTATCCACTTGCAGAAAGATGAAACTGAACCCCCATCTTTCACCATTAACAACAGTCAACTCAAAATAGATCAAAGATCTGAACTTAAGACCTTGAACAATAAAACTACTGGTGGAAAATTCTGGGGAAACTCTGGGAGACATTGGAGTAGGCAAAGACTTCTTAAATAAGACTCCTAAAGCACAGGCAGTAACCCCTAAAATAGACAAGTGGGACTATATTAGACTAAGAAGTTTCTGCACAGCAAAGGACACAGTAACAAGTGTGAACCAACAACCCTCAGAATGGGAGAATATTTTTGTTAAATACGCCTCAGACAAGGGACTGATAACCAGAATACACAGGGAACTCAAGTGCCTTATGCGAAAAAAAATGATTAACCCAATTAAAAGATGGGACAATGAGCTGAACAAAAGTCTCTCTAAGGAAGACATACGAACAGCCAAAAAGCCTATGAGGAAATGCTCAACATCCCTCATCATAAGGGAGATACAGATAAAAACCACAATGAGATACCACCTAACCCCTGTCAGAATGGCAAAGATGAAGAATATAAGAAGTGATAAACGTTGGCGGGGATGTGGTGAAAAGGGAACCCTCCTACACTGTTGGTGGGAATGTAAACTAGTTCAACCACTGTGGAGAACAGTATGGAGGTTCCTCAAAGATCTGCAAATAGAACTACCATTTGACCCAGCAATCCCACTTCTGGGTATTTACCCAAAGAACAGGAGAACGCTCAGTCAGAAAAGTGCTTGCACATCAATGTTTATTGCAGCATTATTCACAATTGCCAAGACATGGAACCAACCTAAATGCCCACAAACTGATGAATGTATTGGAAAAGTGTGGCATATATACTCTATGGAATACTACTCAGCCATAAAAAATAACAAGACCCTGGAATCTGATAGAAAGTGGTCAGATATGGAGGATCTATTGCTGAGTGAAGTAAGCCAGGCTATGAAAGAAAGATATTGTATGTATCCACTCAATATATACCGACTATCCGCACTCTATGGTAGAGAGCGAAAAATTGGAGGATGTAAAAGCAGTGAAAGTACTTAACGAGAATAGGACAGTGTGGAATGGGGGGGGTGAGGAGAAGAGGATAGAGAAAGATAGCAAGAGAACAATAGAGAGGCAAGACGTTAGTGAGAAACAGATATGGCTTATTAACTGTCGATGTTGACATGTATAGTATTCTCAACTGGATTGGTCTGAGAAATATTTCATGATGGGTAAAGTCTTTTTACAAGCAAAATGAGAAATAGTGATTGACTGTTTTAAAAAATAATTAGAATAATAATAATAATGATTGGGAAAAACATAGAAAAGATATTGAATGATGAAGTGGGGAGATTAATGTCTCTGTATTGACTGACATGCATGGCATTCCCTTTTGAAAAAGCAATGTAATGAGGCCAGCAGGTGGCGTGGTGGTTAAGGCGCTGGAATTCCCACATGTCCAACCACGGTTCGAGTCCTGAAACTGGCAACTAGCTCTCTCTCCCCCTCCCTCTCCGTGTCTTTCTCTGGCAAAACTCATGTGAAAAATAATAATAATAAATTAATAAAATAATTTAAAGAAAAAGAAAAAGCAATGTAATACACTGTAAAGTTATATTTAATCCGATGTAATATAAAGAAGATTATGATGATAATAAAAAAAGTAGCCCCTTACCATGACAACAAAATTCTTTAAAATAATATAAAATAAACAGGAATGGGCACTCCCAATGTTCTGTCATTTGAATGGGCCAGAGAGCTATAGTCTCCAAGTGTCTCTGTGTGGCAGGTTTGTGAAAGATCTAGTGAAGTGAAACGGTTTACAAAATGAGCATTGCTTCTAGGGAAATGAAAAAATTGACATGTTGGGACCAGCAGTTAGTGTAATGGCTATGTCGCTGGACTCCCACATAGTCGACCGCAGTTTGAATCCCAGACCCGGTGGCTTAAACTCACGCCGGGTGCGTGTGCGTGCGTGCCCAAGATCCCGAGAGGAGAATGGAGGAGAAGGGATTGCGGCGTGGCCATCCCCCCTGTGGGGTGATTTCTCGCTTTCTGTCTCTCTGTCTCTCTCTGTCTGGCGAGTGCACGCGCCCTATAGCAAAAACCTCTCAAAAAAATTGACATCTTTTTTCCCTATTTCTTAAATAAATAACTCACTTTTAGATATGATAAAAAAAAATAAATAAATAAATACAAAAAAAGCCAAAATAAACCTTGACCAAAATGTCACACCTTATACACAGCTACTTACTCAAATGTGTCATGTGCCTAAAAGCAGCGTGTGGAGCTGTGGGGCCCCGAGAAGGAGCAGTGATCTGGAGGGAAATAGAGATACGTCTGACTTCATCAAAAGTGAAACCTTTGTTTTTACTGTAAGAGATTATAAAACAAGCCACAGACTGGGAAAACCTTTGCAAATCACATATCGGAGGAAGGAGTTATATACATAAAGAACTTTTTTTTTTTTCATAAAGAACTTTTAAAACTAAACACTAAAAACAAACCAAACAAGACAAAACCAGGCCAGCAGGTGGCATGGTGGTTAGGGCAGCCGGATCCCACGCGGTCGAATGAGTGGTCTGACTATAGGACTTACATGCTTGAAGAACAGGCTAGGTGAGGACCAGCAGATGGCATGGTGGTTATGTTGCTGGATTTCCACCTAGTTGATCGCAGTTCGAGTGGGGTGTGTATGCGTGCATGCTCAAGATCTCGAGAGGAGAATGGAGGAGAAGGGATTGCAGCGTGGCCATCACCCCTAGGGGATGATTTCTCACTTTCTGTCTATGTCTCTATGTCTCTCCAGCAAGCCAACTCACCCTATAGCAAAAAATCTCTCTTAAAAAAATTAAAAAATTAAAAAACAGGCTAGGTGTGTGTGTGCGTGTGTGCGTGTGCCCCTAATCCCAAGAGAGTGGAGAAGAGATTGCAGAGCGGCCCCTAAGGGCTCACACTCTCCCTCTCGCTGTCTCTCTGGGGAGTGCCTGTGTTCTACACCAAAATCAAAACAAAAAACAAACAAAAGAATAAAATCACAGAACTTAAAGATGGACTGAGAGGGGCTTGATGAGCAGTGGCCTAACCGAGGGACGTCCCACACAGAATCGCTTGGGGAGGGCGGGAGTGAGCTGTGAGAAACCAGGCTCAGAGTGACAGCGCCACCTGTGGGTAGTGGCCTTGGCACTTCTGGTGTCTGCGCCTTGGAAGGACGCGTATTGCTCCCACGTTCCTTTTGCCAGAAAACTCAAACTTGGACTGTTCGAGCAGAAGCATCTGGAAACTCCACAGAGGTGCAGTTGGTACACACCTGCCCTGCACACTTCCGAAGTCCCAGTGCCACAATAGGCTGAGAAAAGACGGGCCGTGGCAGGCACAGGGCATTAAGAGGCTGGACCATTAAAGGACCACAGTTGGTGTAATGGCAATGTCACTGGACTCCCACATAGTCCTGGACCCAGTGGCTTAAACTCACGCCGGCGCATGTGTGTGCATGCCCAAAATCCCAAGAGGAGCATGGAGGAGAAGGGATTGCAGTGTGGCCATCCCCAGGAGTGATTTCTCACTTTCTGTCTCTCTCTGGCAAGCACATGTGTCCTATACCAAACATTTCTCTTGAGAGAGAGAGATCGGGCCATTAAAGCTACATGTGTTTCTGTACTGAGAAAAAGCACAGCCGTGCTGGGTGAGGAGGGGCTCGGGGCGCGGTTGCAGGGGTGCGGCAGACACTGGAGGAGGTGCTCGCGAGGTGCAGGGCCGCAGGTCGCTGTTTACGTGGCCTTCCCACGCGCTCCAGAAGAGAGCACACGCACGTGCAGAGGCGGGGAGGGGCGGGGCAGATCCGGCAGCTAGTGAGGGGGATGAAGGCTTCGGGGTTCTCGGTTCTATTCTTGCAAATTTCCTGTAAGTCTGAAACTATTTAAAATAAGTCGCCACTTTTATTTTGGTGTGGAGTCGAACTCTGCTTCCCACCTTGGTGGGGGGGCTGAAGCCAGGGCCCCTCCCTCAGACAACCGTGGCTCGTGGCTCGTGGCTCGGGGCTGCAGCGTGGAGGGCGCTGTGAGGGCGGAGAGAGGAGCTCGCCAGCGCCGGCGTGCTGGTCCAGCCGGTGCGGCGCAGGGCTGAGGCTGGAGGTGGTGGGGTGCGCTCGGGGTCCGTGCGAGCCCTCAGGCAGCCTCTCTGTGGTGCGGGCGGAGCGCGGCTGCTGTGACTGGCTGTGACTCACCGGTTTGTTAAGGAAGCAGAATCTTCTCACGTGAGGTTCCTTTTTTTTTTTTTAAGAATTTTTTTTTAACTTTATTTATTATTATTATTTTCCAGTTTGATCAGCCAAAGAGAGAGAAAACTGAGAAAGCAAATCACCAGGTCCAGGGCTTGAACTGTGGTCGGCCACGAGGGAGTGTTTAGCACCTTAACCAGCACGCCACTTGCTGGTCCCCAGGTTCTGGTGTGTTTACGAGAACTGGTGCATATGCAGGCCGGGTAGCCAGGGTCGGGCTGAGTGTGAAGAGGCGCTGAGCTAACCGTGCTCACGCCTGCAGCTCAGGGCGACTCCAGGCTGTTGACGTGGCGGGACGCAGTGCAGCGTGCAGCGTTTGTAGCAGCCCCACTCGCAGGAGCTTGGGACTGAGGGTGGAATACGACACGGCAAGGAAAAGGGACGGGTGACGCTATCTGGGGCATCCTGGGTGAATCTCACAGACGGAGCAGTGCACGGAGGGTGTCTGCACTCGCTGGAGAGACACAGAGAGAGAGAAAGCAAGAAAAGCCCACCCTGGGGGATGGCCACACTGCAGCCCCCGGCTCCGTTTCCCTTGGGAGTTTGGGCACACACACACACACACACACACACACACACTCACCACACGTGCCGGTGTGCTTGTCAAGACAGTGGGGCTGGGACTTCTGGCTGTATGGGATTTAGCCGTCAGACCCTCCATGCTGCTGGCTGGCCTAAGAGGTCATCTTCGAGGGGTGGGGGTGGCAAAAGGGGCACGAGGAACACCGTGCTTCCTGGTCTGGTCACAGGCGAGTCACAGCAGCGACACCAGGACAAGTGTGACTTGCGTGCTTCTCCCGAGGGTGCTCAGGAGTAAGTCTTCAGAAAGGACAGCCGCCCGCCGGCCTGCTCCTCGCCCTCCCCCGCTGCGGTGGCCAGCCTCCGTGTTCCGGGTGCTGTGGGAGAGCAGGATCTGAGGGGGGCGGTGGCAGGAGGCTGCGCCTTGTCTCCATCCTGTCCCCAGCTCTCCTCTATCCCGAGGGCGGACTGCACCGAGCTGTGAGAGGTCCAGCCTCCGCAGGGTGTCTGCTCGCCCAGACGGCCTGCCCCAGCCTGGCGTCAGTGCCCGGGATAGAAGTGGGGCCTGGCGGGGGGTCAGGGCACTGGGGTGAGCCCCATGAGGGGACCCTGGCCACACACCTGGGGCCCTCTCCATTTTCTGCGGGACCTGGCTGGCCCCTGCCCCGCTCTTTGCCCCTGCCCAGAGGAGGCTGACCGTGTGGACAGTGGGCTGCAGCCCCTCCCAGTGGGGGTCGGAGGATGCAGCCCACCAACTGCAGGGCCCAGGAGGCTGACTCCCGAGTGAGCCCTACCTCCTGTGTGGCCTCCCAGAAGGTCTTGGGCAGGAGGGGGACCCTGCAGCCCAGCCCCCAGGGGCCCAGCTGCCTCACCCTGCTCCCTGGACCAGTGGGCCTCCTGGGGAGGAGGGCAGGGAGGAGCTTGAGCAGCCAGCGCTGCCTGTCACCATGGCAACGCCTCCCTGCTGGGCCGAGGCAGGTATCGGGCCTCAGGTGGGGGGCGGGGCAGGCTGTCCTTCCCCCTCCTTCCTGGCCTGTCAGGTGGACTCAGAAAAGCCTCACTGGGTCTGGCCCCACCAGGGCTGCTCTGCCCACCGCCTGCTGTCAGGCCGCTGCCCAGTGTCTGCTCCAGGCTGCTGATTTGCTTTCCTAAAGAAAGCCCCCAGCCCAGAGCTCCCCTGCCATGGAGATGCTTAATTTGCTGCCTCGGAGCTGAGAGCTGGCCCCAGGGGAGGCCCGGCCCAGAGGCAGCCAGGGCCCTGGGCTCAGGTGGGCTGGCAGACAGGATGCTGCCCCAGGGACGGAGCCCAGGGCCCTGAGAGCCGTGGTGGCTGCAGGGCAAGGCCCTCCGCAGACACTGCCAGGCCCCCGCCCCTGTCTGGGTGGGCTTGAGCCCTGGAAGGCTGGGCCAAGCTCCCGGGCTCCGGGGAGGCACAGGGGTCTGTGCGCACGGCAGGCTGCGGCTGCGATAAACCTGCTGGTGGCGTCATCAGCAGCCAATGGGAGGCGGGCTGTCTCCAGGCCGGCAGCTTGGCAACGGTTAATTTTAGCTGGATCTTAGCTGGATCGTCTTTCCCCAGGCTGTGAAACCCCAGCCAGTCAGAGAAGGGGCTGCCTGCGTCTCCCCAGACTGCTCCGGGACAGGCCCCGGAGGCTTCAGGAGGACGGCTGAGGAGGGGTGGGTCTGTCCCCTGCTTCTGCCCTGCTTCCCAGGGGAGTCTGGTCGGCTAGTGCTCACCCGCCAGGCCCGTGCCCTTGGCTACTGTCTACTGTGGGGTCCAGGATGCCCTGCGAGCAGAGGGGAGCGGCTGAGCCCCGCCCGAGAGAGAGCACAGGCTGCGGCCACAGGTGGTCCCAGGCCTCTCCCCAGCTCAGGTCTTCAGAGCCCCAGGCCAGGAGGTGAAGGCTCTCAGCCTCTAGCCTGCAGGCAGGGCAGGGGTGGGGTGTCCTGGTGACAAAGAGGCCCTCTGGAGGGACCAGCTGCCGGCCTCGGCCTCGCCCAGGGGCAGTGCACAGGTGCACCCCCAGTCAGAGGTCACACCCCCACTGCCAGTCTGCGCAGCACAGGAGCCCCTGGCACGGAGGCCTCACCAGATGACTGCTGGGGTAAACTGGGGCAGAGGAGCAGGAAGACACCCCTAGACTGCAGGCAGCCCAGGGTTCCTGAGGAAGTGGGGCCAGCACCCCCGAGAGCCCACCTCCTGCACCCTCTGCTAGCCTACCCAGCTTCAGCCAGCCTCAGCAGCTGCAGCAGGCCCGCCTCCCCGCCCTGGCCCGACTGTCGGGGTGACGGGGTGACAGGAGGCCTGAGTGTAGAGACCAGCTGGGAGGGGCGGGGTGGGGCTTGCTTTCCTGCCAGGCGTTTATTTTTAATTCCTGGCTCCAGTTCGACGGTATCAGCAGCAGCGATGTGCAGGTCACCGAGAGCCCAGGCTGTCCCTGCCTCCTGTCTGCCTGTGCCCTGGGACAGGGCTCTGGAGTCCTGGGCTGCCACAGGCAGACGCAGGGACAGTCAGTCGGAGGGCCTGCCCCTCTGAGAGGCCCTTCTCCAGTCCGGGAGAACTGCCGGCCCCACCATGCCCTGCACCCCACTTTCACTAGCTCCTCACACCTGTGGCTGGCCTGGGGGGCCCTATGTCAGGGCCCCCGGGTCTGGCCCTGGTGGGCACGCACAGGGCTGCCCTCGAAGGCGTGTGGGCCTGGCTCACTCTGCACACATCTCCTGGGACCTGGATGGGGAAGAAGCCTTGACCTTGGGCTGCCCACCCCTCCTGAAAACTTGTTCATGGTCCCCTCGTCTGTCTGGGACTCCTGGGGACTCCCTACTGCCCACAGACCGTGGCCCACCTCTGACTGGGCACTCTGACCCCAGAGAGCCAGGCGCGGCGGGGAGCAGCCGCTGGGCCCGCTGGACCACTCAGGCCTCGAGGCGGTGCCCTGGAAGATGTCAGCCCTGGCTTTGGCGTTCTGGGCACCAAGGGAGTCCAGGGCAGGACAGGTTTTTCCCAGTCTCAGAGGGAGGCTGGTTCTGGCTGGGTTCACCTGGAGCCGCAGGGACCTCCCTGGAGAGCCCAGGTGGGCCAGGGTCCTGGAAACAGCAGAGCCGGGGCTGGCCAGGAAGGCCTGCACCCTGGAGCACACGGAGGGGGCTGTATTCACTGAGCGCAGACCCTGGTCCCAGGCCTCCCTCTGGGTCGGCCAGAAAGCTCCTTGGGCCCCCCAACCCCCCCCCCCCCTTACACCCCATCCCCGGGGCCCTCTGTGGGGCTAGAGGTGTCCTTCCTCCTCCCTCCCCGAGCGTCTGAGCCTGTCTCCAGCCATTTCTCTCATCCTCTCTGTCCGGCCCTCCTCCCTCCCCGGCTCTTCTCCCCACAGCTCGCACTCCGCCCCGGCCGCCCTGGCCGCCTTCCTCCCGGCCTGCGCTCCTCGCGCCCTGCGTGCGCGTCTCTCTGGCTCGCTCCCGCGCTGCATCCTCTCGCGTCCCCGTCGCGCTGCCCGCGCGTCCGTGGGCCCGCGGTCCCTGCATCCCCGCCCCCCCGCCGGTACCGCATTGCCGTACTGCAGGGGCGCGGTGCACTGCGCCCGCACCGTCAATAGGTGGACCCCCTCCTGGAGAGATAAAACCCGGCGCCGGCGCCGCCAGTCCCTCTGGCTGAGACCTCGGCTCCGGGTAAGGACACTCGGCCTGCGGTCCCCGTCCCGGCCCCAGCTCTCCGCCGAAGGACCCCTCCCCAGAACCGGTCCTGGGCGGGGAGGGGCCGGCCACAGCTCGCGGGCTGCTGCGCTGTCCCCCGGGGCCATCGGCCGCCCTCCCGGCGTGGTCCGCGCGGGCAGCGGGGCTGGGTGAGGGGCCGGCGGGCTTGTTTATGCGCTGGCGGCGGTGGCGGCTGTGCGGGCGTCCCTTGGGCGGTGGGGGGGATCGCCTTGCAGCCGTGACCTTGGGGCTGGGGCGAGCTGGGCCCTGTGGGATTGGGCCCGGCGACAGCGCTGGGGGCTGGGAAGGGTCAGGCCTTTGGGGGTGCGAGCGTCCTGGCTACAGAAGAACGAGGGGGGCTGAAGGAGGCGTGCACGGGGGCTTCCTCAGCCCGCCCCACCTTGTCCCCACCCCAGGGTGCGATCCCGGCGCCTGCCCCCTCCTGGGCCACCTGGCTTCTCCACTGGCTTCCAGGACAATGCAGGGGCTGTGACCCAGAGCCTCGCCCTGGAGGGAGGGGGCAGGGAGGGTGCTCCCAGTCCCTCTGGAGGGCTTGTTTACTCTGGATTTGCTGAGGTTGCTGGGGCCAGACGGGGACCCCACCTGGGCCCCTGCTGCCCTAGGCCAGCTGGGAATGCCCCAGCAATCCTGGGCCCATCATGGGGGCACCATGTTCCCATTGGAGACAGCCCAGCCCACCTCCCACTGCCAGCGCCGGGCAGGCTGAGGGAAGATGGCGCCCGCCTGCTGGGGGGGGCTGGCCATGGCCTGGGAGGCAGCAGGTGGGGGTGGGGCACTGTCCCCAGCCCAGCATGGAGGACAGGGCACTGGAGAGCTGGCAGGTGACTCATCACCCAGGCTCGGGCTGGCCCTGGGCTCGCCAGGCCTGCCGTTTCTGGGCTCTCCAGAGGGGGGTGGGCTTCTCACAAACACGGGGGCGCCACGGGCACTGACGCCAGACGTTCTCAGCGGGACCATTAGGGCTGAGGTGCTGGGCGGGCGTCGGATGGGCCGGGGGCCTGTACCCCCACTGCATGAGGTTTGGCCTGGGCCTGTGGGCAGCTTGCTTGCAACTGGTTCCAGGCAGGATCTGCGGCCCCAAGTTCCCCAGCACCTGTCTCCCCACTGGCCCACAGAACCTCTCAGCACCCCCTTGCCCTGAGCCAGAGCACCCCAGGCCGAGCCCCCCAACCCCTGGGCAGAATGGGCAAGGAGAAGACCCACATCAACATCGTGGTCATCGGCCATGTGGACTCGGGTAAGTCCACCACCACGGGCCACCTCATCTACAAGTGCGGGGGCATCGACAAGAGGACCATCGAGAAGTTCGAGAAGGAGGCGGCCGAGGTGAGCCCCTGGCTCCAGAGGCCCTGTGGGCTGGGCTGGGCTACCTGGCCCGGGCTCTGCCGTGGGAGGCATGTCTCAGAGGGGCCGGGGAAGACCGGCAGGGTGGGGGCGAGGGCACCTGAGGACGTGCGCGGGTGATGGCGGGGGTGGCATCCATCTGCCGGGAGGTGGCCTGCCCTGCACGGGCCTCAGCAGACTCTGGGGTACTCTGCCAGGCTGAACAGGCTCCGGGCACCAGGAGGCTTGCCCCCTTGCCCCAGGCTGGGCCGGAGCTGCAGCCGGCTGCCCCCACTTGTCCGGGGGCAGGGCCAGGACTTGGGCTATTAATAGCTGACGGATGGGCACTCAGCCGCTAGCCCCAGCCCTCTGGCTACACTGGGAGAGCGCTTGCATGGGGTGTCTTGGGGTGGGGCCCCCTTGCTGCAGAGGGGGAGGAACGGGTTGTTGACCTGCCCTGGCTGGGGCTGAGATGGGTGGGACCCCTGCCCGCCTCCCAGGCTCAGGGCAGGCCAATGAGGGCTGGCACTGGGAACGGCAAGCTGGGCCAGGCCCAGGAGGGGCAGCCATGGGCTGGGGTGAACCCCTGCCCAGTAGGGTGGGGTGCTCTGAACTGCACCCCGCTGGACCGGCCCCAAAGCAACATTACCTTTTGTGTTTGCGGTAGCATGGCAGGGAGAGACCGAGTAGTTCAAAGGACACCAGTTCCGGTCCCAGCAGGTCCCATCGGAGGCCCCTCCGGCAGAGAGGCCTGACTGTGGCCCTGGTTGAGGGATTTCCTCTCGTTGGGGGGTGCAGCCAGGCCCAGGCCGTGGCAGTCCCCAGGCATTTGCAGAGAGAAGCCTGGCCTTGCTCCTGGGGAGACCCCAAACCTCCACTGCTCTGGGGGCGACCTGAGGAGGCGCCTCCTGTTTGAGAGGCTGCTGTGGAAAGAGCTGGGAAGCCAGGCCTCCTCCTGCCTCGCCCGATGCCTTTCTCTCCTTCCCTTAAATAAGAAGAGGAGGACTCATTTTGACAGCCCCAAACCTAGTGATATTCTTGTCCTCGGCCGAGGTGGGGGGAGTGTCCCTGCCTCAGAGAAAGGGGGTCCGGCTCCTCTGGAGAGCAGCTCCAGGCCCTCACGCCACCTGCTGGTGGGCGTGTGATTCTGCACCGTTGGGACTGGCCTTAGGCTGGGCAGGGCAGGGTGTGGGTGTCAGCACCAGAGGTTATGGGCCAAGTCCAGGACCCCCACAGGGAGCCACTTCCTCTCTCCAGCCACTCTGCTGTGACCCGTGGCTGGGGCCTGGGGCCATAGCTGCTGTGCGCTGGGTCCTGTTCTGAGCTGCGTCTCCCCCCACCCAGATGGGAAAGGGCTCCTTCAAATATGCCTGGGTGCTGGACAAACTGAAGGCCGAGCGGGAGCGTGGCATCACCATCGACATCTCGCTCTGGAAGTTCGAGACCACCAAGTACTACATCACCATCATCGACGCCCCCGGCCACCGGGACTTCATCAAGAACATGATCACAGGCACCTCCCAGGTAGGCGTCCCCGGCCCGCCACTCCTCCCCCAGGGGCCTGCCCTGTGCCTCGGCCAGGGGCTCTGTGAGGACGCTTAGCCCAGACGGAGATGCAGGGCCCTCCCCGGACAGGCAGAGGTAGATGTCAGGAGGGATGCCCAGACCGGCGCGAGACAGACCTGCCAGCGCCCACGGCAGCAGGACGAGGGCCCTGGAGTGTCCCGGTCCCTCAGGGCCTCTTCTCTCCAGACCGTGCATGGCGTGGTTGCCCGCTGTCCCCGGGTGTGAGCAACTTGTCCAGGACTCGTGCCGCTGCGGACGAAGCGGGGCCTGGGCCTGGTCCCCCACTGCCTTGGAAGAGGCCTCCGTCTCCAGCAGGGGCCTGGGACTGGGTTCATGGTGCGCCCCTGCCGGCAGGCGGACTGCGCCGTGCTGATCGTGGCGGCGGGCGTGGGCGAGTTCGAGGCCGGCATCTCCAAGAACGGGCAGACCCGGGAGCACGCACTGCTGGCCTACACGCTGGGCGTGAAGCAGCTGATCGTGGGCGTCAACAAGATGGACTCCACGGAGCCGGCCTACAGCGAGAAGCGCTACGACGAGATCGTCAAGGAGGTCAGCGCCTACATCAAGAAGATCGGCTACAACCCTGCCACCGTGCCCTTCGTGCCCATCTCGGGTTGGCACGGCGACAACATGCTGGAGCCCTCGCCCAACGTGAGTGTGGCATGGGCGGGGTGGGGGCCAAAGGCCAGGCTCCGGGCCCTGGGGGCGGGCCTGGCCAGGGGCCCTTCACTGGAAGCGAAGTCCCCACGTGGTCCTCAGAAGGTGCTTCAGGGAGCTGGCTGCAGGGTTAGCGCGTGCTTGTCTCCCAGAGCCCCGTGGCTGTCACGAGGCCCTGGGCACCCCAGGGCAGGGCTGGGCTGCGGGGAGCTGTGTGTTCCTGGCCTGGCGGCAGCCTGAGAGCTAGTGACAGGCTCAGGCAGCGGGAGGTGGTGAGTGGGGTGCTTTTCAGCCCCGGAGCCTGTTTCTAGGGTCATCAAGCCATAGCAACCCCTGGCCCAGAAGGGAGTCACTCAGTTCTGGTGGGACCACAGCCACCTGGTGTGGGCACAGCCAGGGTCCAGACTGGCGCTGAGCCCCGAGACAGGTGGCCCGATCGTGCTCCCCTGAAGGCTGGAAGTGGCCATGGGGTGCCCCCCAGGCCACCAGCTGTCAGCCCCCCAACTTGACCTGCTTGGTCTGGCTCACCTATGCCCCTCTGCTGACCCTCTGTTAGCGGGGATGTTTGGGATCAGCCGCAAAGAAGGCCAGGCCGCCAGGTCCCTGGGGTGGAGCTGCACAGCCGCGGCAGCCCCTCCCCCTCTGTCTGTGGCAGGTGGGCCTAGTGGGGCTGTGGAGGGAGGGTGGGGTGGAAAGGGGCTGTGCAGGGCTGTGGGGGGCCGGGGAGGGGCTGTGCAGAGTGGTGGGGGGTCGGGGAGGGGCTGTGCAGGGTTTGTGGGGGGCCGGGGAGGGGCTGTGCAGGGTTGTGGGGGCCGGGGAGGGGCTGTGCAGGGTTGTGGGGGCCGGGGAGGGGCTGTGCAGGGTTGTGGGGGCCGGGGAGGGGCTGTGCAGGGCTGTGGGGGCCGGGCAGGGGCTGTGCAGAGTGGTGGGGGGCCGGGGAGGGGCTGTGCAGTGAGGGTGGTCCAAGGAGGGGCTTTGCTGGTAGGGTGGGCAGAGGGGCTGTGCAGGGGGTGTGGGCTGAGGCTGGCCTGCTGCCTTGGTCGCCTGCTCTGTCCAGGGATCTGACGGCTGGGCTGGGGGGGCTAGCGGAAGTCAGGGCGGGGCTGGGACCTGGTCACGGGGGCTCTGTCTCTCTGACCCCTTTCCAGGATGAGTCTCTTTCCCAAGGCCTCCCTGGTGCCGGGGAGCTGAGCAGGGGTGGGGTGAGGGGCTCAGCTTCTCTGAGGGCCTGAAGCGAAGCTCACCTGAATAGCCTGGTGTCGGTGTGGGCGGGCCACACCCGCTCCCCAGACCCTGGCCTGGCACTTGCAACAGGAGTCCTGGAGCCCCCAGGGCCCTAGAGCAGTGGCTGGGCAGCCACGGTGGTCTCCGCCCCTACCCAGATGCCATGGTTCAAGGGCTGGAAGGTGGAGCGGAAGGAGGGGAATGCGAGCGGCGTGTCCCTGCTGGAGGCCCTGGACACAATCCTGCCCCCGACGCGCCCCACGGACAAGCCCCTGCGTCTGCCGCTGCAGGACGTGTACAAGATCGGCGGTGAGTGAGGGCCCAGCTCACATTTGCCACTGCACTGCAGGCACTGGCCACGGGGTCTCGGGGGCCAGGTCACCTGTCTCTGCCATGCCATAATGCCACACTAGCCTCCGTCACTGCCCACCCCAGAAAAGGTCTGTGAGAAGGGCTGACGCGCTGTGACCCATCAGTGACTATGCTGTGCGGGCAGGCCACCCGTCCATGGCAGGAGCTTGCAGGAAATGGCCACGCCTCTCAGTGCTCAGCCTTGGGGCCAGGCAGGGGTCTCTGAGAGGAGAGGTCCTGCAGGGGTCCTGCCGCGGAGCAGCCAGGGCTCACCCACCATCTCCATGCCTGCCCGCCTTCCGCTGCTGTTCCCTGAGGTCCTGTCCCTGGCATCCCTGTCCCGGCCTCCCCTCACACCCCTCTGCTCTCGACCAGGCATCGGCACGGTGCCCGTGGGCCGAGTGGAGACAGGCATCCTCCGGCCGGGCATGGTGGTGACCTTTGCGCCGGTGAACATCACCACGGAGGTGAAGTCAGTGGAGATGCACCACGAGGCCCTGAGCGAGGCCCTGCCGGGTGACAACGTGGGTTTCAACGTGAAGAACGTGTCGGTCAAGGACATCCGCCGTGGCAACGTGTGTGGAGACAGCAAGTCCGACCCGCCGCAGGAGGCTGCCCAGTTCACCTCCCAGGTGGGCTCTGCACAGTCGCTCCCAACAGCCGAGCCACCTGGAAGGCTCGCTTCTGCTGGGAGACGTTTTCCCAAACACATGGCCTCCGCCTCTGCTGACACTCTGATGTCCACCCACCCTTGTGCTCACATCTTTGCAGGACAATGACTTTTTTTTCTTTTTTTGGAGAGGTTTTTTGCTATAGGGCACATGCGCTCACCAGAAAGAGAGAGACAGAGAGACAGAAAGCAAGAAATCACCCCCCAGGGGGGATGGCCACGCCGCAATCCCTTCTCCTCCATCCTCCTCTAGGGATCTTGGGCACCCACGCACACGTGCCTGGAGTGAGTTTAAGCCACCGGGTCTGGGACTCGAACCATGGTCGACCACATGGGAATCCAGTGACATAGCCATTACGCTAACTGCTGGTCCCCATGAAAATGATTTTTAAAGGCAGCTTTAGGGACCAGCAGGTGGCATGGTGGTTAAGGCCCCTAGATTTCACAAGGCCTCCAGGGGTCTGTGTGTGCATGTCCAAAACCCTGAGAGGAGAATGGGTGAAGGGATGGCGGCCGGCCACACACACACACACACACACACACACGTGATTTCTCACCTTCCCTCTCTCCTGTCTCTGGTGGCCACACGTGCACTAGTACAAAAACTGAAAAAAAAAAGGTGGAAAGAAATGCCTTCGTGGAGATCTGACCTGCCACCCACCTTAGCTCTGCCCAGGTCTGGGGGCTAGCGCTCAGCCTGGGCCCTCCAGGGGCCTGAGCCGGTGTGGGCGTGGGCGTGGGCGTGGCTGACAGCCACGTGACTTCCGCCCACAGGTCATCATCCTGAACCACCCGGGGCAGATCAGCGCTGGCTACTCGCCAGTCATCGACTGCCACACGGCGCACATCGCCTGCAAGTTCGCCGAGCTGAAGGAGAAGATCGACCGGCGCTCGGGCAAGAAGCTGGAGGACAACCCCAAGTCCCTGAAGTCCGGCGACGCGGCCATCGTGGAGATGGTCCCGGGGAAGCCCATGTGCGTGGAGAGCTTCTCCCAGTACCCGCCGCTAGGTGAGCTGGGTGCGCGGCTGGGGGCTGCGGGCCTGGGGCTGCGCGCCGCCTCCGCTCCCGGCTCCCGCGCCTCACGCGCAGCTCCTTGCAGGCCGCTTCGCTGTGCGCGACATGCGGCAGACGGTGGCCGTGGGCGTCATCAAGAACGTGGAGAAGAAGAGCGGCGGCGCCGGCAAGGTCACCAAGTCGGCGCAGAAGGCGCAGAAGGCGGGCAAGTGAAGCGCGGGCGCCCGCGGCCCGTTCCTCCCCGGCGGCGCCGCGCCCCGCCCCCGGGCCCTGGCCCCGCCCCCAGGCCCGGCCCCGCCCCCAGGCCCGGCCCCGGCCCCGCCCCGGGCCCCGCGCGGCCCCGCCCCGCCCGCCCGCCAGGCGCATGTCTGCACCTCCGCTTGCCAGAGGCTCTGGGCCAGCGACTGGATGCTCGCCATCAAGGTCCAGTGGAAGTTCTTCAAGAGGAAAGGCCCCGCCCCGCCCCGCCCCGCCCCCGGCCTCCGAGCCCCGCGTGCGCCGCGCTCAGGGCCCCTTTCACCAAATAAACTGAGCGACCCAGAGCCGTGTGCGCCTGTGTTAGGGGGGTGGGGGCTCTCCTGAGGACCCTCCTCTGCCGCCCGTCGCGCTGCCCGGCCCTTCCTGCACTCGTCGCCCCTCAAGCCAGAGTCCAGCACCAGAGAGAGCCGGCTGGCATGAGGGCTTGGAAGTCTCCATGAGGCCCCGCAGGACAGAGCATCGAGGCTTCAGCCCACACCGCTCTTTGCCCAGGTCGAGAGTCCAGGACTCAGGAAACCTTGCTGTCAGTCCTGAGCCGGACACTGGGCTGGAGCCTGTTCCTCCTGCTCCTTGGTCCAGACCCTGGGCACCAGGCACAGGGCACAGGGGAACAGGAACCCCACCCCCAGGGGGCCAGTGACTTTGCATCAGTGGGGCTGGGGGCTTGGAGGCTTCACTTGGTGCCTGGTCCACTGGGGCCAGAACATGCCCTGACCCTGGTCAGTGAGGGCCAGTAAATGGCAGACAGCCCCTCGGCCACCCTCCCCTGCTCTAAGCACCTGCTTCCGGCCCATGCCTGGTGATGTTGCTGCAGATGGAGGCAGAGTGAGGGGCGAGCAGGGTCTCCGACCTTGCTGTTGGGGGAAGGGCTGGCCCCCTCGCCCCCAGACTCTGCTATCTGCAGGGGCCTTTGGACTGAGGCGTTCCCCTGCTGGTGGTAGGCTGGCTGTTCCCACGGTCCCAGGGCTGTTGTGACAAGTGGCTCCGACGCGTCCGTCTGAGCCCCAGCTCACTGTCAGCATCAGGGCTCCAAGGTGTCAGCGCGCTTGTGCCACCTCTGGAGGCTCCGGGGCAGACTCCATTGCCGTCTGGCTCTCTGTGGTGGCCAACGACCTGCGACCTCATCCTCTAGCCTCTCCCCGTGGTCACATTGCCTACTGCGTCATACTCGCTCTGGAAGGGTACCAGTGATGCACGCAGGGCCACTGCACAGCCAGGGTCCTCTCCCTGCTCAGGGGCCTGTGCAGCGCTAAAGCTGCAGGATCTTTCTTGCCACGCAAAGTCAACACGGGAGCCAGGGCGGGCCCTGCTGTCACGGGCAGACGCGGCAGTGTGCTGGGTGCGGGCAGAGAGGATGCAAACCGAGTGAGGCATCAGGAGAGGTGGGCGCACCCTCCGAGGGCCTGGGCTGTCTGCCCAGTCCCCAAGTGGGAGTGGGCTCCTCGAAGCCCTCACGAAGGGAGGTAGATCTTTGCCCAGGCAGCTGTGTGGGCGGAACTTGGCTAATGGGTGGCGCTGGCAGCTGCAGACCCATGTGGAAGGGTTAGAGCTGGCAGATAAGGACCCGAGGAGCTGCTGAGCTGACGTTCAGACGGTGCCGAGTCAGGTGTCACTGCGGCGACTCGAAGCATATTTCCCCGAAGGTACCGCTGTCTTTCCGAAACCTGACTTGCCCGGTGCCCTGTGCTCACCCGAACACCGCTCAAGGAGAGCAGGGGCTTGCCAAAGGACCCCCGCCCTGGACCTCGTGGGCCACCACCAGCAGCAGTGGGACCCCTGAGCCTGTCCACCTCTGGCTGCTGCTCCTACACAGTCCAGTCAGAATTGGAGTCAAAGGTCAAAACAAAGATATTCTTTTCAGCTTAGGAGAGAACAAGAGTGCACACAGCCTCTGACTGGCATTGCAGGATGTCCTTGGTCAGTCCCCGCTCAGTCCCTGCTCAGTCCCTGTGGGGTACCTGCACTCTCCTGTTTTTGTCACTGCCATGGTAGGGTGAGGCTAGCCCCCCGGTCCTGCCCATTCTATGCCTGTGCTGGGCCACACTGCACTGCCCACTACAGATGGCACGGGAACTCCCAGCTGTGGGCGTCTAGGAGCCCTGATGCTCCTTCCAGAGTCCTCAGCAGATGACAGTCCTGGCCATGTGGTCTGGGGAGTAGGTTCCCTGGCCTTGGGCTCCCCTTCTGGCTGAGTGATAAACAGGCCCAAAGCCCCACTCTCTGGGCCTGGTGGAGTCCTGGCCTTGCTGCACCCTACTAGGGTGACTGCGGAAGGCAGACATCTGGGACTGAGCTGGTGCCTATGGTGTGGGGCAGCACATGTGGCCCCCTGGCAGGGAGTCAGGGTTTTCCTGCTGACTGCCAGCTCTAGAGAACAGGCTTGGCCAATTCCCTACTAGGGGCTGCAGCCGGGGGCCCAAGGGCTTCCTGGAGCTGCCCACACTCCGGGCCCTTGGGGGAAGGGGGTCTTGACTGCATGTAGGGTTGGTAGACCAAGAGGGTTAGATACGTGCCCTTGCAGAGGGGTGGGCTGGTGGGACACTTATGCCTGGGCCAGCAGTTTTCAGGCCTTCGGCCTCAAGATGTGGACATGGCAAGGCTATGACTACTAAACCCAGCGTTGGAGATGGAGGCAAGAAGGGCCCAGACCCGGCACAGAAATGCACCGTGCATCTCATGCTTCTGGAAAGCACAGGACAAGCGAGACGGTGAGCAGTCCGGGTCCCACTGTGAAGAGTTTTGAGTTTAGGGCTTCCTGGAAGATTCTTGTGGGAACTACAGGGTGCCTCCCTACACTATGAGAATCATTGTAGGCATCAGGCAGTGTGTAAGGACTCAGGTTTGGATCCCGGGTCTGATGCCGACATCTGAGCAACAGAACAGCTGTGTCACAGTGCTCCACTTCCAATCCAGGAAACTGAGTCAGATGGCACCTGCTGGGGGTGACACCTGCTGGGAGTAGCACCTGCCTGGGGTAGCACCTGCCTCACAGGTAGCATCCTTAGGATGTCACAGACTATGGAGGAGCTGCCATGCAGGGACTGTGCAGTCACCAAGCAGTGACCACAGCTGTTCGGATGCAGCTGCTACCATCCCGCTCTGAGAGCCAAGAACTCTATGTGGGAGGGAGTGACGAGTGGACAGGGCAGTGGGCAGGGCAGTGGGCAGCACTCCGGAGCCCAGCCTCTGGAGGCATGTGGGGACAGGGACTGGTGCTTAACCCTGGGCACCCTTCCATCTCTCACCCTCCCCCAGGGTGGCCGATAGGGTGTCTGGGTGGCTCAGGGGTGATAGTCCTGTGGGAACAGTGCCTGAACCCTCGAAGGATAGGCCCAGCAACTCCTCCCTGGGGATTTTCTTCCTTTTCCTTCTTCTTCTCTTTAAGTTTTTGCTATAGGGTGCATGTGTTCACCAGACAGAGACAGAGACAGACACAGAGGAGTGAGAACTCAACTCCCAGGAGGGTGGCCACACCACAATCCCTTCTCCTCCATTCTCCTTTCAGGATGTTGGGCACGCGCACACACATGCCCAGCATGTTTTTCGAGCCACCAGACCCAGGACTCAAATCGTATACTGGACCATGTTGGGATCCAGCTGCCTTGACCACCCACTCCACGGGCAGGCCCCCTGGTGATTTCTCAGTGCTGCTACTCTATGAACAGTAGTGTGTGGGCAGCTGAGAGGGCGCCCTGCCCCGGTGCCCCAGCACGTCTCAGAGCGAGTAGGGTCCTGCGTGCGCCTGGTGTGGGACTGCTGTAGCCCCTCCTGTCTGAGTGACCAGGTGTGAAACTGTTTATCTGCGTGGCTGTGGGGGTGTCAGGAAGCCCTGGAAGCCAGGGCATCTCTTGTGTGCAAGTGTGTGTGTGTCTGCTTGCACATGCACAGGTGTGTGGGATGGCCGTGCCCGCCGGCTGGCTGGTGCCTGTGGTCAGGGCCGGGGCCCGGGGAGGTGCCGGCCGGGTGGTTGGACTTGGAGCAGGCGAAGCTTTCCCTGTCCTGGACCCTTGCAGGGAGAAGCTAGTCTGGTGGGCGGGGCAGAGGACTGCGGTGCCCAGGCCTCCGCGGGCTGAGGAGGGGACTGCCTTCCCTGCAGTGGGGCAGTGGGCACCGCAGGACGCCTTTGGAGGAGCTCAGAGTGCTGGCTCTTTTGCCGGCTGTGCTCGCTCCTGGTTCTCACTCCGGGACTCGCTGGGGAGGAGGCGGAGAGTGCACACGACCCTCGTGTTCCTTCTCGACTGCTCCTGTCCATTCAGGCCCCACCAATGTCTCATCCGGACAATGCACTGCCGTCTCCCCGATTTACAGGTGCAAACGCTGCCACATTGAGAGTGCTAGCAACTCGCCAAGACCCGTGTGTGCATCAAGTGTGTGTGCCGTGAGCACGAGCTGGTGCTGTTGCCGTCGCGCTGTGCCGACGTAGAGCGCATTACCACCTGGAGTGAGCTGGCCGCGGTCCCCCAGCTGCACTGGTACTGAGCCCAGCCGCCTCGTTTGCAGGGGGGCTCTCGCACAGGGGCTGCCTGACCTACCTGGGCTGACTCCCGGAGAGCTCCACGCCTGGGCGTGGCCATCCAGGGAGCACAGGGGAAGCCTTGGTCTGCGCGCTCTCGGGCTCAGGTGTGAGCGGCTGATGCGCCCGAGAGCTGAGTGAGGAAAGGACCCCCTCCAGAACCAGGCTGTCGAGTGAGCACTGCTGCCTGTCCCACCCCCAGCCTCTCCTTGCGGGCCGCCAGTGGCACTGCTCCAGGGTCATGACCCCCACATGTCTACAGAGATCACCAGGTAGCTCGGGGGACCCAGCCACCTGTGGGAGACAGCGAGCTCTAAGTGGGCCTTGTCCCTGCAGGAGTGACACCAGGATGTGAGGTTAAGTGAAGAGTGGGCCAGGGGCCAGCAGGGGGTGTGGTTGTTAAGGCACTAGACTCCCACATTGCCTGCCACAGTTCAAGTCCCAGATGTGACAGCTTGCTTTCTCCCTTTCCTTCTCTCTACCTCTCTGTCTCCCTCTGGTGAAATTAAAAAAAAAAAAAATAATAATAATAATAAATACAATTAAATAATTATTTTTTCAAAATAAAAAATGTATTTATTTAGTTTCATTTCTTATTATTTTTTAATTTGACCAGAAAGAGACAGAGAAAGAGAAAGGGAAAGTGAGAAAGCAAGCCGCCAGGTCCGGGACTCAGACTGCGGTTGACCATATGGGAGTCCAACGCCCTTAACCACCACGCCAGCTGCTGGCCCCTAAATAAATAATTCTTTAAAAAACATAGAAGGGTGGGCCTTTGGGGCTGCAGAAGCGGACGAGTTATTCTCTCTTCCGTCACAGCCCGCGGGAAGGCCCGCCCAACCGGAGGAGAGTGCGTGCACAGTGGGCTTGCCGCCTGGCAGTTCCTGGGCTCAGCTCCCAGCCATGCCACAGGGAGGGACCAGGGTCCTGTCCTTGTTGGGGAGGACAGGAGGCTCCGTGTCAGCCAGCTGGGCCAACTCCCTCGGAAGGCAACTGGACAACAGAGCCATGTCCCATGTGTCCAGGGCCAAGGCTGAGACTAGGTGTTGCGGTCTCGGGGTCTAGCAGGGCAGAGTGCAGAGGAGGCACCAGCCCGGCCCTGTCCTCAGGGCAGGAGCCCCACCATAAGGCTCCGCCCTGGTGATCCTCACCGAGGCCACACCTCCTGGCGCCTTCTCCTGGGGTGAGCGGTTCACACTGGTTCAGCATCCGGTGTTGCAGCAGCCACAGCAGCTCCCAGCCTATACGGTTGCTCGAGGCTGACCTGGGCAGTGTCAGCCTCAGGGCTGGCTCTGCGGCCAGCACCCTGCCTGGCCCTCGGTTGGAGCCTGGTGACTGCGATGAGGTGACCTCCGGGCTGCCCCGCGGTGCTCCTGTCCAGGCAGAGGGCACTGCTCGTCCAGACTGCTGAGTCCTGATCTGTGGGCGAGGAAACCCAGACTTCTGAACCTCCTCTGGGGCAGTGTTTGGTGGCCTTGTTGTGGGGCAACGCCGACAGCCCGTGGGCCCTGTCCCAGGCCTGATGCTCCACCCAAAGCTGGCTGGGTCAGGCCAAGCCAGCACGCACGCGAGCCTGGCTGGCAGCAGGCGGGCAGCCGGGGCACGGACGTCGGCAGCGTGTGCGTGGGCTGGTGCGGACGCTCTGCCGGCCCGGAGCTGGTCTCCATGGCACCAGGCTCCCTGCCCACATTCTCCCGGGTTGGCCCTGGCAGCCCTGAGCCACGCGCAGGTTCCGAGCCCTGGGGCAAAATGACCACCCACTCATTCGAGGAGTGCTGGTCAGCACCCTCTGCGGGCTGGAGGCAGTTTCAGATCGTGATGTGAATGCGAGAGAGGGCCCACCCCAGGGAAGATGCCCCCAGAGCCTACCTGAGCAGGCGCGCGGTGTCCACCGCCACGAGTGGAGGGGACAGTGTTCTGGACAGAGGGACCCGCACACTAAAAGCTCCTTTGTCTGATCGAGGGACCTAGACAGTGTGCTTGAGGTGTGGAGCGTGGGGCAGAGCAGTGGGGCAGGGGGGCCCTGCAGAGCCACAGCGAGGAGAGTGCGTGAGCACTGCGGACACGGGCCCCGGGGGCCTGGGCCACACGCTGTTCCTCACCTCCTGAAGTTCATCTCTTGCGCACACATGTGCACATGCACACGCAGACTTGACCAGGTCTTGCTGCGCTGTGTCCTCCCGGTTGGGATCCAAACCAGCCTCCTCGCTGGCTCCAGTAACCTGGGGTGGGCCCTACTGCCCGCGCCCTCGCGACGTACCTGGCACGTACGAGATGACTGTCACGGCCTCTCCGTGTTCCCAGAGGGGTGGGCAGGGGTGCACCGTAAGCCATGTAGAAACCAGGGTCAGAAATGACAGGACACGGAGCTCAGGCGTGCGGGACCGTGAGCACCAAGGTGCCAGAGCTGCAGACCCGTGCCCTCCCTTCCTGGGGCCTCCAGCGCCACCTTCACCCGATCTCTGCTGTCATGGCGACATGACTCCTGTAGAAGGTGTCCTCAGTGGCTGAGGAACGAACTCGACCCCCCCATTGGCTGGTCTGCCCGCCAGCCCCAGTCACTCTAAACACCACAGATGCAGCTGGTACGATTCCAGGGCCAGATGCCCACCCCCGTCTCCCGCTCCCCTCCCTGTCCCCCACAGCTGGGCAGGCCTTCCCCCTACAGCCGGAAAACTCCTCCGTGGGGCTGGGCTTGGGCCTTTCTGTCCAGGCAGGCACTTCCTGCCGTCCACAGGGCAGGGCTGCCATGGCCGCGGCTCGGACCCTGGCTACACGATGAGAACCTGCCTCTTCTCTGTTCCCCAGGTGGAGTCGCGTTCCTCGGCGGGCGGTGGCCGGGGCTCACTCACGGCTGTCTGTTCTCTGAAGGCGCCTGACTGTGGACAGGCAGGAGGGCTCTGGCCTCACCGTGCAGCTATGTGGCTGGTTGCAGGGGCCACTGGCCTACAGGACTCAGTGTTGCCCTGGAGAGAGCCCGTAGGGTCCAAGCTGCCCTGGCAGCACACCTACCAGTTCTACACCAGCCCCTGGCTGCTGATGGCCCGTGGCCAGGAGGCACAGCCGGTGGGCACGTGCCATCTCAACTCACTCCCAGTGTCCCAAATCTGTGAGACCAGGCTCATGAGCCCCAGGCCACGTGCAGCCCTGAGCCCTCTCCCTGGCCTGCATGACTCTGTGAGAGGCTTCCACACCCCCGCCCTGGGCCTTGGCACCAGGTCCGGAGGCAGGCGATGACATTAACACAGGAGGGCGGCCAGGTGGTGCTCGTGAGACCTCCAGGTCAGCCGTGCTGTGGCTGCAGCCAACGTCCGTTCCATCAGCTCGCTGCCAGGGCAGCCAGTGCGAGGCGGGGACGAGGCTCCGGCCCAGAGGGGAGCTCAGGAGGGCGGGGCGGCTCTGGAGGGCGGACTGCTCTGGGGGTGCTGAAAGGACAGCGCTCGGCCTGCGGGCGCAGAGCGTCTGCATTTTTCCACTCCCTGGAATTCTGTCAGTGCAGTCTTGGCAAAGGCGGCTTCAGCCTGAAAGCTTTCCTATCTATTTTTAAAGAAATGGAATTCTCTCTACCCGCATGAAATTTACCCAGACCGGTGTTCCCATGTCCCACTTTGCCTGAGCTGGGAGGTGGGGTGCCGGCGAGCAGGCTGCTGACCATGCAGCCCCGTGGCAGGGTGCGGCTTGTGCATGCACGACTGATGAGCCGGCTGGCGGGAAGGACATCCCAAAACCGGGAAGGAAAGATTTCCAGACCTTGATGCAGAATTCACTTTCCAGAACCTTCTGATATGTCAAAGCTGCCGGTGCAAATGGTGTTTGTGCAAGAGAATACAAGCTGTCGTGTGCACCCCCAGCCTGGCTGGAGGGGCCTCGCTTTCAGACACCCCCTGGAGGTTGTGGAGGCAGTGGATGGCTCCCCAGAACCTTAGGGGAACGTTCCTGGTCCTGACGCCCGGGACAACAGAGCCTCACTCCAGTCTGAGGGCTGAGCAGCTGCCCCATGGTGCCTGAGTCCTCGGGGAACCCAGCCCAACCACGGTCCCCTTCGCTACGACGGCAGACCTGAAGACACTCAGTGCCTCTGCGGGGGTACACACCCAGCGCCGGGGTTGCCAGTGGAACTGGGGGCCTGGGTTACCTGGTCAGAATGGGCAACCTGGCCCTTGTGCAGTTCACATGTGTGAGCTGCAGTTGCTTTGTCTGGCCCTAGAGAGAACCAGGGCCAGGGGTGCCACCCTGAGGCAGAAGGGCAAAGCCGGTGGCAGGGCGCTGTGCTGCTCCTGGCCCATGGAGGTCTGCCCTGCCCCAGTGCATGCTGGTGCCTCCTCCTCAGCCTGGGGTTCGTCAGGGAGCTTGGCGGGGACCTGGGGTTTGTGACTGGCCAAGTGTTGGTAATGCCAGCTGATGCGTGAGCCTGCAGGCAGGGGTGTGTCGGGACATCCTGTGTGTATGTGGCATGCTGGTGTGCAAACTGCATTCCAACCGCAGCATTCCAGAAAAGTCACCAAGCTGCCCTGGCCCATACCGGCCTCGCTTTCAGCCAGAACAGCAGGCCCGAGCCACTCGCTCTGGGGACTAATGGGCAGTCACAGCCCGGCTGCCAGTGCCGGGAGTGGTGTCGTGAGCGAGTCCCATGAGGACAGTGCCACTGCTCACGGGGGCCTTTCTTCTGGAAGGTGAGGGACGAGGCAACAGGCACCCCCCCCCCCCCCCCCCCCCCCCCCCCCCCGTGCACCAGTGGCACGTCAAGGGAGGCCCTGACAGCCCCACGGCCCAGGAGCCAGCCGGCCCTGAGTCCTGGGGCCCTTCAGCCTGGTAGTGGCAGGTTGCAGACTGACTGCCCCAGGACACCGTCGCTTTCTGGCAGAGGGGAGGCTCCTGCCTGTGTCCAGGGCCACCTGTCCTCCATTGTCCCAGACAGTGGCACTAGTGTCCCCACCTGCCTCCGCGTTGGCCTGGGGAGCCCACCCTCCAGCCCCCTGCCCCTGCCCTGAGCCCCTTGGAGGCCTACAGAGCAAAGTCCAGGCCCCTTGGGGCTTCCAGGCCCCGGGGCGGCTATCTAAGGTCTCATCTCTCTGCCCCTCGCACCCCCTCCTGGGCTGCCTCTTACGCCACCCTCCCCTGCAGGTCGGGGTGAGGCGCGGAGGCCTGGTCCACTCCGCTACCTTGAGCGCCCGCCTGGGCGGCTGAGCTGCCCTGGTGAGGAGCTTGGCATGGCCTGCCGCTGCCTCTGCAGAAGTAAGAACCCCACCAGGCGCTGACCCCGCTCTGGGGTCCTGGAGAGCGGGGGCTGCTCAGGCAGGCCCACTCACTTGGTCCTCTCTCCAGAGGTGCCGCGGCGGGGTGTACCCAGCCCGAGCCACGGGAGGGGAGCAGAAGGGTCTGCCTGGAAACCCAGACGCCCAGCCCAGCGCCTTCCCCCTCCTGCCGCAGCCCGGCGTCGCCGGGGTTAACGGGGGGCGGGGCGAGGCGGCGGGCGGAGCCGGCGCGGCCCCGGGCCAGGCACCGAGGAGCGCGCGGAGCGAGGTGGCCGCAGCGTCCCCGCGCGCGGCCCGGGCCCGGCAGGAGCGCGGAGCCGCCGCCGCCGCCGCCTCGGCCATGCGGCTCCCGGGCCTGGGGCCTGGGCTGGGGCCCGCGCCGCCCCCCGAGCGCCGCCCACGCTGAACCCGCGCCCGCCCGGGCGCCGCCCGGCGCCATGGTGCAGAAGCCGCGCAACGGCGGCGTGTACCCCGGCCCGAGCGGGGAGAAGAAGCTCAAGGTGGGCTTCGTGGGGCTGGACCCCGGTGCGCCCGACTCCACGCGGGACGGCGCGCTGCTCATCGCCGGCGCCGAGGCCCCCAAGCGCGGCGGCATCCTCAGCAAGCCGCGTGCGGGCGGCGCGGGCGCCGGGAAGCCCCCCAAGCGCAACGCCTTCTACCGCAAGCTGCAGAATTTTCTGTACAACGTGCTGGAGCGGCCGCGCGGCTGGGCGTTCATCTACCACGCCTACGTGTGAGTGCGGGCGGGCGCGGGCGCCGGGGGCCGCGGGGAGCGCGCCGCCTCGCCGAGTGCCGGGGGTCCCGGCGGGGTTGCGCGGCGGGGGCGGTTTGGGATAGATTAGGCTGGAAGGCGCCCGGCGGCCAGGCCCGATCGGGGGTGGGGGGGCTCCTGGCTGGTTGCACCAGCCCCTCCCCCGCAAGATGGAGATGTACCGCAGCCCCCTCCTCAGCCCGAGGGGCCCCTCCGCACTGCTGCTGTGCGAACAAAGGCGGGCCTGGCAGGGCAGGGCGTCCTGGGTCCTCCCTGGGTCTGGACTCGGGACCCGCTGGGCTGGCCTCCGTCGCCGAGTGAGGGCGGCGGGGGAGGGGCCGCTTCTGCCCACCCTCCCACCCTCCTACCCCTCCGAGCCTCTCGCTCTCCGTCCAGGTGAACTTCTGGGCGGCCGGAGCGGGCAGAGGTCCAGCCCCAGTTCCCCCTCTCCAGGCTGAGTGCAGTGGGATCACCCCTGGGCAGCGGATCCCAGCTTTGCCCCGGCTCAGCACTGCCTTGACCCATCCCCTCTGGGCCCTGGAGGGGCTGCCCCGAGCCCCAGCCCCATGCCCAGGGAGGGGGGGCACCGCCGCGTGCGTGTGCTCAGGGTGTTGCGTGTGGCATTTGCACGAGCCACTGCGTGTGAGTGTGTGGCCTGTGCGGGAGGGTGCTCGTTCTGCCACCCCTGCTACACCAGGCAGGGGGAGAGACAGGACTCCGCCATCTTGTGTGAAAGGCATTTTGGGGTGGGAGGGGAGGCGGGGGTGGGGGGGTGCTCTGAAAGCCGTACCAGGCCGAGTGCCCCCCAGACGGAGGGTGTGTGTGCCCCGTGAGCGACCGAGCCGAGCATCCCTGGAGTGTGCTCTGGACCAAGCCTTCCTGGGAAGTGACAGGGAGACACAGGAGGCCGTCTCAAGGCCTGGCCATCCTGGCCCCTGGCTGCTCCGGATCGACCTTGCTGGGCACGGTGGGCTGGGCCGGTACGCAGCCCCCTGCTTTGGGCCCAGGGCCAGTGGCCAGGGTGCATGTCCCTGGCTGGCAGTATGTCTTGGGGTTCCCTTTTGGGTCAGCAGCCCTGGCCCGAGCTGGCCAGCCTGTCTCCAGAACTGAGCCGGGCCTATGTCGGCTCCTCCTGGGTGTCCCTGAGTCAGTGGGTCTGTGGGGGCAGTTCCGGCCTTGCGCATGTGGGGGCTTCGGGGCGAGACCTCACCCGAGACAGCCCTACCTTCGGCCCGCCTTGGCCTCTCCTTGGCCCCTTTCTCACGGGCTTTCTTCGAGTCTCCTGTGCCCCTGTGTCGCCAGCAGGATGGCCTAGTCTTAGGGGACGTTGCCCCACTTGCTTGGGTGGGGATGGGCAATGCCAAGGAGCGGGGCTGGCTGTCTGGGTTGGACTCTGCAGGCCCACTCTCTCATCAGCTGTGCTAGGGCGTCGTGAAGGCTGGCGCAGCCACAGTCAGGCGTGGTGGTCACTGGCCAACACCCACAGCGTCCTTACGCCCACCCTGAGCTACTCGAAGGCCGAGGGCTTGGATTCCCAGGGTATGCCCCATCCCCTACTTGGCTGCACCAGACGTCACCTCATTTGTTAACTCCTTAAAGGGAGGTGAGTCCCCTCCTGGCCTGGGACTGAGTGGCCTGGGTGGCCCCCTGGAGAGGGCCTTTCCTTCTCCAGGGTAGAGCCAGGCACTGACAGCATTGCCAGGAGCCCCTCGGAGGCAGGGGCTTCCCTTGGCAGAAGTGCCCCGACACCAGCCCTGGGCTTGTAGACCTGACCCTCCCAGTCGGCCCCCAAACAGCAGCATGAGCCAGAAAGGGTCTGGGTACTTCAGGCTGCTGTGCCCCTGGGGCTGCTCCAGAGAGGCGTCTGTGGGGCCCTGCCACGCCTGATCCCAGGTGCCCGCCCTGTGGGCACACCCTCCTTGCTGATGGGGAAGCTGAGAGGGCTGTCCCGTGATGGGCTGTCCCGTGTCCTCAGAGGTGAGAGTTGGACAGGCCGTCGCCTGGCCTCCCCCACGTGTGCCACTTTGAATGGCCAGTATGACACCGAGTTCAGGAGGGCCCATGGCAGAGGCAGTGCCACAGGAGGGGCTGGTGGAGGCCAGCTCACCTGGCCTTGGGGTGGCCATCAAGGCCCCTGTCCTCGGGGGTGTCCGGGTGCCGGAAGGGGTGGGCCAGCCTGCTCTGGGAGGTGAGCTGTGCCGCCGTCACCTCCTTCCTGGCCCGGCCGTGTTGACGGTGAGTGTGGGCCTGGGGTGTGCCCCACATGACACAGACGGGAGAGGTGGCCGCTTGTGGGACCAGAGGCTGAGGCAGGAGAGGCCTGGCTCTGAGTGCGTGTGTTCGACGTCCCAAGGCTGAGGCCTCCCTGTAGCCCTCGTAGGGAGGAAACGTCTATTGATTGAGGGGCTGGAGAATCTGATGGAAATTCCCCAAAAGGTCGGCATGCCTCAGGGCATTGTGGTTTCCAGGGGAACCTGGTCTCCTCGGGGCTCTGGCTTGTCAGGGTCCCCCGGCGTTGGGATGCTTTCTGCCCCGGCCGGGTAACTTAGGTGGGAAGGACGTACTCAGAAATGACGAGGTATTCCGATCACCGTGTCCGATCACGCTGTGGAGTACGTCTGTGCCTGTGCTCATGTCTGCACGGCAAGGGAGGCACATACAGCCTGGCGGTCAGGCGCTCGCGGTGACAGTCTCCCAGACCGGGGCAGAGGCCACCCCAGAGTGCTTAGCAACCAGCCCATGCCAGGCGGCCCGGCCCCCGTCAGGACGAGGAGGAGGCCGGCAGCTGCCCTGGCCTTCGAGGCTGCAGTCTGTGCAGTGGGGTTCCCTGACCCTGGCCTCGGTCACCTGGTGGGGGCCTGGCCACACCCTCAGAGTGCTTGAGTGTGGGAAGGAGACCACGGGGGTCAGAGCTGCCCTGCAGAGGACCCAGCGGGGACCACAGTGTGTCCATAGGTGGTGGGGCTGTGGGGGCTCGGGCTGTTTGGGGGTGCTGGAGAGTTCTGGGCTGGGCTACGGTCCCTTCGGGAGGCGACACTTCTGAGGGGCGATGCCTGTGGTGCCCACGAGAGCCCTCGGTGTCGCATCTGGTGTGTTTAAACAGTGGGCGGTTGCTGTGCAAGGCCACGTTTGGTTTTTTAAGCATAAATGTAGGGTAATTCGGAGGTGTGGATGGCTGGCCGTAGGGCGTGGGTCTGGTTACCGCACCATGGCGTGCCCACCCGTTTGTGACCCTTAAGGAGTGTGGGGCCTGTGGGGCCTGGGGGACCGTGCTGCCCTGTCCCAGACAGTGTCCCAGCCGCCTGCCCCCTGGCCAGTCCTCAGGCAAATGCTCGGCCCCATTGGCTGGTGGTGTCTTGGCCAAAAGGTGTGTGTTTCTGCTTCACTAGAGGGTGCGTGTTTGGGCATGAGACCAGGGTTCCGGGCACCGGAGGCATACATGTTTGCCCAGCGGGTCTGGCCGTAGAGACGCCTGACATCCTCCTGGATTGGCGATGACAACCCACCTGCCCGACCCGCACCTGCCCGGCCCGCACCTGCCCGACCTGCCTGCCCGACCCGCCTGCCCGACCCGCCTGCCCGACCTGCCTGCCTGACCCGCCTGCCTGACCTGCACCTGGCAGGTGTTGGGAGCACGTTCTGGCACCCTGAGGCCTGTCCTGGAGGGCAGCAGCGATTCTGACTGGAGAAACACTGTGGTGGGCGACTTTGCAGGAGCCCAGGCATCTGGCCTCCACAGAGGCTGTGTCCAGATTGCTGGCGGCGGCTGCAGCGCGGGCGGCGGTGAGGCGGAGCCTGCCTCCAGGCCGGCTGTGGAGAAGGCCTCGGCCTGGCTCTGCTCTCCGACAGGAATGTGCTGACCAATGGGGACCATCTCAGAGCTCCGCTGCGGCTGGGGAGGCAGCCCTGGGAGGCAGCCCTGACCCCCTTCCCCGTGGCTGGGTGCTGTGCTTGCCCCCCACCCCCCCGCCCTGCAGAAGCCTTTGGGTCTGAGTTTAGCTGAAGCCAAGGTGGGCCTTCCCAGAGAACACACCAGCCCACTCCTCGACTGGCCCTCCAGCCGCCAAGCCCTTGCTCAGCTGACCCTAACCCTTGGAGGGCACAGTGGTTCTGCCACCCCCATCTGGCTGGGGCCGCTGCCCGCAGCCCCTGCTGTGAGGTGGGTACGCAGGTGTGCTGCCCCAGCACCTAGCTCTCCCTCTGGGCTCTGAGCAGCTGCAGTCCATGTTGACAAGGAGGTGGCTGCGGTCGGCGATGGTGGGCCTGGGTTTTGCTGTGTGAAGCCAGGATGGGCTGAGTTTGAGCTCACGTGGGTGGAGGTAGGCCGAGGGCCTTCACTGGTACCCTGGGTGGAAGTGCTCTGAGACCACAGTGTGTCCACGGACCTGTGAGGCTGGCTCCCGGCGAGCTCCCGTGTGCTCTCCACGAGCTGTGAGGAGGCCTAAGCCTACGGGGAGCGCGCACGGCGGAGCTGTGCGTGGCTTCAGGGGACCCTGCGCTGGGCCTCTCTGCTTGGAGGCCAGGTCACCAGTCTGTGTCTAAACAGCAAGGTCCACCCAGTCTTCTGAGTTCCACGTTCCCAGGTGACAAACCCCCTTTCCTGACAGAGGGCAGAGTGGAGCCCCAGCCAGAGACCTGAGTCCTGCCTAGGGAGTTGGAATATGAAGGTCTCATCTGGCTAGAAGCAGGCAGGTGTGGCCGTGGGGTGAGGGTCACTGGTGGGGCCAGGCCCTGGGGAGGGGCTTCCTGGCCGACTGACGCTGCCATGCGCCGGCCACACCTGCAGGAGGCCTTGGGCTCCAGCGGGCAGGGCGCCCACAGAGGTTCTTGCTGGGGCGCTGGGACCCTGGCCCCGGCGGCTCTTTCTTGCAGGGGTGGTGGTGTTGTGGCCGCTGTGCTGGGAGGGGCAGGAGAGGCATGTCCAGGACATGCTTAGCGGTCAGCAGGCTCTGACCCGTCTGGCGTGGGAAAGGCCTGTTCTTCCTTGGTCGCTGGGAACGTGTGAACATCTGGGGGAGCAGTGTGCCAGGAAGCCTGCGGGAGGGCTGGCGACCGCGCCTCCAGAGTCCCCTGGTCTCTCGAAGGACGAAGCAGGCGGTGGCTCCCTGCCTGGGGCAGGGTGGTGTCTGCTGGTGGGTGAGTCAGGGCTGGGTGCCTGCAGGGGCGTCCCTCTGGAGCCATGCTCTGGACCTCTGGGGCAGGGGCCACTCTTTGCCCGAGTTGCCCGCAGGTCCTGTCTGGTCCCTCCCCAACCCTTGGCCTGGACCTGAGCTGGAGACCAGGACTCGGAGTGGCTTCTCTACGCAGCCCTGGTGGTGGGGGCTCCAGGTTCAGGGGAGGTGACTGCTCAGGGCCTCTGGTCTGTTTCTGCTCCCACACAGGGGGCCTCTGCCCAGTAGGCTGTGCTGGGCCACAGGGGGCGAGATGGGCCTGGGGCAGGTGCCTGGAGAGTCAGGTGGGGGCAGCAGGCTTCCACCTCACAGACTGGGCTGGGTGGCGAGGGCATAGCAGGGGCTGCTGCCCCTGTCTCCTCTCCACTCAGAACAGGTCAAGTCCACACACACACACACACACACACACTATATGGGCTTGCACGCGCGGAAGAGGCGGGCTCATGCAAACCGAAATCGGAAGTATGTGAAGTAACATCCAGTGGAAACAGCCTGACCCTCCCCCGCCACGGCCCCAGAGCCCAGGCCGTCCTGCTTCCCTCCCCCAGGGGTGCCCCTCCCCCAGGGAGGTCCGCCCCAAGTGGAGTTGGCCCTCAGACCCACGTGCAGAGGGGCAGGGGCTTGGTGCTCCTGTCGCTGGATCCGGTCACAGGGCAGGATCCAGCCCTGGCTGCCCACTCGGCTGACTGCTCCCCACTGGGAGGGGCGGGCCACCGCGGCGGAGTTGGGCTGACGCGGGCGCGGCGCTGGCCATGGTCCTGAACGGGAGCCCGTGGCTGCGCGTAGCCCGGGCTCCTTCCTGTGAGACCGAGGCTGGCATCAGCCCAGACTGGGGCGGCGAGCGTCTTGCTCCACCGACTTGTGCGAGACGGTCTGAGACGCGTGGGGGTTAGTGACTGACAGCAGAGTTCATGCACCGGCGGGACGCAAGGACGTCCCAGCTAGGAGCTCTGTCTGTGGCCGCCCGCCTGCTCCTTAGGGGTGGCGGCCGCAGTTGCAGTCGTGGGGGCCGCCAGTTCCCGGTCACCCTCTGCACGGCCCCTCTCTGTATTTCCCAAACACGTGAGATCCAGACCTTGTCGTCCTCCTCTGTGTCCGTGGGTGGTCGTGGAGTGTCCTTGTCGCTGAACACATGTGCCTGGCCCAGAGTGCCCGTGCAGCCCTGCCTGGTCTGTGTGGGGACCCCCGGGTCCTGACAGTGTCTGGTGTCACCCACGCTACCCAAGCACTGCTATGTCGGCACATGCATCTCCTCGGGCCTGTCTGCCTCACTCGTGCATCAGGATGGCCGTGGGCCGTGGGCCGAGCTGGCCTGGGTGGGGCCCTGCCGGGGTAAGCCTGCCGTGTAGGGGTGTGCACGCAGGGCTGCGAGGGCGAGCTCCGGGGCGCTGAGAGGGCTGAGAGTGTGACCTGGTTGGGAGGGGCACAGACCTGCTGTCTCCGTCACCTTGGGAGACCCTCTGGCAGGAGGGCAGCTGCTGGGGTGCACTCACATGGAGGCCTAGGGTGCCCATCCCACGCCGGCTCCTACGTGGCATTGCTGCCTGTGCGGCCCTGGGCGGGGCTGGGACTCAGGGCCTGCGAGCGTCTTCCAGGGGAGGGCCCTGGACCTGCCGCCAGTGTGGTGCCGCGGAGGGATCTGCTGTCAGCTCCTCCCAGCCTTCCTGTGTCAGAGAGAGGCTGAGGCATGGCGTGGGCCGGGTGCTGACGGGCAGGCTGCCCCATCGGCAGGCATTGCACCTCCCTCCAGCCTGGTGTTCTTTGTTTCTTTCGGGTTTTTGCCCTAGGGTGCATGTGCTCATGGAGGGAGACAGAGATGGAGAGAAAGTGAGAAATTGCCTCCTGGGGGTGGCTACACTGCAGTCCCCTCTTCCTCTGTCCTCTCTCGGGATTTTAGGCACTAACACATGTGCCCGGCCAGAATTTTAAGCCACCGTGTCCGATGCTCGGACCACGATCAACCCTGTAGGAGTCTAGCTGTAACCACCACCCCATCTGCTGGCCCTACACGTTCTTCCTTGAGAAGCTGAAATTCCCCTGAGCTCTATCCAGGCCTCCAGACCACATGCTCTCATCAGCCACTGCCGTCAGCAGTCCTGTGGGCTGCTGCAGCCACCGTGACGTGGGGCCATCGGCCCTCTCTTGCCACCCATGAAAACTCACCCAGCCATCAGCAGCCACCACCACCCCGTGCCCCACCCCTGGCAACCAGGAGTGCCCGTCTGCCCCCTGGCCACGCCCGTGTTGGACACCGTGTGCAGGAGGGCTCTCCAGCCAGCTTTTGGGGCCTGACACCTTCCTGGGCCTCGCATCCTCAGGGGCCTCTGCTGGCAGGTGTCTGTCGCTCCTTCCGGCAGTGTGGACAGCTGCTCGCCCACCTGCAGCACAGATGGGCTGTGGGCTCTTGTCCTGTAGGGCCCTGGGGCCAGAGCTGCTGCAAACATGCTTCGCGCCTGTGTGGACACTTGTGACGTGTCTCTGGGAGTTGGTTCTGCTCTTTGTCTCTCAGTGCCGAGCGGACCCGCCTTGAACCCACCGTCCACCTGCCTCAGCCTCCCAAGTAGCTGGGCTCGGCACACGTCACCGTGACAGAGGGCTCGTGCGCCAGAGAAGAAGCACCCCTGGTGGAGCCCGGTCATGCCACAGCCCTCCTCCCCGCGACTCTCCGTCCTGCTGGGGTCCTGGGCACACCTGTTCCTGGCAGGGCTTTCAAGTGATGGGGACGAGACTTGAAGCACGGCTGCCATGTGGGACCCGACTTCCTGCACGGCTGAGCCCGGTGGCCCTGCTCTTTGAGCAGCTTGCCCCCTCACAGCTCCCCAGGCCGGGCTCGGCCCTCCTGCTTCAGCTCGTGTCTCAGTGGCCCTCTGGCCCTCACTCCGTGGCCCCTGGCCAGCCGCACCCTCAGGGACCTGCGTTGGGGGCCTGGGGTCATGCGCGAGGCCAGCCCCTGCACCTCGGTCCTTGCCCAGCTCCTGCAGTCTGTGTGGGCAGATGCACGCCAACTGAATGGCGCCGCCTCTCGGAGTGCTGGGCAGGGCTGCGTCAGCAGGCGTGTGAGGAGTGGCCTCGCTGTGCGGTCAGCAGGTGCCTGCTGTCAGGACTTGGTCCTTCTGGGCAGCGTGCTCCAGGGCTGGGGGGTCCCTGTGGGCCCTGGACTTCTGGGGGTTGAGGGGAGGGGAGACGTCCAGACCCTGTGCTGGCCGTCCTGGGGTCACTGGCCAGGGGCAGTGCAGGCCCTGCCCTTGGGGTAGGGAAAGGGGACCTGAGCAGGGAGTGGAGCCTGCCCTGGGGCTCCTGGGCCTGGACTTCTTAGCCATGACCCATCATCCCGAGGTGTCGGACGAGCACTGGGGGTGTCTGAGGTGGAGTCTCACCCTGTCCCCCCTGCACACTGGGTGACAGCCTGGGCCCTGCAGGGCGGGACTTGGTTCTGGGAGGGTGTCTCTGCGCAGCCTCTGGATGGACTGTGGTCTGCGGACCTGGTGGTTGGCACCGAGCAGCTGTCAGCGCCGTCTCCCTTTGCCTGAGATGAGGAGTGGCAGGTCTGAGGAGCAGGGCAGTTGATTAGGACAGAATTAGATTCCAGGCTGAGGTCTGGGCGGGTGGCGGGCCCCCAGGGAGCCCCCGCCTCTGACCAAGGACTCTGTCTCTCATGCTGCTCCCTCACTGCGGGCTTGTGGGTGCCCAGGCTTCCTAGGTTGGATGTCATTGCAGAGAGGGGGTTTCTGCAGGGGCCTCTCGGCAGTGGACCCTCGGTGGACGGGGTGTGTGGGCTGGTGGGGCTCTGCTGCCTGCTCAGGTACATTCTCCCTGGGCCACAGAGAGCCGTGCCCCAACTGTGAAACGGGGGCGGGTGTCTTCCCACCCTCAGGGTGTGTGCTCGGTCCCTGGCGGCCGGCAGAGCTCAGAGCAGCGAGCAGGGCCAGGCCCCCGCCCTCCACCTGCTGTTCACGCATTCAGTCTGTGTTTCATCATATAGGCCATGAGAATGCTGTGACCCTGGACCACTGGGGACAGGCTTTGGGGGGAGCAGGACCTGAGATCTGGCATCACAGAACGGGGCCTGGGAAGTGTACCAGCTGCGGGGGGACCTAGGAGCCTGGCCTGCAGCTGGCTCCCCTCCCTTGCCCCAGTACGTGAAGGGGTCAGGAATGAGGCGGCCACGGCTTGTGTTTTTCCAGAAAAGAAATTCCCTGCAGCCAGGTCATGGGGAGAGATGGGAGGTGGGGATGGGGGCAGAGGGACCTCTCCTTGCGGGGGGGAGCCCTGAGTGCAGGGGTGCCACGCACACGCATGGCAGGTACACAGCCACACGCCCACACACACGCCCATGCAGACGCACAGCAGGAGCACAGCCACGTGCCCACACACACGCCCACGCCCACGCAGATGCACAGCAGGAGCACAGCCACGTGCCCACACACACGCCCACGCCCACGCAGACGCACAGCAGGAGCACAGCCACACGCCCACACACACGCTCGTGCAGATGCACAGCAGGAGCACAGCCACATGCCCACACACACGCATGGCAGGGGCACAGCCACACGCCCACACACATGCTCACGCCCACGCCCACACGCCCACACACACACACGGCAGGAGCACAGCCATGTGCCCACGCACACACACACGTGGGAGGAGCACAGCCATGCACACTCGCATGGCAGGAGCACAGCCACACGCACACGCCCATGCACACGCACGGCAGGAGCACAGCCACATGCACATGCACATGCCCAGGCACACGCACAGCAGGAGCACAGCCACGTGCCCACGCACACACACACGCATGGCAGGAGCACAGCCATGTGCACACACACACGCACAGCAGGAGCACAGCCATGTGCACACACACACGCACGGCAGGAGCACAGCCATGTGCACACACTCATGCATGGCAGGAGCACAGCCACACGCACATGCACATGCCCACGCAGACACACAGCAGGAGCACAGCCACACGCCTACACACACGCATGGCAGGAGCACAGGCACGTGCCCACGCACATGCACACACATGGAAGGATCACAGCCATACGCCCACACACACGCCCATGCACACACATGGCAGCAGCACAGCCACATGCACATGCCCATGCACACACATGGCAGGAGCACAGCCACGTACCCAAGCACACGCGTGGCAGGAGCACAGCCACATGCACATGCACATGCCCATGCACACACATGGCAGGAGCACAGCCATGTACCCATGCACACACGTGGCAGGAGCACAGCCACATGCACATGCACATGCCCATGCACACACATGGCAGGATCACAGCCACGCACCCATGCACACGCGTGGCAGGAGCACAGCCACATGCACATGCCCATGCACACACGTGGCAGGAGCACAGCCACATGCACATGCCCATGCACACACATGGCAGGAGCACAGCCACGCACCCATGTACACGTGTGGCAGGAGCACAGCCACATGCACATGCACATGCCCATGCACACACATGGCAGGAGCACAGCCACGCACCCATGCACACGTGTGGCAGGAGCACAGCCACATGCACATGCACATGCCCATGCACACACATGGCAGGAGCACAGCCACGCACCCATGCACATGCGTGGCAGGAGCACAGCCACATGCACATGCACATGCACACACATGGCAGGAGCACAGCCACGCACCCATGCACACGTGTGGCAGGAGCACAGCCACATGCCCATGCACATGCCCATGCACATACATGGCAGGAGCACAGCCACGCACCCATGCACACGTGTGGCAGGAGCACAGCCACAGGCACATGCACATGCCCATGCACATACATGGCAGGAGCACAGCCACGCACCCATGCACACGTGTGGCAGGAGCACAGCCACATGCACATGCACATGCCCATGCACATACATGGCAGGAGCACAGCCATGCACCCATGCACGCCGTGCTGGCAGGCTGAGCCTCATTGGTGCGGCCTCCTTGTTCCCTCCCACGGCACTCAGGCCCTGCCTCTGCCCAGAGCTCAGCCGAGGTACCCAGTGCCCCGCCTCGTCTGACCGAGGCCCCTCCCACAGCACCCTGGCCCTGCTGTGCTGCGCCCCCACCCTCTGCAGCAGCGCTCTGGAGATTCGGGGTCTGCCCTGGTGGGCACAGGGCCTCGTGTGGGCTGAGTCCAGCGAGGCCCAGGGGCAGGGCCTGGGGCGACGGGCATGGGGACCAGCTGCCCGCCAGGCTGTCTCCTTGGTGATGGCTGTTAGGGAGGCACCCCGAAGCCCTTCATGCTGACTCACGCCGTCTCCATCTGCAGCCTCATCTGTCCATTCTTTCCCCAGGCCAGGGGCTTGGCCAGTCCCAGGCTGGAACATGTGTGGCCACTGCCACCTGGGCCTCAGGCCTGGCTCTCTGGGTACGGACAGCCTGTGTGCAGAGTGTGCCCACTGCACGTCTGGGGAGGGCTGAACTCCTGGCCCTCGGTGCTCTGCACATGGTGCAGCCCACAAGGCCTCTGTCCCTCAAAGGGCCAGTGAGGGTCTGGGACCCCCGCCTCTCCCGAGAACTTGCTTCACGGTCCGCGGCCCCTGCTGGGCACTTGCAGACGCTTTCCTGCCCTGTGCCTCCGTGTCTCCGGCCCGGTGAGCCTGACAGCTCTGCCCCTCACTCAGCCTTGAGCTCCAGGCTGGGCTCTGAGGGTGAGTCCCTACCCCGTCCCACCTGGGCCCACGGAGGGGCCCTCGTTGCCGAAGGTGGTGTGCCCAGGGCTGTGAGGCCAGAGTGGCCTGAGCACACCTGGGCCCGGCCCGGGGACAGAGAGGAGGGAGTGGCAGAGCCCTGCCCGCCTGGGCGTCCCTGCTGTAAGGCGAGTGTGCCACAGGGCTGGCCTCAGAGGTGCCTTCGGACTGGGGAGGCCTAGGACGGCGTGTCTGTCATCTGGCTACGTGGACAAATGAAGAGTGGGGATGGCTGACGGCCACTGCTCACGTGTCCCAGGGCCATAGCATGGCCCGCATGGCTGCCCACACGGCTGTCCACGGTGCCGTCCTCCCATCAAAGCCAGGAGCAGCCGCTCTTGACATGGGACTAGACTGGGGCCGGCATTGGCCCCTCCAGGGAGGGACTGAGGGCTGGTGACTTCGGGGCTTCTCTCCTGGAGGGGCGGTGGCCGGGCGGTGGCCGAGCAGCAGAGTGGCAGTGTGCCCCTCCTGGCCGAGCTGGGATGCGTGGATCTCTCCGCGGGATTGGCTTGTCTTCCCGAGTTGCTGCTCTATGTCCTGGCCACTGACGCCGGGAAGGGCTGAAGATGGCCACGTCACGGTCACATCCACCTGCGCCAGCCCCAGGGTTTTGGGACGTTCTGAGAGGCCTGGTCAGAGCCACCGCAAGGAGACGGCTGGGAGGAGGTCACGTGAGGCCGTGGGCCTTGTCCTGTCGAGGGGACTGTTGGCAACGTGAAGAACAGGCTTCCCGGACGCCGCCCTCCTTCTGGGCATTGGCCCTTCCAGGGAGGGACTGAGGGCTGGCGACTTCGGGGTTTCTCTCCTGGAGGGGTGGTGGCCGGGTGGTGGCCGAGTGGTGGCCGAGCCGCAGAGTGGCAGCAGGCTTCCCGGACGCCGCCCTCCTTCTGGGCCTCCTGCCTGTTGTCTCCTCTGCTGGTCAGGCCAGTCCTCTTCATCCTGTGGGCCCATCTGTGGACATCTCCTCAGGAAGCCCGCCAGGATGATGTGTCTCCCGGGCCCTGCATCTACCGCTGGGCTGAGCTGGGCTCTGGTGCCCTTCTGTGCCCCTCCCCTGCCCAGCCTCAAGGCCCTGACCTGGGACCCAGACCTTCCCTGCCCTTCCCCGTGCTCCTCTCCCGGCCATCAGGAACTGCCACCAGGCACAGAGACGGGGAAGGAGGTGCGAGAGGGCGGCACGCGCTTCTCCAGGGCCCAGCTAATTGAATAAATTGACTGACGAGCACAGGAAATTAATTGTGGTTTTGAAATGGACTGTTTCCTCGTGCGTGTGCCAGTACCAGTGGGCGCTAGTGGAGCTGCTGTTAGCTGCTGCCGGCGGCCGTTCTCAGAGCTGGGGGTCTGGGATGCGGCGGCTCTCAGGAGCCATGTACCCGGAGTGGCCGAGGGCCCCTGTGCTGTGCTCCTGCTGCTGGTGTGCGGTGCCTGTGGCCTGATTGGACCGCACGGCCTTGGGATCCCCCAGGGAGGCTTATGTCCTGGATGCTGGGGTGGAGTAGGGCAGGTGTGGGCTCCCAGACCAGGCTCTCCCCAGGGTCCCTGTTCAGTCTCACACACGCTGTGCTCCTGCTGGGTCCCACCTTGGCCTGAGGGACTCTGATCCAGAGAGCCACCACTTGGCCAGTTTGGCTGCAACCTGGGCTGTGCGTCTTGCTGACCTGCACAGAGGCTCTGGGGCCCCCTGGTCGTGCGCTGGAGGGCTTCTGCTGCGGCCCTGGCACTGGGCGAGGGCTGGTGGTAGCCCTTGTGCAGGCGTGGCCCTCAGCTGCGAGCAGGCAGCCCAGTGAGAGCTCACTTCCTTCCTCCGGCCGCCCTCCGGCACCCCCAGGGTATTGGGGTGGCTGTGTCTGAACAGTGGGGCCCACTGGTTCCGGGCTGGCAGGCCCAGGCCCCTGGCTGAGGCTCTTTTTCCTTTCCTGGCTTCTGGCAGTCAGTTGCAGGTGCCAACTCGGCCGGCCCTGGCGCCGGTGCCGGTGGGCAGGATCTGCTGATGTGACCACGGTGCAGGCAGAGCAGCCCCTCCGCAGCATGGGCAGGCCTCGTCCAGTCCAGGCCTTCCGGGCTTGGACGGAGGTTTCCAGAAGACGAGGGATTCTCCCGAAAGCTGCGGCATGGGAGCCCTGCCGAGCTGCCAGCCTGCCGCCCGCGGAACTCGCTCTCCAGACGGCAAGGCTGGTCTTGCGGGTTCCAGCAGCGCCCACGCTGGCCCCTGCATGGCAGCCCTGTGGCCTGTGATCCCTGAGCCAGTGCTGACCTTGTGGTGTCCAACCATGTCCTGCTGGCTCCTGCAGGGCCGATGGGCACCTGGCCCAGCAGGAAGGTCGTCAGGCCTTTCTGCCCTGACAGGGTGTCTCCACACACGGCACGGGAACGGGGACCCCTCCGGAGGTGGAGTCCGTCTGGGCAGACCCCAGCTTCTCGAACTGACACGGCGCCCCAGGCAGAGATGGGCCCACCGAGCAGACGCTGGAGTCAGAGCTCAGGCCCCGTGGAGGCCCTCAGTAGAATGGCCAGGGCCACACCCGGTCCGGCTCCTTCGGAAGGCCCCAGAGCCAGCTTCGACCCTGACGTGCAGTGGAGGAGGGCAGCACTTGACCTACCTTTCCTTCAGGATGGGCGGCCAGAAGCCTTTCTTTTAGAAGTTTCTCTCTGAACTTCGCCATCCCTGCGGTGGAGCGGCCCCGGACATGTGCAGACTGGAGCCGATGTCTGGAGAGCCCACGAGGTGGGCGGGCAGCCAGCCCGCGTCAGTCGCCTGTGTCTGTCCCAGCTTGGATGCGGCAGGGACAGATGTGCCAGCACCAGCTGCAGCTGTGACCTGGGACCGTAGGCATGCTGTGCCCGCTGTACAGGGCCTGTGGGTGCTGGCAGGGTCTTCGCGACGCTGCGGGATGCCCTTGGCCCACTAGAGGGTGACCATGCCTCACTCAGGTGTGAGCCTGGCTGGAGTCCGGCCCTGAGGCTCCGTGGGCTCCGTGGTCATCGTGCCGCTGGCCGCATGAACTGCTGATGCAGCACGGGGCCAGGACGTGCAGGCAGGCACCCTGCTGGGAGGCTCTGTCCCCTCCTGCTCCTGGTCCTTCAGGGTCACGGTGTGAATGACATGGCGTCTGGGCCGATGTGGAACCTCTCCTTGCTTCTGACCAGAGGGCGTCACACGCCTCCTTTGTAACTGGCAGGACCCGCCGGCTGAACGGCAGACTGGTCCTCTTCCGTCTCGGCTCGCATCTGCCGGAAACACCGACTCACGACGTGCTTCCTGAGAGGCCTTCTCCTGGCTCCCACACGTGCTGGGCTCGCCTCCCTGCCTTCCTTTGGGTGCCTTGGCCTTGGCTGGCCCTCCCCGGCTCTGTCCCTTGGGGAGGGCCGGAGGGGAGGCTCGTGCCCGGGCGCTCGGCCCGCAGCAGTCTGAGGAGGTGGACGCCCGCCTTGGCAGCCTCCTGGGCGGGATGGGGAGCAGGTTGGCAGACAGTGTGTGCACGTTCGGGAGGATTCGGGCATGACCCTGAGTACTGGGGAGGCTTGCAGAGCGGGAGGTGCAGGGACAGAGTGAGTGGGACAGAGAACCTTGGCCGTCGGGGAGGCCTCCCAGGGAGGCGGAAGCGCTGGGCTTCCAGCAGCCACACAGAAGGCCCCCTGGAGAGCCCGTGCTCAGTGTGGGTTAGACGGTGCTCTGCTGCCGCACCAGGGCGGGAGCTGGCACACCCAGGAGGGGCGTTTCCGATGCCCCTGGGGCGGGCAGTGCGGGCATAGCTGTCGCTGGGTGGCGTCACTCCGTTCTACTCAGAGTCGTGGGGCTTTCTCAGAGCTGGGGCCGTGGTGTGGAGTGGGGCTTCCTGGAGGAGCTGGACACAGAGTGGCTGCCAGGGTCGCCGTGGCGTCCTGGGGGTTGTGTCCTTGGCTCTTGCCAGCAGGCAGGGTGGCGGGGCCCTGTGGCCCTGGCCTGCTGACGTGGCCCCGCTGTCCCCAGGTTCCTGCTGGTCTTCTCGTGCCTCGTGCTCTCCGTGTTCTCCACCATCAAGGAGTACGAGAAGAGCTCGGAGGGCGCGCTCTACATCCTGGTGAGCCTGGGCGCCGCCGGGGCTCAGCCTCTGCCCGTCTCCTGGTCCCGGGGCCGGTGACGCCACAGCGCCCCGTCAGCCCACCACCCGCTCCCGCGGCGCACAGCCCACCCCCGCCCTCTGAAGGGAGCGCCTGCCGCGGGGTGCACCCCCAGCTGTGGGTCCCGGGGAGTTGCCGTGGTGGAGGAGCATCATTTCTGCGCTGCTGTTGGTGACAGGGTGGGCCGCTCAGGCCTGATGCCCAGCATGCACCTGGGCCTCTCTGCCTGTCCTGCCCCCCAGGGCAGTTCTCTCCCCACCCCCCAGTGCTGTCCCCCCAGCTCTGGCCCTCCCTGCAGTTCTGTCCCCTCAGTCCTGTACCCCCCAGTGCTATCCCCCAGTCATGTCCATCCCCCAGTGCTGTCCCCCCAGTACTGTCCCCCCAGTGCTGTCCCTCCCAGTACTGTCCCCCCAGTGCTGTTCCCCCCAGTGCTGTCCCCCCAGTGCTGTCCCCCCAATACTCTCCCACCCAGTACTCTCCCCCCAGTACTCTCCCCCCAGTGCTGTCCCCCCCAGTACTGCCCCCCCAATGCTGTCCCTCCAGTGCTGTTCCCCCCAGTACTGTCCCCCCAGTGCTGTCCCCCAGTACTGTCCTACCACATCTCCCCTTACTTACCCAGTACTGCCCCCCCAGTGCTGTCCCTCCAGTGCTGTTCCCCCCAGTGCTGTCCCCCCAGTACTGTCCCCCCAGTGCTGTCCCCCAGTACTGTCCTACCACATCTCCCCTTACTTACCCAGGACCCTCCCTCAGCTCAGCCCTGTCATGCCTCCACCCCAGCTGGGACGGAAGAGGAGGCCCCACGTGTAGTCCTCCTCGGGTCCCAGAGGGGGAGACTCCAGGGTCCAGATGGGCAAGCCCCTCCTGCTCTCTGGACGGCGCTGTAGGCTTGAGCGTGCCACGGCTCCTGCTGGGCTCTGGCTGGGTGGCTCAGTGGCTGGCAGGAGGCCTTAGCTGCTGCTCCCGCAGGAAATCGTGACCATCGTGGTGTTCGGCGTGGAGTACTTCGTTAGGATCTGGGCCGCGGGCTGCTGCTGCCGGTACCGTGGCTGGAGGGGGCGGCTCAAGTTTGCCCGGAAGCCGTTCTGTGTGATCGGTGAGGCCCACTGGGGCTGGGGTCACTGGGGTGGGTGTGGACACGGGTCGGGCACCAGCTCTGGGAAGACCCATTCCTTCTGGAAGCTTCTCACCCGCTGACTTGGCCTCCCTGTCAGGAGGGGCGAGGACAGTCCCCCTTCCCGGCGCCACGCCCACCTCCTCCCCATCTGCCCACCCCCTTGGAGCCCTGGTCACACAGCCGCAACCCGGCCTCCCTGCCGCCCACAGACATCATGGTGCTGGTGGCCTCCATTGCCGTGCTGGCCGCGGGCTCCCAGGGCAACGTCTTCGCCACGTCGGCGCTCCGGAGCCTGCGCTTCCTGCAGATCCTGCGGATGATCCGCATGGACCGGAGGGGCGGCACCTGGAAGCTCCTGGGCTCCGTGGTCTATGCCCACAGCAAGGTGAGGCGCGGGCTGCGGGCTGGGCAGCGCGGGCTCCGCTGGAGGGAGCTCCCCTGGTCGGATGGGCACGCCTTCCTGTGCTCTTGCCATTTCTGTCCCTGCCCACCCGCCTCTGCCGGCTGTCTGCAGTGTCATCTTAGCCAGGCCCGCCCTTTCCAGCCCCACCAGGAGCTGCCCGCTCTGGGGCTGGGCGTCCTCCTCCGTCTCGGTGCTCGGATCGATGCCCGGTGCCGGCACCTGCTTTGGGGCTGTTTAAGCTGTGGTCTGCAGTGGCTGCAGCTCCCTCCGGGCCCCCTGCACCCAGTGACCCATAGCGTGGCTGTGGCCATGTGTCTTGGTTCAGGGGTCCCAGTACCCCAATGTCCAAGACCCTGTTCTGCTGGGCTTTGCGGCGAGGCCACGGGGAGCTGATTTGCCCAATGGCCCCTCCCGGTTTTCCCACCTGCCTGAGGCCTGGAGAGAGGTGGTGCTCGGGGGCAGGACGGGCTGTGGGTTCTGCGGGGCTTTCTGCGGGGCTTCCCCGGCCACTGGATTTGGGGACGTCACTGAGGGAGGGCTCCCCTCCAGAGCTGCATCCGCAGGCTCAGGAACGGGAGAGAGCTTGCTAGTCCTGAGAGTGACAGTCTCGTGGGCCAAACCCGGGTGACTGCCTGTGCGCTGCAGTGTGCCCGGCCTGACTCACAGGTGCAGGGCCGCGGGCTGGACTGCGCAGCGCCCCTCCCAGCCTGCCCCGGGGCTGAGCCCCTGTTGGCCTGGGGAGCAGAGGCGCCTCAGTGTCCTGGAGATGCAGAGCCCAGGCAGGCCTCCTGGGCTCCCAGGGGCTACCGGCCAGGCTGGCCGAGCGTGGTGGTGACGTGGCTGCCGCCTGCAGGAGCTGGTCACCGCCTGGTACATTGGCTTCCTCTGCCTCATCCTGGCCTCGTTCCTGGTGTACTTGGCAGAAAAGGGGGAGAATGACCACTTTGACACCTACGCAGATGCGCTCTGGTGGGGCCTGGTGAGTCCGTCCCCGGGGTCACTGTCCCTTCCCAAGGACACTCGCCCCATCCTCGCTTCCTCCCACCACCACTGTCCCCAGGGCTTCCCAGCCAGTCTGAGCCGTCAGCCCGTGTCTCTCTGAGGCCACCTGCTGCCATGACAGCCTGTGGGCCATGGGAAGATGCCCGGTGGGTGCTGGGCAGGGAGCCTGCCCCAGGCCAGCTGGTCACTTTCCTCCCCCCGCTAACCACAGCCATCATGCCGAGTTCATCCTGGGTTCAGGGGAGGCCTGTTCCAGGGGATCCCTGGTCCAGGGCCTGACCCCGTGATGTATTGGGGTGGGTAGGGGGGACACAGGAGGACACAAGGCTTACCTGTGTGGAATAGGGGAAGCAGGGTAGAGGGGTGGGCTCTGTCCCGTGGCTGTCCCTGGCCTGCTCCCTGCCTCACCCCTGCCCCTGCCCGCGAAGTGAGGGACAAGAGAGTTGGAGACAGGGAGACTGGGCTCTGCAGCCAGGGGATGGCGGGGCCTGAGGCCCTGTGGCCCCACTCCTGGCCTCACCTGGACAGGCCACACCTGGCTCCTAAGAGACATCTTGAGTGGGACCCCCAAGGCCCCCATGGCACCAGGAGCAGCATCCTCCCCGCTGCACCTCCCTCTGGGGTCTGCCCCTACCTGTCCTACCTGTCCCTGTGCTCCTGGGGAGTTTACCACCTGGCCAGGCCCTCTGTGGACAGAGGCCCTGCCCCGCCCCTGGCCGCAATGCCTCCATGAACACACTGCCCTCTGCTGGCTCCTGTGAGGCTGTCCCTTCTCGGGGACCTTTGCTGTCCCAGGTTGGCTGGGGGCTGTGCCCAGCTCGGTCCCTCTGGGGCACAAACCACATCCTCGTTTGCTGCGCCCTTGTGGATATGGAGGCTGGGCACCTCGGAACGATGGGCTCTGATGTGTGAAGCGAGCAGATACTGGGGTCTGGGATTGTCGGAGGGTGGGTGCAGCTCACTCCGGCCCTGGCTTCACTGGGTCCCTGAGGGCCCCCAAATTGCCCAGTGACCGGAGATGTGCCTGCAGATCACGCTGACCACCATCGGCTACGGCGACAAGTACCCCCAGACCTGGAACGGGAGGCTCCTGGCGGCCACCTTCACCCTCATCGGCGTCTCCTTCTTCGCTCTCCCTGCGGTAGGTCCCGCCTCCCCTCCCTGCCTCTGGGTGGAGGTGGCAGCACAGCTGCAGGGGGCCCCTGGTCTTCAGGGTGAGCCCAGCCTCTGTATCACGCCGGCCCATACCCATGCCCGAGCCCTGTTCCCACCTGGGCCCCTGGTCACTGGTAGCTCCCTGGTCCTGACGGGCCGGGACTGGGCCCTTGGGTCAGGATGAGTGGTGCCGTGACTTGCCCTGGACAGGCCTTGGGGCAGGGAGTGAACTCGGGCAGAGGGCAGGAGGACCCTGCTTCCCTGCTCTGAGGCAGGGCAGGCTGAGGGTGGCCAGTGTGGGCCCAGGGCTCAAGGAGCCGTCTCCCAGTGACCCCTTCAGATGTTCTTGTAGGCCCCTTCTGGTGGACAGGCCGGGGGGGCACTACTTTGACTTCATTGTGGGCATGGCCCTCCTGCAAGCAAGAAGTGACACTTGTGTCTCCAGGTGGAGTGTGTGTGGGGGGTAAAGGTCTCAGAATGTCACGGCTCAGACGCAGCGAGGCTCACACCCTCGTTCATGGGCTCACACCCTCGTTCACGGCTCAGACGCAGCCGGGGCTCACACCCTCAGGCTCAGATGCAGCAGAGCTCACACCCTCGTTCATGGGCTCACACCCTCAGGCTCAGACGCAGCGGGGCTCACACCCTCGTTCATGGGCTCACACCCTCGTTCATGGCTCAGACGCAGCCGGGCCTGCCCTCTTTCTCACCTCAGGGTGAGAGCTGAGCCTGGCGGGTGAATCAAGGTGCGAGCTGTATCTGACTGAGGAATTATGGGTTTGAGCCCTCAGTTGTGTCTGACCGGTGCGTTAGGGGTGTGAGCCCCGTCTGTCTGACTGGTGCGTTAGGGGTGCGAGCCCTGTCTGTCTGACCGGTGCGTTAGGGGTGCGAGCCCTGTCCATCTGACCGGTGCGTTAGGGGTGCAAGCCCTGTCTGTCTGAGTTAGGGGTCTGACCCCGTCTGTCTGAGTTAGGGGTCTGAGCCCTGTCTGTCTGACTGGTGCGTTAGGGATGTGAGCCCTGTCTGTCTGACTGATGCGTTAGGGGTGCGAGCCCCGTCTGTCTGACTGGTGCGTTAGGGGTGCGAGCCCCGTCTGTCTGACTGGTGCGTTAGGGGTGCGAGCCCCGTCCGTCTGACCGGTGCGTTAGGGGTGCGAGCCTCATCCGTCTGACCGGTGTGTTAGGGGTGTGAGCCCCGTCTGTCTGTCTGACTGGTGCGTTAGGGGTGCGAGCCCCGTCCATCTGACTGGTGCGTTAGGGGTGCGAGCCCCGTCTGTCTGACCGGTGCGTTAGGGGTGCGAGCCCCGTCCGTCTGACCGGTGCGTTAGGGGTGCGAGCCCCGTCCATCTGACCGGTGCGTTAGGGGTGCGAGCCCCGTCTGTCTGACTGGTGCGTTAGGGGTGCGAGCCCCGTCTGTCTGACTGGTGCGTTAGGGGTGCGAGCCCCGTCCGTCTGACCGGTGCGTTAGGGGTGCGAGCCTCATCCGTCTGACCGGTGTGTTAGGGGTGTGAGCCCCGTCTGTCTATCTGACTGGTGCGTTAGGGGTGCGAGCCCCGTCCGTCTGACTGGTGCGTTAGGGGTGCGAGCCCCGTCCGTCTGACTGGTGCGTTAGGGGTGCGAGCCCCGTCCGTCTGACTGGTGCGTTAGGGGTGCGAGCCCCGTCCATCTGACTGGTGCGTTAGGGGTGTGAGCCCCGTCTGTCTGTCTGACTGATGCGTTAGGGGTGTGAGCCCCATCCGTCTGACCGGTGCGTTAGGGGTGCGAGCCCCGTCCGTCTGACCAGTGTGTTAGGGGTGCGAGCCCCGTCTGTCTGAGTTAGGGGTCTGAGCCCCGTCCGTCTGACCGGTGCGTTAGGGGTGCGAGCCCCGTCCGTCTGACCGGTGCGTTAGGGGTGCGAGCCCCGTCCGTCTGACTGGTGCGTTAGGGGTGTGAGCCCCGTCTGTCTGTCTGACTGATGCGTTAGGGGTGTGAGCCCCGTCCATCTGACCGGTGCGTTAGGGGTGCGAGCCCCGTCCGTCTGACTGGTGCGTTAGGGATGCGAGCCCTGTCCGTCTGACTGGTGCGTTAGGGGTGCGAGCCCCGTCCGTCTGACCGGTGCGTTAGGGGTGCGAGCCCCGTCCGTCTGACTGGTGCGTTAGGGGTGTGAGCCCCGTCTGTCTGTCTGACTGATGCGTTAGGGGTGTGAGCCCCGTCCATCTGACCGGTGCGTTAGGGGTGCGAGCCCCGTCCGTCTGACCGGTGCGTTAGGGGTGTGAGCCCCGTCTGTCTGACTGGTGCGTTAGGGGTGTGAGCCCCGTCTGTCTGTCTGACTGATGCGTTAGGGGTGTGAGCCCCGTCCATCTGACCGGTGCGTTAGGGGTGCGAGCCCCGTCCGTCTGACCGGTGCGTTAGGGGTGTGAGCCCCGTCTGTCTGACTGGTGCGTTAGGGGTGCGAGCCCTGTCCGTCTGACCGGTGCGTTAGGGGTGCGAGCCCCGTCCGTCTGACCGGTGCTTTGCAGGGTATTCTGGGATCTGGCTTCGCCCTGAAGGTTCAGGAGCAGCACCGCCAGAAGCACTTTGAGAAGAGGCGGAACCCAGCTGCCGGCCTGATCCAGGTGAGGCCTTTCCGTGTCCTCTGTGGGCAGGTGGTGTGGGGATGTCTGGCCAGTGTGTTGAGAAGCAGCCTGGACACCTGAGGCCTCACAGCTGGCTGGTGGCATAGCCTTGGGAGCGGCCTGGTCCTGTGGTACCACCCGGGTCTCCTGGTGGGCTTAGCACACCTGCTCTGTGACTGGGGCCTGGGGCTCTGGGAGTTGTCACTCGGGCAGTGAACAGCCCCTGCCTCGAGCCTGTCCAGGCCACTCGCCCAGCAGTCTGAGCGCCCTGGACGTGAGCTGGACGGTGGGACCTGGTACCGGGCGTTCCTGTGGCTCCACCCCAAAGTCAGCCCTGCCCAGTGGCCTCGGAGCTGACCGACTGCTGTGCGGACGTGGCCTGGCCCCCCATGGTCGCTCTGGGCTGCGGATGTGGCCCTGGGGTCTTGGCCCTGGGCCTGACCCACGCTGATGTGTCCAAGTGTTTACCTACCCCTGCAAAAACACAAAATGGCTTTTTTTTTTTTTTTTTTTTTTTTTTTGATGCCAAAGAATATAAAGAACAGAATGCCTCATAATCTCACTCTACTTTTGACAATCTAAAAACGTTACCACGGGGCCGGCAGATGGCGTGGTGTTTAAGGCGCTGGACTCTCACATGGCTGACTGCGGTTTGAGTCCTGGACCTGGTGGCTTGCTTTCTCGCTTGTCTTTTCTCTCTCTGGTCAAATTAAAAAGTAATAACAATAATAAATAAAATTAAATAATTCTAAAAAATGAAAACGAAAAAGTTATCACAGGGCCAGCAGGTGGTGTGGTGGTTAAGGCTCTGGACTCCCACATGGCAGACCACAGTTTGAGTCCTGGACCTGGTGGCTCGAAAATCATGCTGGGCGTGGGTGTGCGGGCCCAAGATCCCAAGAGGGGCCTGGAGGGGGAGTGGTCGCAGCATGGCCATCCCTGTGGGGGCTAATTGCTCACTCCCTCTCGCCGGCAAGAGGACACCCTATGGCAAAAATCGTAAAAAAAGTTGGCAGACAGGTGCGTTATGTTAGAAGAGTGTAGGGAGGGGCCGGCAAGTGGCGTGGTGGTTAAAGGCGCTGGACTTCCACATGGCTGACCACAGTTCAAGTCTCGGACCTGGTGGCTTGCTTTCTCACTTCCTCTCTCTCTCTCTGTCTCTCTCTGATCAAACTGAAAAATAATAATGATATAATAATAAAGTTAAATAAAAAAAATAATTCTTAAAAAAAAAAAAAAAGAGTGTAGGGAGAAGCGTGGGCCAAGCGCTCGCCTCCCTGGAAGGGCACTCTTCTTTTCAAGTTTATTTATGTTGCCCCTACGTGCACACACGCGAGAGAGCGAGAGACACCCCAGAGGCGTTTTCCACCGTGACCTGTGTCCAGCTCGGCTGGCCTGGTACGTGTGTGTGCCCATGTGCTCGGACGCTGGGCTGCGCACCTCACGCTTCCCCCGTGTGGTCCTGCTTGGTTAGTGCTTGGCCTCCAACCCCGCCTGGCCCTTTGAAGGTCACTTTTTATTTTTAATTCTGCCTGAGGATGTGTGCTTGCTGGAGAGAGCGGGAAAGCCAGTGGTCACCCCGTGTGGCAGTCGTGTTGCGACGTCGCCCTCCTCCCACCCCTCCAGGGTTCCAGTGCCTGTGTGTGGGCCTGGAGTGGTCCACCCACTGGGCTCCAGACCTCACTGCACCGCTGCACAGCGAGTCTGGCCCGTACCTGCCCGGCCCTGGCAGGCGGGTCACCGTCGGCAGTGGCCCACGCGTCCAGCAGAGCGTGGCTTTGGTCTGTGCCTGCTCGGAGATGTGGCCCTGCAGGACAGGGTGCACGCCGCCAGCGTCCATGGCACATCCTACTGGGGTGTGTAGGGGTCAGTGGAGCTGGAAGCTTTCTCTAGGGCGATGCAGAGGTCGTGCGCAGGGCTGCATGGAGCCCCTGGCAGAGATGGAGCGGCTTGGGGCAGGGCAGGTTCGTGCCAGCATTGTGACCTCAGGCGGCCCCTCCAGGGTGGGTACAAGCAGGGGCTGGCAGTAAGTCTGGCACGGAGTGAGGCTGTGCAGGACACAGGTGTGGGGGATGGTGTGGGGTGCCACAGGCCTGGGCGAGCTCAGGAGAGTCAGCAGGGCTGAGCACTGGAGGAAGGGGGGAGCAGGGGCGTGGGGAGCCGGGAGGAAGCCTGCCCAGGGGTGGATAGGAGTGAGAGGGTTCAGGCCCAAGAAGCAGGGGCCCAGGACCTGCCCCCAGGGCCCCACACCTTGCCAGGAGAGTCAGGTGAAAGTTCACACACGGGGTGTCACTGACAATGGCAGACTAGTGGTCTCCAAACCCTACCCCTCTCCAAAGCAGTTCAAATGTCAAGACTAGACAGACTCGGGACCAGCAGTTAGCGTAATGGCTGTGTCACTGGACTCCCATGTAGTCGACCGCAGTTCGAGTCCCGGACCCGGTGGCTTAAACTCACGCCGGGCGTGTGTGCGTGCGTGCCCAAGATCCCGAGAGGAGAATGGAGGAGAAGGGATTGCGGCGTGGCCATCCCCCCGGGGGGTGATTTCTCACTTTCTATCTCTCTGTCTGTCTCTCTCTCTGTCTGGCGAGTGCACGCGCCCTATAGCAGAAAAAAAGAAAAAAAAAAACCTCTCCAAAAAAAAAAAAAAAAGACTAGACAGACTCAGACCTGAAGCCCCGGACCTGATCAGAACTGCGTGACCACCAGGGGAGCTCCGTGGAGGAGGGAGTGGGACTGCTGAGTGCGAGCTGTTCCAGTGTGGCCGCCAGCCACTGCTCCCCTGGCGGTGGCAGCCCTGGGACAGGATTGGCATTCGCAGTGTGACTTGCTGGTGTCAGGGGACGTGATTTGGACCTTGTGCCCAAAGACTTGCAGTTCGACCACTCTGACGGCTCTTGGAGGGTCAGCCTGGGCTGGTCTTTGTTCTGCCTCAAGATTTCTCTGGGCCTTGGTGACCTCCCAGGCAAGTGTCTGTCAAAAGCATTCAAATATGATGAGGGACAGCAGATAGGACGGTGGATGAGGTAGCGGATGGGACAGTGGGTGGGATGGCGGATGGGACAGTGGGTGGGATGGCGGATGGGACAGCGGGTGGGACAGTGGGTGGGACGGCGGATGGGACAGTGGGTGGGACGGCGGATGGGACAGTGGGTGGGATGGCGGATGGGACAGTGGGTGGGACAGTGGGTGGGATGGCGGATGGGACAGTGGGTGGGACAGTGGGTGGGACAGTGGGTGGGATGGCGGATGGGGCCCCAGATGGGGCAGTGCATGGGGAAGCAGCAGACAGGTCAGAAAGCCTGAGGAAGAGGCTTGGGAGACGGCCCAGGGGACAGTGCCTCCAGGGACAGGCATCCCAAAGGCCGCACCATGCCCAGTGTTGGATGGGGTCAGAGATCACCAGAAAGCCCCCAGGCCGACCCTCGGCCTCCAGGCAAGCAGGAGTGAAGGCCAAATCTGAACAGCCTGGGTAAGGTTGAAGGGATCCCACAACACCCATCTGTGAAGACGGATGGAATGTCTTTTCCCTGTGGTTACAGGGGTTCGAGTCTCTTAGCTGGCCACCGAGCTCCTGTGACAGACTCTGGGGGCCAGCCAGGACAAAGCTGCAGTCTTGTCGAGAACCGTAGCTTGGAAGCTTGGCACACAGGAAGCCACGACCCGCAACAGCAGCTCAACCCTGAGGGAGCAGGACCGCCCCGTGTTCACTGAAACACGCAGAACAACCAGCTTTAGTGAGGAGCTAGCCGCCTCTGCAGATGGCACGGGGTAGTCCGCTCACAGGACGGCCGCGTGGGGACCGTCCCACAGAATTCCTGACGTGCCACTCCGTGGATGGAGATGCTGGCCAGTGTCCCAGACGTGCCCAACAGCTAAAGGAAGGCCCGAGGGGGCTCCAGGGTGGGAGAGTGACAGCCACCCAGGAGAGGGTGGCGACGGCTTACAATGGCGCAAAGGCTCCCACTGCAGACCTGGAGTGAGTCTCCGCAGAGCTCAGGTGCTCCGAGCACTGTGGTGTCTGCCTCTGGAGGGACGCACAGGTCTGTGGGACGGAGTGGGGAGCCCGGGATAAACCTGGGCCTCCCTGGTCAGCTGACCTCCACGAGGGTGTCAGGTCCACCCAACAGAGAGAGCGGTCCCTTCACAGCCATGCGAGGACACGTCTGTGGCTTTGCCTTTGGGATGTAGTTCTTAATTCCTGGTAGGGCTGTGCACACAGAGTGAGAGAGGAGCCCTCCACACAGTCTGCTCCTGCCTCAGCCCCTCCTCGGCATGGGACCCGAGGACACGCCTGGCATGCCCCAGCTGGCTGGGCCATGGTTTGAACCGCGGTCGCTCTGTGAGATCCTTGAATAGCGTATTACCACCATGCCATGGAGCTGGTTCCTGGATATCTGTTTCTATTTTATCTTTTAAAAGCCTTATTTAATTTTATTTGTTATTATGACTCAAACCACCATTGACCACTGGGAGTCCAGCGCCTTTAACCACCACACCACCTGCTGGCCCCTGGCTATCTGCTTTTAAAATAATGAAGTCTGACCCTTGCTTCACGCCATGCACACAAATCAACCGAACGAGTCGGCGATGTAAATACCAGCGGAAGCTGTCGGAGCCCTTGGAAGGTGAAGGTGTCCCCACGACTTCACCAGAAGCACTGGGGATGGAGACAGGAGGCAGCAGCGTGGGGAGCTGCCCGTGCGCTGGGGCCCGTCCGTGTCAGGGTCTGTACCAGGATACAGACCGCGCTCCCGGCACAACCACCAAAACGCAGACAGCCCCAGAGTCGTTGGGCGAAGGGCGCAGACAGCCCCAGAGTCGTTGGGCGAAGGGCGCAGACAGCCCTCTCTCTGGAGAAGACGCACAAATACCCCAGCATGCTCGTGAAGAGCTGCCCAGTAACGCAGTCGTGGGGAAGGCGGTTCGAAACCACCAGGTGCCACCTCTCCTGCAGAACAGCCTGGCCTGTAGCCACGGGCTGTAGCGGGACCTGCGAGGTTGCCCGCCAGGGGTGGCCTGAGGGAGGGGCCGGCCAAGGGCTGGTCCAGCCTGCCAGAGTCCGCCGACCACCAAGCCCACCGCCTGCCTGGACAGTGCGGGCCGAGGTCCTCCCAGTGGCTCTTCCTCGCCGGCCCTGTGCCCGGCTCCAGGCTGACGCCCTTCTCTCTCCCTGCGCAGTCGGCCTGGAGGTTCTACGCCACCAACCTGTCGCGCACAGACCTGCACTCCACATGGCAGTACTACGAGCGCACCGTCACCGTGCCCATGTACAGGTACTGCTGCCCGCCGGGCCTGCGCGTCGGCGCCGCGTTCACTTCCTTTGGTGCTTGAGACCCATTCTTGGTTGTTTATTATTTTCATTGTTTTTGTGTCTTTTTTCATTTAAAAGGTATTTTTCGGAAAGGAATTCTGTGTGTGCTTTATTTCTGTCGGAATTTTGTTCTCATTCTGGGGCACGGGGCTTTGATTTTTTTGCCTTCATTCCCTCACCCTAGGCTGTGTTCTCTGCCATGAGCCTCCTGGACAGCCAGCGAGCGAAGGTGGCCTTGGCCCGTGGTCCCCCAGGGCCCAGGTCCTGGTGGGGAGGTGGAGGGTGACCCCAGTCCCCAGGAGGCTCAAAGACTGGGAGCCTGATACCGGAGCCCGGACGGTGCATGGACATGTTGGTGCCCTGGGGCAGCAGGGGTGCCTGGGCTTCCTCTCAGGCCCTGCGAGTGCCAGTCGGGGGACAGCTTCCCAGTTGGTCCCCTGGGCAGGCGGCAGGGGACAGGCAGGCCTGATGCCCAACCCAGAGCTCCTCTGTGAGGGGCACTTCCCTGCCCACCCCTGCTCCGAGGTGGAGAAGCTGAGCCTGACAGCCTTCCCCTCCCCTGCCCCGGGGTGACTTCCTGGGGCTGTCCCCAAGGGCTGGGTGGGCACACAGTTCTGCAGGTCCTCTGCAGCGTCCTCATGACTTGGGGGCCTCTCGAAGGTCCTGAGGTCAGCATGGGCTGGACAGGAGCCTGCTCTCACAGGAGCGAGTGCCCTGGGGACGTGGCTGGCTGCTGCTCCCGGTGCTCCCAGCGCGGCCGGGAAGGCTGGGTCTGGAGCCTGACCGTGTTCCGGGCAGTGGGAAGGACCACCTTGCGCTAATTTCCTTTGTTCTGTTCCCCCACTTTCCTCGACTGTTTTCTCGTTTTCTTTTTCTTATCCCGTTCTTTTTGAACTTTCTGTTCTTCCCCGTGTGTGTGTGAAAACACGTGAAAGCTCGCAAACACAAACCTACGGTGCGTCCAGGTAGGAAACGCATGGACAGAGCGTGTGTGGTCTTCCCGTCTGCCTGGCGCGCAGGCCCGCCCCGCTGAGCATCGCCTGCACCTCTGTCCGTGGTCCCACGCTGGGTGTTGTCAGGCCTTGTCACTGTGTTCCCTCCCCCGCCTGACCCCGTGACCCCGCCTTCCTGTGGCTGGACCTGCCCTCAAGGTGCCTCTGTCCTTCCTGCTTTGCCTGTCCCCACCCGTGCCTGCCCTTACCCCCGCCCAGACAGCAGGTGTGGGGCGTGGAGCTAACACCTCCAGCTCAGGGCCCCCCCACCCCCGGCTCAGGACCCCCCCACCCCCGGCTCAGGACCCCCCACCCCCGGCTCAGGACCCCCCACCCCCGGCTCAGGACCCCCCCACCTCCGGCTCAGGACCCCCCCCACCTCCGGCTCAGGACCCCCCACCCCCGGCTCAGGACCCCCCACCCCCCGGCTCAGGGCCCCCCACCTCCGGCTCAGGGCCCCCCCACCTCTGGCTCAGAACCCCCCACCCCCGGCTCAGGACCCCCCACCTCCCGGCTCAGGACCCCCCACCTCCGGCTCAGGGCCCCCCCACCTCTGGCTCAGGACCCCCCACCTCCGGCTCAGGACACCCCCACCTCCGGCTCAGGACACCCCACCTCCGGCTCAGGACACCCCCACCTCCGGCTCAGGACCCCCCACCTCCGGCTCAGGACCCCCCCACCTCCGGCTCAGGACACCCCCCACCTCCGGCTCAGGACACCCCCCTCCCCAGCTCAAGGTGTACCCCACCTTCAGCTCAGGGCCACCCCCAACAGCAAGGCGGCCTCTCAGAAGACCTCTGCGGTGGTCCCCTCTGCCTTGCCTTGGGGCCCTCAGGGTGCAGATCCTGGACTTCGGTCTTCTCTCCCTGGGCCCCAAGGCAGGAGAGGCTGAGCTGCCACAGCGGGGGTGGGCTGGTGCCCGCAGAGCTTGGGCCCGCACCCCTGCAGGAAGGGCTGCAGGGCCTGGAGGTTCCTGAAGAGCCGGGCTGCCCTCACCCCTGCCTGCCCACATTCCAGCACCCTCCCCGGGCCCTGGGGGTCCCCCTCAGGGGAGCAGCACATCCCAGCCCTGGGCGAGTCCCCCCAGTTCTCCAGCTGGAGCCACCCTCAGGGACAGGATGCCCCCTGAAGCCAGCAGACCCTCAGACCAGCCTTTGCTCTCCCCGGGTGACCCTCGGCCTCCTGTGGCACGTCCTACCCTTGTCCCTCTGTGGCGTCCAAGGTGGCCAGGGCCCGGCCGTGGGTCGGCGCTGCTGCTGCTGTCTGTCCGAGGCATGACTCCGTGTGGCCCAGAGGGCCGACGTGTGTGGGCCGTGCTGTGTGCTGACCCGGGCTCTGACTGTGGCATGAGCTGACTAACCGACTAACCGCAGGGACAGGCGACAGCCGCCGGGGGCAGGGCTCACAGGACGCCCCTCCCGGCCGCGCTCCCGGTGCAGAAGGACCGAGGGGCCCGGTTGCAGTCTGGGCTGGGCGGGGCGGGCGCCGGCAGGGCCTAGCGAGGCCTGAGGTCGACAAAGCGACAAAGCGAAGCCCTTCTGGGCGCCAGCAGAGGGTGGGCAGTGGGCAGCCACGTGGGTCGGACACCTGGTATCCTGGGGGGCACGGAAGGGGTGTGGTCTGGGCGGGGCGAGGTGTGGGTGGGCGTGGCCTGAGGGGTGGGGGCGTGGCCTGGGAGGGTAACTCCGCCGAGGCAGAGCACTGGAGGACTGTCAGGCCGGGCGCGGGGCTGGGCGGGGGACTTGCTGCAGGTTGAGGACCCCATGCCAAGAGCGGCCACAGAGTGAGCAGTCCCAGATGACGCGGGCGGGGGTGTGGGTGCTGGGGGCCACAGGAGGAGAGGGTGCGTGGAGCTGAGCAGGCCCTGCAGTGGGGTGGCATCAGGAGAGGCAGGCCTGGTGTCATGTCAGGGAAGGGCTCTTTCCTCGGAGACGGAGGGCTGGCCGGGGACCAGGTGATCAGGAGTGGCCCTGGAGCCTGGCCCAGTGTCCAGGCAGATAGAGGCCGGCTGTCAGGTTGGCCAGGTCCTGGGCAGGGGGCGAGGAGCAGAGCTGGGCCTCTCGTGGCGTCCCTGTGGTGTTTAGGCTTGGGTGAGGCCTTGTCCTACAGACCTGGGACGAGCCTCCTGGGCCCAGCTAAGCCCTGTCCTGCGGCTTGGGCTCCCCACCTCCAGCGCTGGTAGAGACGGGCTCTGCTGGGGCGGGGCCTCAGCATCAGGATGCTGTGCTGGCCGTGCTGCCCTGGGGGAGGTCGGGGTCGGAGCGGGCGGAGGCCCAGCCCTTGCTCCAGCGCCCTCCTCTATTCCCCGCTCTCCACGACGGCCAGAGGGAAGGCCTGGCATTGCCCTCTGCTGTCCGTGCTGGGCCAGGGGGATGGGGGGTGGCTCCCGGGGGCCTGTGGGGCCAGGAGCACACTGAAGTGCTGCTGAGCGGGGGTCTGCCCCAGGCTGGGCTGGGGGCTCACTGGCCTCTCCTTCTCTTACCCAGACTCATCCCCCCTCTGAACCAGCTGGAGCTGCTGCGGAACCTCAAGAGCAAATCTGGGCTCACCTTCAGGTCAGCCACGGGCCGGGCCCGGGCTGCAGTGGAGGCAGGGGTGTCTGTGTCCTCTGGGGTCCAGCTGCCTGCTGAGGGCAGTGCACTGGGAACTCTGGGGACTCCGAGATGTGCTTGGCCACAGGACGTGGCGGTGCTGGGCAGCCGGCTCCGGGGTGGGAGGGACGGGCACAAGGAGGAGTGGGGCTTAGCGGGGCCCGGCGGCTCCATGCAAGGAGCGGGTGTCCCGGCCCTGCCCCTCCCAGCATCCCGAACTGGCAGCACAGGCCCGTGGTACCTGCTGCTGCTTCATCCGCAGAGCCTGCTCTCCTCAGGTGTAGGTGGGTCCCCCCGAAGTGGGCTCGCAAGCACTCCCGGGCCCCCATGCCGAGGCTGTCCCCAAGCAGCTCCCGTCTCTGAAGGGCCCTCAGGGCAGAGGGTTGCAGTGGTTGAGTGGTGGTCTGCATTCCACAGAGACACGCTCATGCCCTGGAGCCCGGGAATGTACTCTTAGGGTGAGGTTCCTGGGTTCACTGGATGGGCCCAAAATCCCGTTTAGGATTGCAGACACGTGTGTGCCACACACGGGCACAGGCGCACCTGCGCACTGGCATGCCGGGGTCAGGGGGATGGAGCAGAGTGGCTGATGCGGGGCAAGATCAGGGACAACCAAGCCCAGGAACTGGCGCAGGCAGGAAGGGGCCCCCAGAGCGCCTCGGGGAGCATGCCCGACGGGCTTCAGACTTGCAGCCTCCTGCACGGAGGGCGGCCCCCAGTGGTCGTCTTTGGTCAGCGCTGGCAGACGGATTTGCTTATTGAGACACTGCTGCAGCTGTGACGTGGACCAGACGGCGTGGAAGTGGCTTTAGGACTGGGCTTTAACCAAGAGGCTGGCGCAGGTGCACCTGGGCAGGCTCAGCAGGCAGTGGACGTGGTCCCGGAAGCTGGAGAAGAGGGGATCCTGGCGTGGCCACAGGCACCAGGCTGAGCTGTGTCCCACTGTTGAGTGGCAGCAGGACGGGGACGTATAGCCTGCGTATCTAGCTGAGATCTCTGAGGTGTGGATGGTGTGGCGACCCATGAGAAGGCCGAGAGAAGCTGGGGGGGACCTGCTAAAGAAGTAGGACCTGAAGGTCTGGGAGGCCCTGGGCCTGCTCAGACGGCAGAGGAGATAAACAAGGGTCCGTTGGAGGACACGTGCCTCAGAGAAGCTCATTGTGGCCGGCTGCCTGCCACCGAAGGGGTCCCCGGGCTGAAGGCACGTCACCCACAGGAGGAGTGCAGAGGGTCCCATCCTTGGGCCCAGTGGCATCAAGTTCTGCTGTGTGTTCAGGAGGCTGCAGGTCGGGGACTGTCACACTGGCAGAGATGCCAGTGTGGACATGAGGGGACAGGTGTGGAGGGAGTGAGGAGGCTGCGATCATACCGACTTCTGCCCTCAGGCCACAGGCCTCTCTTCAGACAGGGCAGAGTGACCCTGTGCAGGGGTGCAGCCGCGGGTACGGACTGCTGGATGCCTGTCCCCTGAGCCTGAAGCCTAGTGGACTGTGCCCTGCTGGGGCTCAACCCTGGGGGACTGGTGGCCCCTCTGAGTGAGTGCCCTGCTCCTGCCCATCCATACGCGTTTTTAAGCAGATCACTCGTTTCTGGGTCCATGGGTCCAAGCCGCAGGACTTTTGTCCCAGGACGGAGCTCCAGCCTCCTCTGTCCCTGGCTAAGTGACAGGTGGTTTTCAGGGTGACGGTTGGAACATCTAGGTGAGATTCTGGACGAGCAGGGGATACTGCATTGTGCTGGAGCTTCCGAGAGTGTAGGTGGGGTGACTGGATGTCAGATGGGTGTGAATTTGGGGCATCAGGGAATGACTATGGTGGCTGAATGCTGCCCCCCAAAGATACATTTGTGCTCCAAACCTGGGAATGTGGCCTTATTTAGGAAAGGGTCTTGGCAAGTGTAATTACGAATCAGCAGACGGGGTCACTCTGGGTGAGCAGGGTGAGCCTCGACCCCGTGACTGCTGTGCTAGCCAGGAAAGGGACACTCGGGCCCAGAGCAGAGACGGGGCCAGGCGCGCGGGAAGGGGCCCTGACACCCGAGGGGTGTGGTCTAGCCCGTGGCTGGTCCTAGGTCTGCGGACTCCAGAGCCTCGACAGGGTGCGTCTGTTATTTTAAGTCCGCATTTGTTATGGCAGCCATAGCAAACAGCACGGGTGACCTGCGTGCCCGAGGTGTGCCCGGGGTGGCACGTCCCCCAGCTGGAGGGAGGGCAGGGTCCCCTATGGTGGCAGGCGCCGTCCCCGAGATGTGAGAGCGGCCATGGTGGCTGGTCCGGTCGTCAGGGAGTCTGCCAAGGAAGGGGCCTGGTTGTGCTCCCCTCAGCCCACGTTGCGTGGCATGGTCCCTGTCACGCAGAGGGCTTGGACGTCCAGGAGCCCCCGAGGAATGCGCAAGCCACTGGGCCACCAAGGTTCCCACGAGCCCAGTGTCGCTGGTGGCTACAGGCCCCTGGGCAGGGACGAGCGTGTTGGACTGATACGGGCGGGCTCAGAGCCCACAGGAAAAACGACAGAAAAACTAGCTGTTGAATTAAAAGTGGAAAAGGGAACGGAAGCAGCTGCTGCCCTGTGCCGGCCGGGAGTGGCCCCTTCTGGAGCTCTCTCCGGCACACGCTTCCTTCTGGACTTTAATCAGTTCTGATTAAATGGACGCGCGTAAACGCGAGTGCCGTGGCCGAGGTGTGGCCCCCTTCGGAATCGCTGCCCTCTGGGACTACCCCCTGGGTCCTGTGGCACCCTTCCCTTGGAGGGGCTGGGGGCTCTCTGATGGGTGGGCTACTGTGCCTTTCAGCCTTCGAGCGTGGCCCTGGCCTGGGGAGTGTGTGACTGGGTGTCAGGCCTGAAGGGTGGGGGCCACTGGACCCACGTGGCGCTGCCAAGCTCTGACATTTTTGTTGCTTCTGTTTGAAGGAAGGAGCCACAGCCGGAACCATCCCCAAGGTCAGTGTCCCCCGCCTGCGGCTGCCTGGGTGTGCACTGCGGCCGTCGGGCCTGTCCCTGTGCGTGCACGTGGCCGTGTGGAGAGCGCGCTGGTGTCTGTCTGCACCCAGGGCGCTCTGGGCCCGTATAGTGCCTTTGCTGTGCCATGACCTCTCCTGCCTTTTGCCTCACTTGTATCACGGGTGGGGGAGGGGCTTTGGGGCGGGCTCCCCCATCCCACTCCCCAGGCCAGCCCCCCCAGGGCATCCCAGACAGGGGTTTCCTGCCACTGCAGGGGTGTGGGCATGGGCAGGGGGAGGCTGGGTGGGAGGGATTCAGGGTCCCCTTGTCCTCTTGGGGAGGGCCCCCTCTCCCCACCTCATGCCCACCCCGTTTGTAGGCAGAGGTCAGGGCGGGCCTCGGGGCTATCCCTGGCCCCTGCTGGTCCCTGGTTCTGGGTCAGGCAGGTCAGAACCGGCTCACACACTGGGCCGGCTCCCGGGGAGCGGGTGTGGCCGTCTGTGCTCCTAGTGTTGGAATCTAGGCCGTCTCCCAGGGTCACGCTCCCTGACCCCCATGCGCTGTGGTACTGGGCCCGAGCGTCTCCAAGCTGGGGTGCCCTCAGGGCTGTCACGCCTGCAGATGGAGGTCCCAGGTGGACGCTGGCCTCCCCAGTTCCCTCCCGGCCAGGGAGCGACTCGGCTGACCAGGGGCCACGTGGGGGCACATGGAACTGGACTGAGCAGGCCTCACCCCAAGGCTCCCCGAGGGGGACAATGCTGTGTCTCGAGCCGAAAAGACTGTCGAGCTTTTGCTTGAACCACTGAATACTGAGCAGAGACGGGCCCCCCAGGGTGCAGGCACTAACGAGGGCCGCTGGCAGTGCCGCCACGGCAGCCTCCTCACCGCTGGCTTGAGCACCTCAGGGGTGGGTTGCCACTGGCCCCTGCCCGCACCCTGGATACGTGGCCAGACCCTGGCTGCCTGGCTGGCCTTGAGGCCGGCTGTTGGCTAGAGAGCGGGCACACCCCTGCGGAGGACGCCTGGGCTGGGACCCAGGGCCGACCCTGTGCTTGGCCCAGTGGGCGGGGCGGCCTGGCTTGGAGGGGCCCCTGGGCCCCCCCGGCGCCGCCCACCTCCCCCTCGGCGGGCCAGTGCCTGTCTCAGCCCTCTCTCTCTCTCTCTCCCGCCTGCCCTCCCCCAATCTGGAAAATCTTGCTGCCCCAAGCGCTTTACTCACTGTCACTGCCCTTCTGGTGCCCTTTCGGCCCGCTCTGTCTCTCGGGATGAGGTGCTGCCCTGAGAGCGGGACTCGAGGTGAGGACTCCGGGCCTCCGGGCTTCTGGTACGTTCCATGGCTCCTGTTCCCTGCCCCGGCTCCCGCGTGTCTGGTGGTCCCTGCCTGCCTGTGCGTCCCTACACCCTCCCCAAGGCCAGCGCCCGCCCGCTCCGCCCTCCTCCTGGGACGCCCGTGCTGAGGGACCCGGAAGGCCCGAGACTCTCACACAAACACGGGGCTCCCCGAGGGTCTGTGGTGCCCGGCGTGACCAGGGTGCTGGGGAGCGAGGCTGTTTCCGTCAGGAAGACTGCCCACCCTCCCCATGCACACCTGGCAGCCACGACCCCATCAGGCCCAGATCAGGCAGTGCGGGAGACGGTCCTGCCACCCGTCAGGTGTGGTGCGACGGGTTGTTGCCTGTTTAAAGGGTAAGGGGGCTTGGCTCCCCAGGCCCCTGCTGGCCCTGGGGCTCGGCCAGCCGGTGGGAGCAGTGGCCCTGCCTCTGCCTGCCCTGGGCAGGTGTGTAGCACCGGCACCGGGACCCTCACTCAGTGCCGAGAGACCCCTCAGCCCTGGCTCAGGGCTTGGCACAGCGGTGGGGCCTGGCCCCCACAGGACCCCCGAGGCTGGCTGCGGCAGGCGAGGTGCCTGCACCGGTCCGGTGTGTCTCGTGGCCGCTGTTGCTGCCCTGCCCTCACTGCTGCCGGCCACATGCCTGGGGACCCTCTGGCTCGGCCCTCCTGTCCTCGGTCTTCTCCCTGCAGGTGGAGGCACCAGTGTGCTCGGTCATGTCTGCCCTGTATGGTCTTGATGAGTGTCTGTGGGCCTCTCCCCTACCGTCTCAGGCCAGGATCCCTGGGTTGGCCTGCCTGCCCCTGCCCGGGCCCTCTGGCTTTTCTCAGACCACCCTTGGCTGATGGGGTGAGGAACCAGCCCAGTGCCAGACACAAGCCCGAGGGTGTGGGCGCTTCGCACCTACCCGGCTGTGGAGTCGTGGGCACCTCACGGAGCAGCAGGGCCGTGGGTGGCGGCAGTGGCCACTGGCAGCCCCCGTCTGGTTCTTGGCTCTGAGGCCGCCCAGGCTCTGACGAGCATTAAAGCCAGCGGGCTCTCCCCTGAGCCCCAAGGCGGGGCGAGTGTGGCCAGGGCCGGCTGAGACGCCCGGCTCCCATGGCAGAGCTGGGACCTCGGAGGGGGTCCACTGTCCTGCTCCCCACAGGGGCTCCCTGGAGCCCTAGCAGGGGCCTGTTTGCCGAGGACTCTCAGGTCAGGACAGGCATCCAGTGCTGTGGCCTGGGGAGGGGGCCCCGGCAGAGAACGACTGCCCAGGGGCCTCTGTGAGTAGCCAGAGCTGTGGGGTCCCACTGGCGGGGTGAGCCGAGCCCAGTGCAGCCTTCGGGGTCCCGCGTGCTGGGACTGCATGGGGCCCTCTTGCGGCCTTCCTCGGGGCTCTGGGGTGGACCAGGGCTTCGGCCCCTGTCGGACAGCAGTGCAAGAGGTTCCTTGGGAGGAACTTCTTCAACTCCCCGTTTGCCAGGACTCGCCAGGCGTCCTTCTGGCGGGACAGTCTTGCCGGCCCCACGCAGCGGGCATGGGTTTGCTCAGATGTGGAAGGAAGACCGCGGCCTCTGCGGGCCGGGCTGGCGCACACGGCAGGGCTACTCGGCGCACAGTTTGAGAAGCCCAGCTCAGGAAGCTGCTGCTAGGGCGAGGGCCGAGGGAGACGCAGGGTTTCTGTCCTTGGGGCCCGCTGTTTCTGTTCTTGGCTTTCAAGCCCCTCGTTCTAACGCTGAGCTGGAGCGCGAGGTGCTGGGCGTGTTTGGGAGAGTGGTCACTGCGCCGCTGTGAGGGCCTCTACCCGGTGGGCGTGCCAGACCCGAGGCCCCGGTCCGGCAAAGTCCTCCACCCAGGGGCTCGCTCCCCTCTCCTCGGCTTCCTCCCACCAAGAGGCAGCCGCTGCCTCCGATACGCTGAGGCCGTGGCTGTGGGGCCTGGTGAGGCGAGCCGGCCGGCGCACACGGTGCCCTTCCCGCGGCGCACTCTCCATGCCAGTCGCTGCGGGCTGGCAGAACGTGCCTTCTGCAAAGCCTTCGCCCTCGTGTTATTTTTTGTTGGCATGAACATGGCAGAAAATAACACATCTTTTAAGACATGAGTCCAAACTCTGGCTTTAGAAGGAAAAGGTATTTTTGGAAGAAAAAAACTGGGATTTTTTTCTCTCCAAAAATAGAGGGACGTTTTCTTTTCCAGGCTGCGGAGGACTCGTCTCTGCGCCCCTCTCACTGTCCTCGCTCATGCGCACTGCCGCTGCTGGGCTGAGCCCCGACTGCCCCCGGGCGGCCGCAGTGCCTCGGTTTACCTGCCCTTTGGCCGCGCCCCACTGCAGCGCCCGGACTAACTGTGCCCTCCTCGTTTCCAGTAGAGACAGCCTGTGCAGAGGGCCTCTGTGTGGATGCTGTCTGAGACACTCTAGGTACCACGGAACGCGTCGCACGCACGCACCTCGCTGCACGGCCCGGCCCGCTCAGGGGAGGTTCTGGATGAGCCGAGGGGAGGCTGGCGCCCCCACCCAATTCTGAGGGGCAGCTCAGCCCCGGCCCCTGGCAGCCGAGCCGTCTGATTCCAGCTGACACCCCCAGGAGCGTGGCCAGAGCTGCCGGGGTGGCCCTTCCTCCTGGGATTGGAAAGGCCCAGCCAGAGCAGAGGGGCTGGCCAGGGGCTCTGGTCCAGCGAGGCGCCACCTGCAGGCCACGGTGCCACTGTGACCACTCGGCCTGCCGCCTGCCTGCCGTGGTCCCTGACTGCTCTTCAGGGAGTCTTTCCCAGCTGTCAGCACCTCAGGGCCACGGGAGGAGGCAGCTCTGCCACTGTGTGGCCCTCAGGGTCCTGACGCGGCAGACACCAGCAGCTCCAACCTACAGGCCTGGCTAGGGCGGAGACGCACGGCGGAGCAGCTGCCCCCGAGCGCCCTCTCCTGCCTGTCGGCTGCTGCCGTGTGACAGTGTCTGTCCTCGCTTGCTCCAGGGCCCACCCTCCTGGGCTCTCCCTCCCTGCCTGCCCCTCCTGGCTGTGGCCGCACTGCTGTACCCTGGGGACCCCCCATCTGCACGCATGTGGCCGGGCAGAGCTGGCCCCGGCCCCCAGTGGCCAGTGCATGCTTGAGCCTCTGCATCCCTGCATGCTCCAGACCCTTCTCCGGGGAGCGGGGCTTGGAGGGCGCCCCGCAGCTCTCCAGGTGGTCTCGTGGCTCCCGCACGTCTGGACGAGGCGCTTGTGAAGGCGAGGTTGTCGACAGGACGGGCTGGTGCTCGGGCTGCGGGGGCCTCACCATTCTGCTAGCCCTACCCCGTCCAGGGTGCTCTGGCCCGCTGACCCCCAGGCCAGAGGCTGAGGTCAGGCTGCCCAGGATTGAACGCGCAGCCTGCCCTGCCCTGCCCTGTGCCCTCAGCCCTCCTCACCCTCCTGGGCACTGTTGGTCCCGATGCGGCTGTGGTTCCCTGTGAAGCCAGAGAGTCGAGGGCCCCTTGGTCCCTGCTCGCTGCTTGTCCCCCCCATCGACTCCACCACGGCCGGACGGCAGGCACGGAGGGGAGCTGCCAGCTCTCTGCCAGACTCCTGGGTACCCCCGAAAGGAACGCATGGGCAGCTGGCCGCCGAGGGGGGTGTTCCAAACCTCTTCCTGTGTCTGTCCCGCCGTGGCTTCCAGGTGGGGGAGAACTCTGGCCGTGGTGGGCCCTGGAGCTGAGGGGCCAGGTGGGGAGTGAGAGGGTGGTGAGCATCAAGCCACGTCTGCCTGGATGTCCACAGGGCCCTCTGGACGAGGGGTCCTCTCAGGTCCGGACCGCAGAGCAGCGAGCAGGGCCGGAGAGGCCCTTCCCCGTGGCTGCACTTTGGCTGCGGCCCGGGCAGTGTGGGTGAGGGCGGCGGGTCCCGTGGACGGTCTCCCGGGCTGGCTTGGCATGCTGCTGTGTCCGCGTGGTGGAGGAGGACGGCAGTGGGCCATGGCGGGGTCCTCTCTCTCCTGACCACCCCTCCTTGCCCGCAGGGGGCGTGGATGTCGTTGAACGCCAGTCCTGTGTCTGGCACGTGGGGCTCTGCACATCCTTGCTGCTCCACAGCCTGCCAGCTCAGGCCTGGGTGTGGTTCCCAGCTGCACAGGCAGCCCTGGCTCCCAGCCCTCGGGAGGAGGCTGGACTGAGTCTAGCCCGTGTCCTTCGCCCACCCCAGCAGGCCACGAGTGGCTCCCCAGGAAGTGGCTGTCCCCGCCTCCCGTCCGTTAGAGACCTGCCAGGTGTGGAGGTTGATTTTCTGTGCCCTGGAGCCTGCCTGGGCATGGGCTGGCTGCCCGTCCCCTCTGCAGTGGCTCTGGGGTGCAGGAGGAGCTGCGGAAGGAGAGAATGCTCCAGAAGCTGGGGTCTGCAGAGTGGGCTTGTGGGCCTTGGTGCTCCCTGGGCCAGCTGGGGCCTGAGGGATGGGCACAGATGGTCACCTGGACAGACTGCCTTTGTGCCTGGACTTCAGGTGTCTCCAGATCCTGTGGTCTGTGCTGGCCTCGAGGGGGTCTCGGAGGTGAAGGCTCTGGCCAGCGCCCACCCGGGCAGTCACTGCCAGTCATGCCGTTCAGGCTGCAGCGCTCCCCTGGGGGCACCCTCGGGCCGCCTGCCAGGCTTCCCCTCCCTCCTCTCATCCTCTCATCCCTCGGAGACCCCCCCCCCCCAACAGAGCACGCACCTGCCGCCTGGAGGGGGCAGGGCAGGGACGAATCCTGACGTGCCACAGAGCGGGCACCAGGGCTCTTGGGCTGGTCGTCACCGCCATCTGGTGGTTGTGTCTCCCTGGCTGTGGGTCCCACTGGTGGCTCTGATTAAGGCCTCACCCTGGCTGTCGGCCAGGGAGCCGTGGTGGGTGTTGAGGCGCTGCCTTAGAGAGCTGTGAGGCACTCAGGCCTCCCCTCGGGTGGCCTCGCTGCCCTGGGGCTGGCCATAGGCTCTGCACGGCGGCTGCTGCTCAGAGGCCGGCCTGGGCGTACACAGCCCTGCCTGGGGCCAGTGGGGGAGCCTGTGGCCCGCTGGCTGCTGTGGCCTCATGCGTCCCAGGCCAAGGGGGCTGTTGTCCCAACTGTCAACATGATGCCAGCGCCTCTCCTTGTTCCGGGCAGACACTGGAGCCAGTGGACTTGGCCTGTCTGACCCGTTTCCATGGTTACCCAGAAATGGGATGGGGACCGAGGACCTGTTCCACGGTGTTTGGTTCTTTTCTGGTCAGGGAGCCCAGGGGTGGGTTGGCTCAGCGTAGGGGAGGCGCGGGCCCCCAGGACGCCCCAGCAGCTGTCCTGGCCACGCGGCTGCCTGGGCTGCCTGGGCTGCCTGGGTCAGGAAGTCTCCGCGAGGTTGCACGAGTACGGCCCGGCCTGGGGCGAGTGGCGGGAAGGGCCAGCGGAAGTCACAGGACAAGGCCTCGGCTCACGAGGCTTTGGGTCGGGGCCTGCCCGGGACCGTGTGTGGGCTTCCCCTTGCTGCGGGGTTCCCCTCGCTGTGGCAGCCCATGGCCATCCCAGGTCCAGACACTGCCTTCCCCAGCACGGCTGCGCCCACCCCGCTCCCCACCCTCTGCTTCCCCCCACCTGGTTGGCTGTTCGAGACCGACAGCCCCCCCGCCACACGAAACAGCAGCCACGAGGGGGCGCGGGCCCTCACCCTCGGTGACTCCTTGCTGTTTTCTGTGTCTGTGTGTCTGTCTGTCGGGCCCTGTGGGAGCAGTCAGAAGCTCAGTTTGAAGGATCGTGTCTTCTCCAGCCCCCGGGCTGTGACTGCCAAGGGCAAGGGGTCCCCCCAAGCCCAGACGGTCCGGCGGTCACCGAGCGCTGACCAGAGCCTCGAGGACAGCCCAAGCAAGGTGCCCAAGAGCTGGAGCTTCGGGGACCGCAGCCGGGCACGCCAGGCCTTCCGAATCAAGGGTGCCGCGTCACGGCAGAACTCTGAAGGTGAGCCCACGGCATGGCCCTCCCGGGCCGACCGCCTCCCGGACAGGTGTGGCCAGGAGCCTGTCCTCTTTGCCCTGTGCGAAGTCCGGGGCATGGGAGGTTCACCTAGCGGGCTTGGCATATGCCTTCTGGCTCTGAACACTCTCTCCCTGGCAGGGTGCCGTACCTCGTGAGCAGGGGCTCCCTTCCCCTCCTGGCCCCAGCAACCTGTGGGCTGCTTCCTGTCTCTCTGGACACTTCCTGTCTCTCTGGAGCTGTCTCTGGACACTTCCTGTGGGGGGAATCACTGTCTGGCTGCTTCCACGTGCTTGGTGTTTCCGAGGCTCACTGCCGACATTGTACCCTACACCAGTGCCCTGTCCCTTTTCAAGGCTGTGTAATATTCCAGCCTGTGGGTGGGCTGCCTTGGGGAACGCTGTTCTCTCTCTCTCTCTCTGTCTCTGACTTTTTTCCATAGGGCACATACACTCACCAGAGACAGAGAGGGAAAGAGCGGGGAAGTGAGAAAGCACCCCTCGGAGAAGGGCATGCTGCTGTCCCCTCTCTTCTGCCCCACCAGGATTTGGGGCATGCCAGCACATGTGCCTGGCACGTTTTTCAAGCAGCTGGGTCCGGGTCTCAAACTGCACAGTCGGCCATGTGGAATTCAGCTGCCTTAACTTCCCGTCATCCCCTGGCTCCAAGGATGCCCTTTTCCTGACCGTGGGCCTCGCTTGGGCATGATCCTGCAGCCCAGCCTCCTGCGTCGCAGGAGCTGCAGGTGCCCTCCTGTGCCTGGCTTGGAGGGTGGGCCAGGAGGTGGCCAGGCCTCTAGCAGCAGTGTCCGTGGGCGCTCCGGTGGCTTGGCAGGCGATGCCCTTCTCCCTCCCTCTTCTGTTAGGGTACATGTGCTTGCTAGAGAGGGAAGGTGAGGGGCCATCCTACTCGGGGGATGGCCACAACGCAGCCACTTCTCGGTCCCCTCTCGGGGTTCTGGGCACTCGCATGCACCCGGCTTTCTTTTTAAGTTGGTGGGTCCGGGACGCAGCGTGCAGCCTGCCGTGTGGGGCCCAGCGCCCGGACTCCATGCCACCAGCTGGCCCCAGCAATGTCTTTTTAAGCCTTCACAGTGGCGGCAGCAGCCAGAGAGAAGGCCTCGTGTGTCAGGACAGGGGTGTCTGGGGAAGCCTCAGGGTGCCCAGGGGACCCCCCACAGTCTCTGTCTCCTTACACCCAGAAGCAAGCCTCCCCGGGGAGGACGCCGTGGACGACAAGAGCTGTAACTGCGAGTTCGTCACTGAGGACCTGACCCCCGGCCTTAAAGTCAGCATCCGGGCCGTGTGGTGAGGACTCTTCCTGGGACGTGGGCAGGCCTAGGAACAAGGCTGTGGCTGACACCCCTGTGGTCCCCGCGCCCGTAGGTCAGGTCCTCTTGCACCTGGTGTGGCCGGGGCCTGAGCAGGGCCAGCTCCGGTGGGGCCTGGAAGGAGGCTGTTGAGACGGCCAGGAGCTGCCCCCTCCCAGGGTGCTCCGAGTAGAGCGGGCCTGTCTGTGTGCCGGGCACGTGGTGGCCTATGTGCGGGGCGGGCGGGCGGCCCAGGGGAGAGGGGCGAGTCCTAGCAGCGCCCGGGGACCACGGTCTCAGAGACACCGGGCCGTCTCGAGCCAGGGGCTCAGGGTGCCTCCCGTCCCCAGCGTCATGCGGTTCCTGGTGTCCAAGCGGAAGTTCAAGGAGAGCCTGCGGCCGTACGACGTGATGGACGTCATCGAGCAGTACTCGGCCGGCCACCTGGACATGCTGTCCCGCATCAAGAGCCTGCAGGCCAGGCAAGAGCCGCCCGCCCGGTGGACCAGGTGGCGCCGCGGGCCGGCGTGAGGCAGCCGGGCAGTCAGCGTCTGCCGTCCCCTCGCAGTCTGTATTGTGTGTGTTGTCGCTCCCTGTCCCCCACATGCACTGTGGTGAGCACGCATGTGCACACTCACATGCACGTGTGTGGTGTCTGTGTGCACGCATGTGTGTGTAGGTGCACACATATGCACCGGTATGTGCACACGCATGGGTGAGTTCTGTGCCAGGTGTTCATGCGTGTGCATGTGTGTGGTGAGTGGAGTTGTCTGTGGGGGTGGGGCTGCAGGGTTTCAGTGCCCCGAGGTGGCAGTGCACGTGCCCCTCCTCAGAGAACATGGCTCGCCACCCTCCCCACATGGAAGGGGCGTCCCGCAGCCTAAGCAGGAGGCTGGGCTGGGGCACAGACGCCTCGCCCGGCCACGTGTGTGTGAGCGCTGCCTTGCTCTTTCCAGGGTCGCACACATGTGCGCGTGGGGGCCTGAGCACACACACACACACATGCGCATTCCCGTGTACAGGCATGTGCGCGTGTGCGTGCACACAGGCCTACGCCTACCCCCACGTGTGCGTGTGCACACAGGCCTACGCCTACCCCCACGTGTGCGTGTGCACAGGCCTACGCCTGCCCCCACGTGTGCGTGTGCACACACAGGCCTACGCCTACCCCCACGTGTACGTGTGCACAGGCCTACGCTTACCTCCACGAGTGCGTGTGCACACACAGGCCTACGCCTACCCCCACATGTGCGTGTGCACAGGCCTACACCTACCCCCACGTGTGCGTGTGCACACAGGCCTACGCCTACCCCCATGTGTGCGTGTGCACAGGCCTATACCTACCCCCACGTGTGCGTGTGCACAGGCCTATGCCTACCCCCACGTGCGTGTGTGCACAGGCCTATGCCTACCCCCACGTGCGTGTGTGCACAGGCCTACGCCTACCCCCACGTGTGCATGTGCACAGGCCTACGCCTACCCCCACGTGTGCGTGTGCACAGGCCTACGCCTACCCCCACGTGTGCGTGTGCACACACAGGCCTACGCCTACCCCCACGTGTATGTGTGCACACACAGGCCTACGCCTACCCCCACGTGTGTGTGTGCACAGGCCTACATCTACCCCCACGTGTGCATGTGCACACACAGGCCTATGCCTACCCCCACATGTGTGCGTGCACAGGCCTACACCTACCCCCACATGTGCGTGTGCACACACAGGCCTACGCCTACCCCCACGTGCGCGTGCACACACAGGCCTACGCCTACCCCCATGTGTGCGTGTGCACATGCCTACGCCTACCCCCACGTGTGTGTGCGCACACAGGCCTACGCCTACCCCCACGTGTGCGTGTGCACAGGCCTACGCCTACCTCCACGTGTGCGTGTGCACACACAGGCCTACGCCTACCCCCACATGTGCGTGTGCACAGGCCTACGCCTACCCCCACATGTGCGTGTGCACAAGCCTACGCCTACCCCCACGTGTGTGTGTGCACACACAGGCCTACGCCTACCCCCACATGTGCTTGTGCACACACAGGCCTACGCCTACCCCCACGTGTGCGTGTGCACAGGCCTACGCCTACCCCCACGTGTGCGTGTGCACACACAGGCCTACGCCTACCCCCACATGTGCGTGTGCAGAGGCCTACGCCTACCCCCACATGTGCGTGTGCAGAGGCCTACGCCTACCCCCACATGTGCGTGTGCAGAGGCCTACGCCTACCCCCACATGTGCGTGTGCAGAGGCCTACGCCTACCCCCACGTGTGCGTGCGCACAGGCCTTCGCCTACCCCCACATGTGCGTGTGCACACACAGGCCTACGCCTACCCCCACGTGTGCGTGTGCACACACAGGCCTACTCCTACCCCCACATGTGCGTGTGCACACACAGCCCCCGTGTGTGGTTCTGGCGCAGCAGCAGTCTTCCAGCCCTGGGAGGTGATGGAGAGGGCTGGGTCCTCGGAGCCCCGGGGCACCTCCCTGCCCGCTCCGGCTGTGGTCCCTTCCCAGGAGGCCCTGGGTCTCTCGACCTCGCGTGGCTCCTACAGGTGGGGCCCGGCCGGGGTCTTACACGGCGACCTCCTGGAAATGGACCAGACCAGAGCATGTGTGCGTGTGCGTGTGCGAGGTCCTGGTGTGGCTGTCCCGTGTGTCCCTGTCTCTCACCACGGCTGTTTTTGTTCACCAGGCTCTTCTGTCCCAAGTGTCCCCTCTTCCTTCCCTCTCTGTCTGGAAACAGACCCACCCGCCCGAGGAGCCCGGGCGCCCTCTGCCGATGGTTACGTGTTGCGTGTAGCCCGTGCGCTCTCTGGTACTCCGCTCCCAGCGCAGCCGCACCTTGCGCCCCGCATGCCGGCGCCTCGGCGGCCCCGGGTGTCCGCTGCCCACTGGCCCCGCTCCGAGCTGAATGCTTTGCTTGGAACAGGAGACACGGGGCAGGCCGAGGTCACGTGTGGCGCGGGCACTCCTGCCGGCATGCCCGCGGACGTGCTGCGGTCGAGCGGGTTGCTCTGCCCGCGTCTGCAGTCCCCACGCTGCTGGTGACGCCGTCTCTTCTTCACTCTGCCAGGATAGATATGATTGTGGGCCCCCCACCCCCTTCAACTCCCCGGCACAAGAAGTACCCCACCAAAGGACCCACGGCCCCCGCGAGAGAGTCGCCCCAGTACTCTCCTAGGTTAGGAAGCCACCCCTTCCTGACGTGTCTGTGGAATGGCCAGCCCCTTCCCTCCAGGCCACATGACGGAGCGCCTCCTGCTGGCCTGTGCCCTGGGCACGGGCACACCCAGGCTTTCTCTGTCCCCTTGCCAGGGCTCCAACAGGCTGGTCAGGGTGCCCATGGGGCTACTCCTCCCGGCCTGTCCTGTGAGCGTCCCTGGAGTGGCCGCTCCTGGGCAGAGGAGAGCAGGGCCTCCTGGACCCGGCCTGTGGGAGGACGTGGCTGACGGCGGCCTCCCGGCCACCCTTTGTGCCCTTTGTGGGCCCCACCCAAGGCACCTGCCGCAGCCTGGTCGGACCTGCCTGTGCTCGGCCAGCGGGTGGCGCCTCTGGGACCCTCTGCTCCCGAGGGCACAGGCAGCAGTGTCCGCCCTTTGGCCGCGAAGCGGAGTCGAGAACAGACCTGGCACCTGCAGTGGGCTGGGCTCCCCGTGAGCTCTGGCGCTGTTGCCATGGTGGATGGTGGATGGCAGGACAGCAGGTCCCCGCTGATGGCTGGAGTGGGCGGTGAACTGAGCCAGGGAGCTCCAGGCAGCTCAGACCACGTGATCGGGGCAGCCTGCTCCTCCCTGGGACTGGCCGAGGTAGCCAGCCCTCCTCCGGCAAGGCCTGGGCAGGACCGGGAGGGTGAGCACAGACACCCAAGGCCTGCTCCGGGCTCGGGTCAGGGCGCTCTGATCCAGCACAGCCCCAGGGCCACAGCAGATGCTGGTGTCCAGGCGGTGCTGTGCTGCACATCTGGCCTCTCTGGGCTGGGGTCTTTGTGCATGGTCCGGTGCCAGGCACCTCTGAGCCGGGCTCTTCCTGTGAGGCAAGAGTTGCTGGAGCGCCACCGGGCTGCCACCTTCTGGCCCAGGGAGCCCGACACTGCGGCTATGTGAGCCTGGGGTGCTGTGCCCAGTCCTGAGGGCTGTGCGGAAAGTTTCTGCTGACCCCACTCCCAGACCCCTGGTAGACACAGCTGGGGACAGGCGGGTTCACACAGAGAAGGACTGGCCCGATCCCTGCAGGACCCTCCCGCCCCGAGCAGGCCCCTGGGACCAGCCAGCAGGCAGCCCGTCATGTGGCAGGGGTGGAGGTGCTGAGCACCTGCCTGGACTGTGGGCCTGGGACACGCCCGCCCCTCCCCGGTGTCTGCTTTGAGGGTGGGCGCCCTCCCGCCCTCGCACCACTGCTTCCCTCTGGCCCCGGCGCATGAGCCCAGCATGGGCACAGCATGGCCTCTCCCGTCCCGTGTGGCAGACACCCACTCTCCCACCTGCCAGAGGTAGACAGGGCAGCCCTGCTGGCAGGCCGTGGAGACAGCCCTACGCACGCGGCCCCAGCAGGGGTGCTTGTCACGAAGCTCCTGTCCGGAGGGCCTGACCCGGCTGCGTGGCCTCCCTGGGCTGATGCCTGCCTCCAGCTGCCCTCTGCCCAGCAGGGCTTTTGCTGTGTGCGTCCACATCCCTGTGACTCGCCCGTCATGCCAGTCCTGTGGGGCCCTTCCTGTGCCACGCAACCTATGGTCGGACAGGAGCCCCCGCTATTGGTGCCAGAGACCCCAGGCCCTGCAGTCGCGCTCGCGTCACATCAGCACAACGTGCACAGCCCTGGGGGCGGCAGCACCATGGCCCCCTCGTCCTGGCATGGAGCCCCACGGCCCCCGCTTCTGTCGCTGCGGACATTAACTCCACCCCATGAGACCCCAGTCGGCCGGTGGCCTCGGTGGCACATTACATGGGAGTAAAGCTGGGGTGGGCGGACACAGCGTGGGGGGCCTGGGGGACAGTGCCCCTGTGCTCTGGAGCCTCACAGCCTGCATGGTCAGTTGTCCTGTGACCGGGGCTGGGCGTGCTGTGGGCCCACTGGGTTAAAGAGAGCCAGGGTGTGGGCTGGGCTGCACCCCCGCCCTGCAGGGCAGGGGGGGGCCTGACTTTACTCCCCTAATGTGCCAGCCCCAGGGAGCGAGAGGCACGGCTGGGAGCAGGAGGGAGTCAGGACGCAGGGTGAGGGTGGGGCTGTGGCCACTGCCCTGGCCTTGCCATCCCCCAATGGGGTCTGGGCTGGGCCTGGAGCCTGTGGCCTGGCCCAGGAGGAGAGGGCCAAGGGCCCAGCCCAGACCCCAACTCATGGTTGGGGGCGGGGTCTCTTCCCGGTAGAGTGGACCAGATCGTGGGGCGGGGCCCAGCGATGGCCGACAAGGACCGCACCAAGGGCTCCACGGATGCAGAGCTCCCCGAAGACCCCAGCATGATGGGCCGCCTGGGGAAGGTGGAGAAGCAGGTGAGCACGGGCTGGGCGTGTGGCAGCGCGCCCAGGGCCAGAGGGCTGCCCCTGCCCTTGTCCCCACCTCTGAACCCTGCTGGGGTGAGCCTGAGCCCACGGCTTCTCCGGTGCTTGGCGGGCAGCCGGAGGTACCTTTCCCAACCCCACTGCGCTTCCCGGGAGCGGGTCTTCAGAAACCTGCACAGAGGCCGGTCTGAGTCTTGTCAAGCTCGCTCTGAGCCTAGACCCCGGGGAGCAGCAGGTCTGGGCTCCACTGCAGGAGGCCCCTCCACACCTGGGGTCACCTAGGTCCCCCACCCTCATGGCATCATCAGGTCTCCATCTGCAGCTCCTCCTCTGCTAGGAGACAGCAGCCTCTGCCCCGGCAAACCCTTCGGGAGCAGGCTCAGAGCCCCCCTGCCTCCAGGGCCCGTCCTCGGTCCCTCACCTGGGCCTGTCCTGGGCTATCCCGCCCCCTGCCCCGCCCCAGGTGCTGTCCATGGAGAAGAAGCTGGACTTTCTGGTGAGCATTTACACACAGCGCATGGGGATCCCCCCTGCGGAGGCCGAGGCCTACTTCGGGGCCAAGGAGCCGGAGCCGGCGCCGCCCTACCACAGTCCTGAGGACAGCCGGGAGCCGGCGGACAGGAACGGCCACGTCATCAAGGTCGTGCGCTCCGCCAGCTCCACGGGCCACAAGAACTTCTCGGCGCCACCGGCCATGCCGCCCTCCCAGTGCCCGCCTTCCACCTCATGGCAGCGCCAGGGCCACGGCGTCTCGCCCGCAGGGGACCACGGCTCGCTGGTGCGCATCCCGCCTCCCCCCACCCACGAGCGGTCGCTGTCCGCCTACAGTGGGGGCAACCGGGCCAGCACGGAGTTCCTGCGGCTGGAGGACGCCGCGGGCGGCAGGCCCCACGAGGGCGCCCTGCGGGACAGCGACACGTCCGTCTCCATCCCGTCCGTGGACCACGAGGAGCTCGAGCGCTCCTTCAGTGGCTTCAGCATCTCCCAGTCCAAGGAGAACCTGGACGCCCTCAACAGCTGCTACGCGGCCGCGGCGCCCTGTGCCAAAGTCCGGCCCTACATCGCCGAGGGCGAGTCGGACACGGACTCGGACCTCTGCACCCCCTGCGGGCCCCCGCCGCGCTCCGCCACAGGAGAGGGCCCCTTTGGTGACGTGGGCTGGGCTGGGCCCAGGAAGTGAGGCCGCACCGGCTGCTGGGCCCGCCGCCCTCGCCCTGCCCCTGCCTCCTGCGTTGTGAGCCAGACACTGGGGGTCTTGACGTAGAGGGACGAAGGCCTGCAGGGCCCCTGTGGGCGGGGGCGGCAGAGCTCCTTACCCGGGAGGAGTGACGGACAAGGTCTTTCCGACCAGGCAGAGGGCCAGTGAGGGCCCCGGTGGCCCTGGAGCATGGGGCAACAAGACCAGCCTAATCTACCAGGGTGGGGAGGGCCACTGGCTGAGGGCGTGGCAGGGCCAGAGTGACAGCAGGTGCAGGGGTAGGGACAGGCCTGGGGGGTGGGCAGCGAGGGCAGGCCTGTCTCCACCAGGATCCCCGAGCCTGGCGGGGTGGCTGCCGGAGGGTGTGGCTGGCCCTGGGCAGGCACTGCCTGGTTCCTGGCTCAGCCGCTGCCCACCCTCCGTGTGTCTGCGCCGCCCGTTGCCTCGTGGGGCCAGCTGGAGAGCTGCCCGTCAGCATCTGTCCCTCTGGGCACTAAGAGGACTCTCACTTGCAACTGAGGAAGGCGGTGTCTTGGCGACCAAACCAGGGTGCCCCAGACCCTCCTGGCCTCGGCCTCTGGGGCACTGGCTCCATACCGGGGGGTCCTTGGGGCCTGATCCCCCCCCAGAGCGTGGGAGGCTCATAGCACCATCACGGGGGCCGCACCCTCTCTTCCCTGCCTCACCTGGCCAGGTGCCAGTCTCCGAGCTGTGGCCAGTGCTGTGTGGGTACCCTGGAGAGCAGACCCGCACTGCCCTGGGCCAGGGCCCGCTCTGCCTGGCCTGTGATGTCCCAGCAGGCCCAGGGCAGGGCAGGGCGGCTCCCCAGTGGCCTGTCCCGCAGCATGGCACGGGCAGTGGGGAGCAGCTTTCTGGCCTCACAGGAGGCCACTCGCACCAGTTCCTGCCAGGGTCCCGCCCTCCCCCATCGTTTTTCACTCTGTGTCCCGGGAGTCAGGGGTGCCCTGTCCTCACCTTGCGGGCAGTGGCCCCTGGGGTGGCAGCCTTGCAGGGCAGTGGCCCCTGGTGTGGCCAGCACTGTCGCCGTAGTGTCCAGGGGGAGCTGGGCCCTGCCCTCACTCAGCTGCTGCCTTGCGCCCACTGTGCCAGGGCCAGAGGGACCTGCGGTGACAGAGCCTGCCTCGTGCCGGGGAAGCAGCAGTGGTGGCGGCGTGCCTGGCCAGGGCCCTGGCACTCGGGGCCGAGGGGGCTGCTGCAGGCTGGGCCGCCCCTGGGCACCTCTGCCAAGCTGCAGGGCCAGGGCAAGCTGGGCGGCTCCTCCCCTCCCTGTGCCGAGGCGGGGACCGGGCTCCAGGTCAGGTGGGAAGCTGCCACCTGCTCACCGGCCTGTCTGCTCAGCATGTTCTGGTTCTCAAGGGCCATCATGTGCCCGGGCCCTGCGCTGTGAGAAATGCCACCTCCAGATGGGCTGCACGTGACCGCCCCACCTGGCCGGGACCACACGTGGGGCCCATCCACGGCCAACACGCCCACGGCCCACAGGAGCGTCGCAGCCACCTCCCAGCCCGACTCGGGCCCCTTAGGCTCCCGTCCGGGAGTTTGCGTCCTGCACTGCCGGCTCCCCTCCTCATGCGGCCCCGTCCTTGTCCCCGGCTGCCGAGTGGGCCCCGGGGCGTCAAGCAGCCAGCGCCCAGAGTGGGGTCGTCAGGGTGAGGAGGAGTCGGCTCACCCACTGCAGGGTGGGCCAGGAGGGTCCTGTTCAGGTGGCAGTGGGAGGGCGAGGCCAGGCTGGCGTCCTGCCCTGCAGCTCTGGGCCTGGGGAGGGACGGCGGTGTCTGTGGACCCTCTAGGGGCCTGGTTTCCAGAGACGCCTGGGCGGTTCTCTGCCCCTTGACCTCTGGAGATCCGTGACAGACAAGGCTTCCGCGGCTCTGCACGTCCTGGGTGCACGTGTACCACCAGCGTGCCCGTGTGGCACTGGTTTCCTAGGACCACACGTGTGTTAAAGCGCGTGTCCACCCATGCCCCTAGGCATGTCCTCACACATACACATGCATGTACAGATGTGCGTGCATGCACACAGACCACATGCACACATGTGTGCACACTGCCACGTGGCTGGCTTTGGTGGCCCTCTGTCTCTGGTCTCCCTCTGGCTCTGCCTGTGGAGCAAAGTCCCCGGGACCAACGACTTCAGGAGTGGAGGATGTTCTGGAAGGTTCTTGTGGAGGACCCCACGCAGCCAGAGAGGCCACCTTGCAGGGCGCGGTCCGCCAAGTGCCCGGGGTGGCTGGGATCAGCAGTCCTGGTGCCATGTGCAGCCTGGCTCAGCCCTGCCCCAGGTGAGGACCTGGGTGGGCCTGCGCCCCCTCCCCAGGGCCGCCTGTCCCCTGCATTTCCTGGCCCAGCCTCTCCCTCTGCCGTCGCCAGCGTTGTGGCTCCAACAGGGGCGTCCGCTATGCCCAGGGGCCTGGGAGTGGACGCAGTGGGCAGAGCGGAGGGCTCCCCCTGCTGGGCCCCGGCTGCCCTTGGCGACATTCCCGCCCTTGGGGGTGCCTCACTGCAGACCCTCGCTTGAGGCTGGAGAGTTGCCCAGGCCCTGTGGGCATCTCCGTAGGGCCCCGAGCTGTGGGTCTGATCACCCCAAGGCCCTGTCAGAGCAGTCTGCCTGGGCTGTGCTCTGGGCCCGCCTCCCCTGGGCTCAGCTGGGGCTCCTGGTAGTCGTGGATTTGAGGTGTCAGTGGAGAGGGGGAGGCATCCTCTGGCCCCCAGCTGGGCTCTACCCCCACCCTTGGGCCACCTCCTGTTCTTTATGGAAAGAACTTGGCCCCAATATTTCCCTGAAGCCTAAGGAGCCGAGACTGAGAAGCCTTTGCAGAAAGGATTGCCGTGTGCATCTGCTTCGCGCCCACCCCCAGCTGTCACAGTGTGGGGCGCCGGCCACTGGCACCTGGCCAGTGTCCAAGGGCAGCCCTCAGAGTGGCTTTCAATGTCACCAACCCTTGGAACAGGCCTGGGGTGAACAGAACCCTTCTGGGGTGTGAGCACCTTGCAGGGTGGGGTGTGTTCTGAGCAGCAGCACCCCAGCACACCCCCATGGTGGCCCCGTGCACACTGGCTCGAGGTCTGACGCCTGTCATGGCCATCAGCCTCCTTCGGCGTGCAGAGGACAGACCTGTCCCCAAGCCCAGCTCTCTGCGCCCCATGTAGACCCCAGGCCACCTGCGTGTGTGTCTGGTGCATGGTGTGGAGGGAAGAGGCTGGCAAGCACCCACAAGCCTGTTGCCCAGAATCGCACCCTGGGGTCTGGAGTGGCTGGCCTCCCTCCCCACTCCAGGGAGCACTGAGGAGGCTTCTTGAAGGAGACAGGAACTGGGGCTTAGGAGAATGATCTAGGCTCCTCCCCTCTCCCAGAGACCCAGACAGACCTGCAGCACAGGCCCCGTGGTGCTGGGCAGTGCCACCTTGGGAGGCCGGGGGCTGGCAGCAGACCCCAGGGAGGTGGCGCGGAGTGGGGGCTTTGGGAAATGTGAGGAAGTGGGAAGAGGAGGGTGCTCCTTGGAGCGGGTGGGAGGAGCTGAGCTTGCCTGGGGCTGCAGTGCGGTGGCTCCAGCCCGCATGCCCACCCTGGGTTCACGGTTCACAGTCATTGCCTTAATGCACTTCGACGGCCTCCCTCTGCCAGCCTTGGGCCCGAGCCCGGGCCGGCCCCAGGTGGTGGCAGGAGGAGGGCAGGGCGGATGCCCTTACTGCCGGAGCAGAGCCTCTGAGCGCAGCCCTCCCGAAGTCGGGTTGGCATGGCGCCCGGGCTGCACGGCCGGCCTGCCCGCACCTGCCATTGCAGTGCCCTCGCTGTGGTGGTGCTGCGCCCCCGCACGGCTGTCCGCCCTTTGCACTTCCTCCATGCTCCAAAGAGTATTCATGATGCCTTCGTGCCGCGGCTCTGCGCGATCCCATGCCGCCACGCCCGGCCTCCCGGTGACGGAGTGGCCACCACACCCATCAGTCTCCACCTTGCACACCGCCGTTTTCTAGGGATAGAAGCCAGGGAACGCACTCCAGCTTTCTCACGGACTAGCAGGACACGAGCTGGTCGGCATGGGCGGGCCGGTGGGCGTCTGTGGGGACTTCGGGCACGCCGGGGAGTTCTGGAGGGTTCTGCTGCCTCGGGGCTGAGTCTGGCCCCCGGGGGCCTGTGCACCTTTAGTAAACACGTGACTCGACTGCGTGGCCTCCTCACTGCACGTACACTCTGCGGCTTGCACTGGGCCCTATGTGGGGACAGACTCGGCCTCGCGTCGCCACGGGTTGTCAAGGCCCCAGGTGCCACAGATTAGAGCCCTAGGAGCCCAGAGATTCATTCACTCTTAGGCCTGGAGGCCGGAGTCTGCAGGAGTGGTGGGCCCGGAGACACAGCCTCTGGCCTGGGCCCGACACCCTCCTGGGTCTGCCCTCTCGCCATTCTGCCCTCCATGCATCCTCACCAGCTGGGCCTGCGGGGTGTGGGGCGTGGTGGAGGGCCTGTGCTCATCCCACGTGTGGGCCAGACAGACTGAGCGTCCGTGCTGCTCAGTACAGGTGCCGGGGGCTCAGGGTGTTCGAGCACCCGGGCGAGCCTGGCCGCACTCGGGCCTGAGGCATGGCTGTAAGCTGCAAGCTGGGGACACTTCCGTTGGGGACACCTCCGGACCCTCAGGAGCCCTGGGCCTCTAGGGCCCTTTGAGCAGGAAGGGCAGCCCAGGTGGCTCCGGGCTGCAGCTCCACCTCGGCACCTGGGCTCTGTGGCACAGGCTCCGGGAGGGCCTGGCCTTTGCCCTGTGAGACTCCCAGAAAGTTCTGGGTGCCCTTGGGTATGGGTCAGCTGGGCTCAGACCTGCGGGCTGGGGTCAGTACTGAGCTCACCTCTGCTAATCTGCAAAGGCCCTGGCACATTCCCTGCCCTCTCAGGGCCACTGGGCTCAGGGCAGCATGGCCCCGCCAGCAGTGGGCGCTAGTGTGGCCGTTGCTGCTCGGCCGGCTTCTGGGAGGCCAGGAGCAGCTGGAGCCCAGAGGCCCCTTGGTTTGGCCCTGCCTCCATCCCACGTTACCCCCCTGCTCTGCAGAGCCTGGAGCAGGACTCAGAGCCTGTCCTCTGTCCTTCCACCTGCCACGGAGAAGGCCATGGGCCACTTCCTCCTGAGGGTCATCAGGGTCAGGCACTGGCTATTAGGAGGGACCAGGGGGAGGCTGCCTGGGCTGGTGGCCCCATGGTGCAGGGCCCGGGCTCTCCCTGCTGCTCTTCTGTGCACAGGGTACCGTATGGTCCCTCATGGTCCGAGATGCCTGCTGGAGCCTGGCCTTTGCCTCTGCGTTCCAGCTAGCAGAGGGGGATGTGGAGTGATGAGTCCGTTCCCTTGAAGGACGCGAGTCTGAAGTGACCCATGCACTTCTGCTTACCCTGTGGCCAGCAGCCATGGATCTGCAAGGAAGACTAGGAAGTGGGACCCTTGGACGGGCACCATGTCCCCGACTAGCCAGGAGTTCTATCACTTGGACAGGAGGGACAGTGGCTGGGGCCTCTGGTAGCCCTGATGCTCAGACCTGCATACTGTGGGGCTTGCCAGTCAGCCAGCCACAGCAGAGGGGTCTCGGCAGGGCCTGCCCCCAGATAAGGGCATGCCGGACCCCCCACCTTAGCTCTGCATGGCCAGCCCTCACTTCCTGTGCTGTCCCAGAGCCACCATGGCCAGCCCACCCAGGACACTTGGGCCCGTGGGGTGTGTGCACCTGGACTGCCCACCCCAGAGCCTGTCCAAGCCGGGCCAGGTCGGCAGCCTCAGGGCTGTCAGCGTGCTGCCCCAGCCCCACCGGCTGGGTCCCTGGCCCTGGGACGGTGGTGTGGGGCTGCTGCAGGCTGGGGGGCCCCGGAGACCCTTCCTCTGGGCAGCCGTGAGCCCGGAGGTCTGTAGGCTGGGACACCAGGGCTCAGGCTTCAGAGGAGGTTCCCGCAGCCCTGTGACGGTCTCTGCTCCCCACAGGCCCACCCGCCCACCACACGCCTGCCCGCCACGCGCCCACCTGTCTCCTGCCTCTCACCCGGCCATGCTCCAGGGTCCCCTGGGGCTGGGAATGAGAGCCACTGTCAGGGTCCGTCATGTCCCGCCCTAACCACGTGTCCACACGAGCAGGCTGTCCTGTGCCCGGAGACGGCTGGGCGCTCACCTGGAGGCACAGGTTCCCAGCACCTCCAGGGCCCAGGGCGATGGTCCTGCGGTGGCAGGACAGATGTGCAGCAGGGGCTGGAGGAGAGCTCGGGGTCACACGTCCAGAGGTGGCCGGAGAGCCAACACGGGCCCTGCCAGCCCCGGCACCCCCTTCTGGTCCTCCGGGGAATCCCGGAGCTAGTGGCCATGCCCACTGTGCCCAGCAGGTGGCAGTGCTCGTCTGGGGGAGGGGCGCAGAAAGTTTGGGGCCCACCAGCCCTGCACCCCACGGGCCTGCAAGGCCAAGTCCAGGCCCCTGCCTTGCCCCAGAGGAAGGCCCGGTGCTGGGTGCATCCGAGGGGCACGGCCACTGACCCCGCCTCCCAGGGTCTAACCTCCTCCAGCAAAAGCAGTCCCGCCTGCCCTGGCCGCAGGGCCACTGTGCTGCCTTCTGGATCCTGGCCCGACGCTGTCACCTGCTGCCAGAGCCGTGCCTGGGATGCTGTCAGATCCGGCTCTGCCCCGAAGTGGATGCAGGAGCGCCCACAGACCTGCGGTGCCTTTCCGGGCATGTGCGAGGGACGTGCCTGGGCCTCCCCGCAGCCTGGGCTGTGCACAGGCCAGGGAGGCAGCAGTTGGCCAGGTCTTCGCGGCCACTGTCTGCTGGGGCTTCAGACACGGGCTCGGGCTCATCCCGGCCCCCCAGGCCCCTGACGAGGCCGGCAGGGCGAGGCCTGGGCAGTGGATGGTAGACAGGGGTGTCTAGGAAAGCCTCTCAGGGGAGGAGGCTCGGGGGGCCTCTGCGGGGACAGAATCTTACTAGAACACACAGCGGCTCACACGCAGCGTGACAAGTACAGGGAACACCAGAGAAGCCGCGAGGCCATGGGGAAGGGGCCGCGCCGTTGGTGGGTGCAGCACAGGACAGCAGCCGGGGCACAGTCGGCCTCCTTGCTGCTTCCGCACGGCCCCTGGTCTGCAGCCTGCCCTGCTCTGAAGCCTTCCGCAGCCCCCATCCAGGGCCCTTCACTCGGCACACAGGCCTTCCTGAGGTCCTCCGCGCTGGCACCCTCACGCACACCCCCAGTCTCCTCTGAAGTCTTCCTGGTCCTCTCAGTCTGCCTCCACCTCGGCCCCTCTGCCCCGTACTAGGTCCCGAACGTCTGGGCTGCTGCCCTGGCCTCCGCTTGGTGGGGTCCTAGGAGTCCCTCCCCTCCAGTGGGGGCCAGGTCGTCTGCTGTCTCTGGGCTTGGGCACTAAAGCTAGGGGCTGGCGGTGGGTGAGTGCTGAGTCCTAGGGACCCTAGGGACCCTACCCAGTCGCAGCCGTTTCTGCTTTTGTAAAATGCAAAACCATAATTTCTTTTTCAATTTAAAAATGAGCTAGAAACTGGCCAGGAGACAGGACTGTGCTAGGTCGCCGGGGCGGGGATGAACCCGAGGCCGTGGTCACTGGCAGGCCTGGAGTGTCCTCCGTGGGACGCCTGCTCATGTCCCCTGGGTGCCCGGGGGCTGGAGAGGAGGCGTGGCCATGCTCTGGAGCTGCAAGGGAATGCACAGAGCCCTCTGCTTACGGGGTGGGCCTGGCTGCAGTCTGTCACCCCCAGAGGTCACTGCCTGGTCGATGCTGGCAGCTCAGGGCGGGGTCACTCAGCCTGTCTGCCCCGGGTTGTCCACGGCCCTCAGATGGCCTTGTTCTCACACCTGCCAGGGTTCTGTCTGGCAGCTCAGTCCCCAGGCTCCTGGGCAGACGCAGAGACCCAGCCCTTCCCGCAGCCCAGGGGCTGGTGGCCCGTCCTCGCGCCCAGCTGTCTGCCCAGGCTGTGGACTCAGGAGCTGGCTGGCCATCCCTCTGTGAGCGCCGTCTCTGGCCTGGTCCCTGCAGGTTGCTGTATCTTGCCGGCTGCTGCCCTGTCTCAGCAGGAAGGCCCTCAGCCCCTGCACCTCTTCCCAGAGGGCACGCAGATGATGTCCCTGGACTGGCACTGACCTGCTGGGGCCCCCCTCCACACAGGAAGCACTCTGTCAGCCCCTGCCCAGCCCCTGCCTGGCCTAGGAGCAGGAGACAGCTCAGCGGCTCCCAGAGCTGGGGACCCATTAACAGAGCTGCCGACAGTCACCGTGAGCCGGTCCCATGTTGGTGCTGACACGTGCTTGTGCCCCAGCCCACCGCTGGCACGGAGACCGCACCCTCCTGGCCGGCCAGTCATGAGCGCACACGGCCTCCCCCCCCACTGCCTGCTGTCGGCAGCCTGCCCCATCCCGGCTTCCGTCCCGCTTTGGCCACTGGCCTGGCAGGGTACAGCTCCCCTCCCTGTCAGACAGCACACCGGTGGCCCACCAAGAGCAGAGGTGGCATGGTGGCTGAGGGAGCCAGGCACCACGTGCTGGCCGCACAGTTTGAGACCCAGACTCAGCAGCTTGAGACACACAGCAGGTGCGTGTGCGCCAGGTCCCGGGGGACGATGGGCGAGAGGCGCTGTGGCAGAGCTGTGCCGAGGGTGCTTGCCCACCTCCCCTCCCGTCCCTCCAGAGAGCACGTGTGCCCTCAGCAAACGAGATAAAGGTGTATGTGGCTCACAGCCGGGGGCCCTGGCCAGGGGTCACGTGCCGTGAGGGTCTTGCTGTGAGTGCTCTGAGGGTCGCAAGGTCAAGGCCTCACCGACACGTGTGGGAGTGGAGCGGGCACGAGTCCACCTGTGCCCACGGCTGCTGTCCTTGGAGAGTGCCAGGACTCAGCCAGGACTCCGTGCCACCTGGAGGACCGTCCTGACCCTGCCCCCCCGGAGTCCTGTCATTCACCTGCAGACGATTAAGCCCGGGCCCGCAAGATTCCAGCACGTGACTTCGGGCACGTCCACACAGCCGCCTGAATCCAGTGCTGCCGCTCGGAATTCCCCCAACTGTCTGTGACTAAGGTCACCTTTCTGTGGTGACGTCGGCCACCCCATCCTCTGTGCTCTCATGAGGGTGCCCGTTAGCTCTGTTTAGGTTGGGTCTGGGGCTCGGGACAGGATGTGTGCGGTCCTGCGGCGCCCACTGAGCCCCCGCGGCCCCATGCCCTGGCACCCGCTGTCCTTCCTGAGGCCTGCTGCTGTCTCCTGGGTCCTGCCAGCATGCCCAGGGCAGCAGACTGGCACTGCAGACATGCCAGCCCGAAGCTAGGGACTGCACACTTGGGTCTGGGCTGCCCCCTTGGGGTGGGGCGGGGTTGCTGAGAGCCTGTGTTGGGGGGGTGAGCAAGCCCGGTGCCACTGCCCCGCCACACACAGCGCTGCCCCAGAGCCGGGCCCAACCCTTCTGTTTTATGAGAGGCTTTTGCTATAGGGCACGTGCGCTCACCAGACAGACAGAGAGAGACATAGAGACAGAAAGCGAGAAATCAACCCCCGGGGGGATGGCCATGCCTCAATCCCTTCTCCTCCATTCTCCTCTTGGGATCTTGGGCACGCAAGCACATGTGCCTGGCATGAGTTTAAGCCACCAGGTCCGGGACTCGAACCGCGGTCAGCTACATGGGAGTTCAGCAACATTACACCAACTGCCAGTCCCTCTGATGGACTTTTAAGGTGGTGTTTGTGGGTGAGTTTTCCAGCTTCCCTGTAATAATAAGGGCTGGGATGACGGTCTTCCCAGCGCTTTACGTTGGGCTGAGTCTGAAAGTCTTGCCTTGGGTTGAGAGGGTCCCTTCCTTGGCACAGCCCAGGCCAACCTCAGTACCGTCGCACGGACGCCCATGTTCCCGGGGAGAGATCTGCTGGGACCCTTTCTTCCTGTGCACCAACATGCCTTCCCTCCTGTCTTCCCCTTTCGGAATTACAAGTGTGCGTGGATGAAGCCTCTGCACGTTGTCTTGCGTGTCATTGATTTTTTTTGGGGGGGGAGAGGTTTTTGCTGTAGGGCATGTGCGCTTGCTGGAAAGAGAGAAGGAGACAGACAGACAGACAGAAAGTGAGAAATCACCCCCTGGGGGGACGGCCAAGCTGCAATCCCTTCTCCATTCTCCTCTCAGGATCATAGGCACGCGTGCACATGCGCCCGGCGTGCGTTTAAGCCTCTGGGTCTGGGACTTGAACCATGGTCAAATATGTGTGAGTCCAGCAACGAAAACTTTATGCCAGTTGCTGGTTCCTGATGTTCTTTTTATTTCTTTTTTGTTTAAATTGTCTTTTTGTTTTTGCTATCGGGAGCATGTGCTCACCTGAAAGAGAGAATGAGGGAAAGTGAGAAATCACCCCCAGGTGGCCACACCGCAGTCCCTCTCCCTGTTCTCCCCTCGAGATTTTGGGTAGGCACGCACACTCACCCAGTGTGTTTTTTAAGCCGTCGGGTCTGGGACTTGAGTCATGTACCTGGCTGGTGGGGTCCAGCCACCTTACCCACCAAGTCGCTGGCTCACCCCTCTCTTTCCTCTGGGTTCATTGTTAGGGTTTCTGTCGTGACGTCGTCAGCTTGGCCGTCTTTCCTTCCTCAGTGTCTGCTCTGCCATTGATCCCAGCTGGTGCATTTAAAAATCTCAGGCATTTTAATTTTCATCTGTAAAAGATTCGTGGCTTTAATGTATTTCCACGTCTCTTTTTCACTGTCTGACTTTATATAATAAAAATATTGTACACGTCTCTGTCTCCTGATTCTACATCTTTGTCAGTTTGGGATCCGTTTCAGTCGGTGGAGTTTTGGGTTTCGTTTTCCATTTCTTGGCATGCCTGTAATTTTTGCTTTGTTCCCTCAAACTGAATTGTAGTCCACAGCAACCCCTGTCACGGGTGTGGCTGTACTCCTGCCACTGTTTCTGACCCTCACTGTGTTACACGGGCGACGAGGGCTCCAGCCGGCCAGGTCTGAGCTGCCCTCTCTGGTCCCTCTCGGGTCCTTTTTTGGCTTTGGGGACTTGCCCCCATGCGTGTGCAGAGCAGCTGTCGGGGACACTCAAGGCGACATCTCACCGGCCCCTGCAGTTGCGTCTGTGCAGCCCCTCTCCACCAGCCGCCTAACGCCCCGACCCCTAGCTCCATCCCCTCCGCCCAGACCCCTCGGGTGCCTTGACAGCCCTGGGCTTGGGCACACCAGGCAGGCCAAACATAGGGGTCCCCCCTGCCTGGAGCAGTCGCGTGGTCTGGGCCTCCGCAAAGCCACCTGCGGTCCACAGGCCTCCTCTGAGCACCGTCGGCTGGAGGGCTTCAGCTGCACCCACACACCCGTCTCCTGACACGGCTCTGCTCAAGGTGCCTGACGGGGTGACAGGGCAGGGGCCAGGCGGGCCAAGTAGGAAGTGGGGGGGAGCTCTGTCGGCTGCAGGAGTCGGGGGCCAGGGGAGTTCCTGATGATGTGATCGGCGGGAAGCTGCATTTCTCCACGCGTGACCACGGGCGGGACCCAGGGCAGGAGGGCCTCGGTGCAGGCTGTAGCTGCCCTATCCCTGCCGCTGGGCGCTGCTCCATGCTGACCAAGCCAGGCTGTCCCCACACGGCACTGGGCCTGGCCTCCCATGGAGCTCTGACCCCGCGACGACCCTGGGAACTGGTCTCTGTGTGACGGTGCCTGTGACTCAGCCTCGGGGAGACTGGCTGCTCGGGGCCCCAGCACACCCCAGGTCAGCAGCAGGGACAGACAGGAGTCGGGTCACCTTGGCGCTGAAGGTCAGGTCCACGCCTGAGCCCTGGGTCCCGGGAAGGGCCGGGAGGTGTGCCGAGACTCCAGTGCATCGTCCTTGTCCCCTGCCGGCACCTTCGGGCATGTCCGCCATCTCCAGGGAAGGGCAGGCCAGCCGGGAGGCCTGGCCCTCTGAGCCTTGTGCCGTGGGGGCATGTCCGCCGTCTCTGGGGAAGGGCGGCCCAGCCGGGAGGCCTGGCCCTCTGAGCCTTGTGCTGTGGGTCCTGCTCTTGGTGGCCTGTGGCAGTGCCGCCTGAGGAGCAAGCAGGGCTCCCACATCTAGGCCGAAGAGCCCTGTGCCCTTGGGCCCTGGGTCAGGGCCGGGGTACAGACAGTGCCTACCCTGTGGCTGCCCGGCAGTTCCTGGGCCCAGCCCAATCCAGCTCTGATCCCCGACTGTGGGTGCGTGCCTGCTGCCCCAGGGCCCAGGGGTGCCTCCTGTGCCCAGACCCCTGGAAGGCGGCCACTGGGGGTGGGGATGAGGGTGCATGCTCATTCTGATCCTGTGGGCACCTCTTCATTGGAGACGGCTTCAGACCAAGACGGAACAGTGAAAAGAAGCGAGGAGGGGAGGGGAGCTCCCCGTGCAGGGCAGGCCGAGGCCAGGGGCCCTGGGAAACAAGGCCCTGAGGTCTGGGCCTGCCCCCCGCCCCCACCCCGCACAGTCCAGCCCAACATGGGCTGGGCGCTGCCTCGCGAGACCTGAAGGGCACTTTGCTGAGGCTGAAAGAACTTACATTCTCCGGGCAGCAAGACATGGTGGCTGGTTTGTGTGTCTTTTTAAAAAAGCCAACTGAGGGACCAGCAGTTAGGGTAATGGCCAGGTCGCTGGACTCCCATGTAGCCGACCACGGTTCAAGTCCTGGACCCGGTGGCTTAAACTCACGCCAGGCGCATGTGCATGCGTGCCCAAGATCCCGAGAGGAGAATAGAGGAGAAGGGATTGCGGCGTGGCCATCCCCCTGGGGGGTGATTTATCGCTTTCTATCTCTCTGTCTCGCTCTGTCTTTCTGGCGAGCGCACACACCCTGTAGTGAAAACCTCTCAAAAAAAAAAAAAAAAAAAAAAGCCAACTGAAGGCCAGCGGGGGCCCAGGAGATTAAGGCACAGTGGCTCCCACGTGACTGACTGCAGTTTGAGTCCAGGACCCACAGGCTGTAGAAGCAGGTGGGGCTTCTCCGTGTGTCCCCAAAGTCCCAAGAGGAGAGTAGAGAAAGGACTGTGGCATGGCCACCTCCTGGGGTGCCTTCACGCCTCCTCCCTCTGTCGCAGGGCAGTGCATGTGCCTGCGGCAAGTTCAGACAAAATGACAGCAGAGGGAGGGCTGAGGACCGCAGGCCGCACGGGGACCCCGGCCACTGGTGCAGGGGGAGTGAGGCCCAGCCCTCGGTGGGCCCTGCGCCGTCCTGGGCAGGGGAGTGCTCTGGCTGCCAGGGAAGGCGGGGGCAGGTTGGGGCTGGAGAAGGCAGCTGCGGAGGGCCAGGCTGGGACCTTCTGCAGTATGTGGGCGGGGCTCCAGGGACCTGGGACCCCTCACAGGCATGGGGCCTGGGCGTCACTGAGCTGGACTCTGGGCCGGCAGCACTTCCCTGGGTCAGCGTGGGCAGAGAAGACCCCGGGCCTCCCAGGCCCTCTGCCCCGATGCCGGCTCTCGGAGCCCACCCAGGATAGGGCCAGGCCTGGAGGGACAAGGCTGGGGCGCCCCTCCCTCCAACAGCCCTGGCACCCCATAGGACGTCACCCTCCCCAGCACAGTCTGGACAAGTTTCTCACATCGGGGAGGGTCGACCATCCTGCAGAACCAGAGACCACTGTTCATGTCGGTACTGGACTCAGGACTGCAGACCAGTCCCCACACCGCGGCTGCCACGCCAGGCACTGCCTGCTGGTGCACGGATGTCCCAGAAATTTCTAGCAGGTGGCGCTGCAGGAGCACCTGCTTCTGGGTCGTGGCCCTCCCAGCTCGCTGGCTCGCTCTCTCCGCTGGGTCTAATGCCTGTGGCTGTGCTCCCGCCTCCGTGCAGAGGGGCCAGCTGGGGACCTTGCAGGAGGCCCACCTTGTAGGGGCGAGTCTGTCTCCTTCCCAGCCTGAAGCTGATTTCGGCTTCAGTGTTGAGCAGCTGAGGGACAAGCTGTCCATCCTGGGCCTCAGGGTTCTGCCCGCTGTCCTCCCCCGGAGTCACGACGTGCTTTCAGGCTGGCCTCAGCTGCCTGAAGGCCCTGGTCCCCTCCGTCCGGGAGGCACTCCAGCTGGCCCTGACGCACGCGGCTAGAAGGCAGGAGGGGCCCGCAGAGCAGACTGGGCCGAGGGGCTCCAGTGCAGCCTGGGGCAGGAGCCGGGTGGGTGACAGGTGCCACCGAGTCACGCAGGAAGTGGAGAACCCAGAGTGAGTGTCACGTCTCTGAGCTGGAGCGCGTGGCAGGAGCTCCCCTCCGGACACCCACCTGTCCCCTCCTCTGATGGGTGAGGGCACTCCGGGGAGTGGGGCGGACCCCCTGCATAGCATTCCAGCCCCACCTCTTTCGGTGGGCGAGACCCTCAGGCAAGAATGGCTGTGTCTCAGCCACACACCCCCAGACAGGCTGGCACATGGGTGGCCCGAGCTGGTCCCGAGGGAGGGGCTGGGCTGGTGGAAGGCGAGCGTTGTCTTGGTTGTTCACAGGCCCCAGATGCCGCTCGGTGGCACGTGGCCTCCCCGGACCTCCTCCCACGGGCACAGGCTGTGTGGGGTGTCCCTTCACTCTCGGGCACCCCTGCCCTGGTGACGTCAGCCTCATGTTTCCTCCCCTAGACAGGACTGAGGGAGTGCAGAGGGCGCAGTGGCGCTGGGCTGGCAGCGTCCGCGCGTGCTTCTCCCTCTGTCTGAACACTGAAGCTGTAGGAGCACTCGACATCTGCTCCCAGGCCCTCTGGATTGTCCGCCGTGCACGAGCTCCGAGCGTCACAGAGCGGACGGCCTGGTGAGGAGTGTGCCCGGACTGAGGGTGCCCAGCGAGGAGCGTGCCCGGGGGCTGAGGGTGCCCAGCGAGGAGCGTGCCCGGGGCTGAGGGTGCCCAGCGAGGAGCGTGCCCCGGACTGAGGGTGCCCAGCGAGGAGCGTGCCCGGGGCTGAGGGCGCCCAGCGAGGAGCGTGCCCCGGGCTGAGGGCGCCCAGCGAGGAGCGTGCCCGGGGCTGAGGGCGCCCAGCGAGGAGCGTGCCCCGGACTGAGGGCGCCCAGCGAGGAGCGTGCCCGGGGCTGAGGGTGCCCAGCGAGGAGCGTGCCCCGGAGAGGGTGCCCAGCCGTGCCCGGGGCTGAGGGTGCCCAGCGAGGAGCGTGCCCGGGGCTGAGGGTGCCCAGCGAGGAGCGTGCCCCGGACTGAGGGCGCCCAGCGAGGAGCGTGCCCGGGGGCTGGAGCGAGGAGCGTGCCCCGGAGAGGGTGCCCAGCGAGGAGCGTGCCCGGGGCTAAGGGTGCCCAGGGGAGCGCCCGGGGCTGAGGGTGCCCAGAGGAGCGTGCCCCGGACTGAGGGCGCCCAGCGAGGAGCGTGCCCGGGGCTGAGGGCGCCCAGAGAGGAGCGTGCCCCGGACTGAGGGCGCCCAGCGAGGAGCGTGCCCCGGGGCTGAGGGCGCCCAGCGAGGAGCGTGCCCCGGGCTGAGGGCGCCCAGCGAGGAGCGTGCCCCGGACTGAGGGCGCCCAGCGAGGAGCGTGCCCCGGACTGAGGGCGCCCAGCGAGGAGCGTGCCCCGGACTGAGGGCGCCCAGCGAGGAGCGTGCCCCGGGCTGAGGGCGCCCAGCGAGGAGCGTGCCCGGGGCTGAGGGTGCCCAGCGAGGAGCGTGCCCGGGGCTGAGGTAGGACAAGACCCTTAGGCAAGAACCACGTGGAAGCAGTGTTTGAAGGCCAGAGGGTCCTCTGTGCAGACGGCTCCCACTCTGGTCGGGTGACCCCGGTCACGCCTCCCTGAGCACCTAGGGTCAGCACCAGGGGTCGCTCGACCCACGCCTCGGGGGAAGTGGGCTCTCAGCAAAGCCCCTCCAGCTCCTCCCAGTGGCCTCCCCTGCAACTGGCTCGCAGGACCCTGCCCAGGCTCCGTGGCCTACCATGAAGACTCCTGAAAGCTCTGAGGTGCCGGGAGGGCCTCCCTGTCACACTCTGAGTGTGGCTGGAAGGTGGCTGCACCCCCAGTGATGGGCAAGCCAGACTGGGCGTACGGAAAGGCCCTCGTGCCCTTGTTCCTGGGGGTCGAGAAATTTGCCGACGCGGTGCTTTGCCGACCGGGAAGGGAAGCGTCCGGCCTGTGTGTCTAGACCAGGGCAGGCTGGACAGACGCCTTGGGGTGAGAGCAGGCGGGTGCCCGTGCCTGCAGCGCCACAGTGGTGGGCACCCGGGGCTCACCCTTTGCGATGGTCACCCCGCCAGCAATGGCTAGGCCCCTCCTAGAGAGGGTCACACCCGCCAGACGGTGCCCGCCACGGCTGAGGGTCCCTCAGCACCTCAGCACCCAGGCGCGACCCAGCGGGACAGAGCGCCAGGGTCCCCAACCTCTGGGCTGGGCTGCGGGCAGAGCCCAGTGTCTGAGGCGCACCTCCATCCAGGGGCAGCAGCCACCTTTGTCCTGGGACGGGCCACAACCTGGTCCTCTCGTCGGCAGGCCATATCCTCCTGGGAGTGGCCGCTCACGGGGGCTGAAGGAGGGTGCCTGCACTCTGGGATCAGTGTCCCTGTCTACCAGGGAGCGGGACTCTGGCTTTGGGGTGACCTGGGGGACGTGGGCGGTCACAGGGGAAGGTGCCCACAGGGGCTCGTGCGGCGCACTGCGGTGGGTGCTGGCGTCACGGCTGCTCCCTCACTCCGCCCTGCCCTTCTCAGGGATTCTGGTCAGGTCGCCCGGGAGAACTGGGACCTGCAGAGGCACGCATGGGTTGCTATGGAAACCACAAGGGCTACTGGGGGGAGGGCTCCAGAGGGTCTGGCCGGGGTGACAGAGCTGGGTGAGTTCCCAGAGGAGGGGGCGGGCGTGGTGGAGGGGCCTCCGCTCCCTCTCGGCGGCTGCTTTCTTCAGAACTGTCAGCGAAGCCAGGTCTAGCACGCCTGCCTGGCCGGCTGTGTGGGTGCGCGGGGACGAGGCCGGCGGGCTCCTCAGGTCGGGTCAGACACACCCCTGCGGCCCAGACAGGCCTCTGCTGGAGAGGGTGGTACTGGCTGTGGGCTGAGGCCGGGCATGGCACCGAGTCCCCAGGGTTCCTGCCAGCGAGGTGGCGAGGGGCTCCTTCTGTGTGGGAACTCAGCCTCCTGGGGTCCCAGGGCCCCGCAGCTACCAGATGGGCTCTGCAGTGGGCATGGGGTCACCCTGCTGTGTCTGCACTCCATGGCTGAAGTCGCCCAGCGGAGCCACCAGCCAGCCGGTCCCTGGGCCCTGGCTGGCTCCACGGCGGCCCTGACCCGGTGCTCAGGAGTAGCGCCATTGGCTACAGGTGTGGGGGCACAGTAGCGCGTCCTGAGAACCCCTCAGGGAGGAGGGTCTCAGCAGTGGGTCTGTGAGTGGGCCCTGGCCTCACCGGTAGCCAGGACTGTGTGGCTGCTCGGCTGTGTCCAGGGGGGGCAGACCCAGAATCCCTCCTTGTCTCTAGGCCAGGGCCTGGGTATTTGCTGGGTACCACGAGGACCCTACAGCAGTGAGGCTTGCCCATGTGTCATGCCAGTACTCCGAGCTAGGCCCCGCCCAGGCAGTGACCTCTGTCCTTTTTTTTTTTTTTTGGAGAGATTTTCGCTATAGGGCGCGTGCGCTCGCCAGACAGACAGAGAGAGACATAGAGACAGAAAGCGAGAAATCACCCCCCAGGGGGGATGGTCACGCCACAATCCCTTCTCCTCCATTCTCCTCTTGGGATCTTGGGCACGCACGCACACGCGCCCGGCGTGAGTTAAGTCACCGGGTTCGAGATGCGAACCGCGGTCAACTACGTGGGAGTCCAGCGACATAGCCATTACACTAACTGCTGGTTCCCGCGACCTCTGTCTTGAGACCTCCAGCCTGGGCCCTTTCCTCAAAGACGAAGGTTGGGGCTGCTGGGGGCATGTGGGGGTGATGATGGAGGTGCTGATAGAAGTGATGAGGGTGGTGATGGAGGTGATGGTTCTGAGGGAGGTGCTGCTGGTGGTGTTGATGGAGGTGATGAGGGTGGTGGTGGAGGTGATGGTTCTGATGATGGTGATGATGGTGGTGCTGATGGAAGTGATGAGGGTGGTGGTGGAGGTGATGGTTCTGAGGGAGGTGCTGCTCGTGGTGCTGCTGGAGGTGATGAGGGTGGTGGTGATGGAGGTGATGGAGGTGATGGTGGAGGTGATGATGGTGCTGATAAAGGTGATGAGGGTGGTGGTGATGGAGGAGATGAGGGTGGTGATGGAGGTGATGCTGGTGCTCATGGAGGTGATGAGGGTGCTGATGGAGGAGATGAGGGTGGTGATGGAGGTGATGGTGGTGCTGATGGAGGTGATGAGGGTGGTGGTGATGGAGGTGATGATGGTGGTGATGGAGGTGATGGTGGTGCTCATGGAGGTGATGGTGGTGCTGATGGAGGTGATGAGGGTGGTGATGGAGGAGATGAGGGTGCTGATGGAGGTGATGAGGGTGGTGGTGATGGAGGTGATGATGGTGGTGATGGAGGTGATGGTGGTGCTCATGGAGGTGATGGTGGTGCTGATGGAGGTGATGAGGGTGGTGATGGAGGAGATGAGGGTGCTGATGGAGGTGATGAGGGTGGTGGTGATGGAGGTGCTGATGGAGGTGATGAGGGTGGTGGTGATGGAGGTGATGAGGGTGGTGATGGAGGAGATGAGGGTGCTGATGGAGGTGATGAGGGTGGTGGTGATGGAGGTGCTGATGGAGGTGATGAGGGTGGTGGTGATGGAGGAGATGAGGGTGGTGATGGAGGTGATGGTGGTGCTGATGGAGGTGATGAGGGTGGTGATGGAGGTGATGAGGGTGGTGATGGAGGTGATGAGGGTGGTGGTGATGGAGGAGATGAGGGTGGTGGTGATGGAGGTGATGAGGGTGCTGATGGAGGTGATGAGGGTGGTGGTGATGGAGGAGATGAGGGTGGTGATGGAGGTGATGCTGGTGCTCATGGAGGTGATGAGGGTGCTGATGGAGGTGATGAGGGTGGTGGTGATGGAGGAGATGAGGGTGGTGATGGAGGTGATGGTGGTGCTGATGGAGGTGTTGCTGATGCTGACGGAGGTGATGACGGAAGTGAAACTGGAGGCCTTGGGTGTGTGGCCCACAGTTCCCAGTGATGCCCTGCCCTGTGAGCCGAGCCTGCTCCCAGCGGGAAGAGAGTCAGGGCCGGGCAGGGGCAGAAGTGCCGGTCTGGCTCCTGAGGAGCTTTTCCTCCATAACCTGAGGAAATCGGAGGCAGCTTGGGAGAAGCAGAGGCAGGAGTGGCACATTGTGGTCTGTGCGGGGTGCTGCGCGAGCTGCGAGGACGGCCACCTGGGCACTGGCACTGGCACCAGCATGGGCTGCTCACGGTTCCCACTGTGGAAGTCTGAGACCATGGCGCCCCACAGAGGTGGCTTCTGGTGGGGCCCGAGGTGCCATTCCTGTGGCCACGTCTTGTCTCAGGATGCTATGCAAGCACCATAGAGCTGGACAGATGTCCCCATGAACCCGCAGGCCCAGGCCCAGCATGGCTGGCTGCTCCCGTGTCCCCCCCATGCCAGGGTCCTTCCTGGCGACAGGCACTGTGCTGGAGCCACTGCCTGAGGGCTGGCCTATGTCTTGGCGAGCAGCCAGGGCAGGACCATCATGGTGGGTGTCGTGGCTGACATCAAGAGGCAGTGCTGGTCCTGCGGGCTAGCATACTGCACAGAACTGTGTGAGGCACCAGCCCCACTCTCTAGCCAAGGCCTTCCCACCTGCTCTGTGGGAGACCTGGGGTGGCAATAACCCCCTCAGTCACAGTTTCACTTCCATCATCACCAGCAACACCTCCATCATCACCTCCATCAGCACCATCAGCACCTCCATTAGTGCATCATCACCACCGTCATCACCTCCATCAGTACATCATCACCTCCATCACCTCCATCACCACCATCATCACCGCCATCAGCACCACCATCACCTCCATCACCTCCATCACCACCGCCATCACCTCCATCATCACCTCCATCACCTCCATCACCACCATCATCACTTCCATCACCTCCATCACCACCATCATCACCGCCATCAGCACCACCATCACCTCCATCACCTCCATCACCACCGCCATCACCTCCATCATCACCTCCATCACCTCCATCACCTCCATCACCACCACCATCACCTCCATCATCACCTCCATCACCTCCCATCACCACCATCATCACCGCCATCAGCACCTCCATCACCTCCATCACCTCCATCACCACCGCCATCACCTCCATCATCACCTCCATCACCTCCATCACCACCATCATCACCTCCATCACCACCACCATCACCTCCATCATCACCTCCATCACCTCCATCACCACCGCCATCACCTCCATCAGCACCTCCATCACCTCCATCACCACCATCATCACCGCCATCAGCACCACCATCACCTCCATCACCTCCATCACCACCGCCATCACCTCCATCACCTCCATCACCACCGCCATCACCTCCATCACCACCATCACCACCGCCATCACCACCATCATCACCTCCATCAGCACCATCAGCACCTCCATTAGTGCATCATCACCTCCATCACCTCCATCACCACCATCATCACCGCCATCAGCACCACCATCACCTCCATCACCTCCATCACCACCGCCATCACCTCCATCAGCACCTCCATCACCTCCATCACCACCATCATCACCGCCATCAGTACCACCATCACCTCCATCACCTCCATCAGCACCACCATCACCTCCATCACCTCCATCACACCGCCATCACCTCCATCAGCACCTCCATCATCTCCATCAGCACCACCATCACCTCCATCACCTCCATCACCACCGCCATCACCTCCATCAGCACCTCCATCATCTCCATCAGCACCACCATCACCTCCATCACCTCCATCACCACCCACCGCCATCACCAGCAGCAGTAGCATTTTGCAGAGCCTTCTTGTCCACGCCGTCACAAGCAGGCTGTGGCTGCCAGGTCTGTCTCTGGCTATATTTCTCCTTGGCATTGAAGGACTGGAGCCAGACCAGAAGCTGATCATCCTTCCTGGACACCTGTGTCTGCCTTGGCGAGGTACCCGGCCCTGGGCATCTGCCAGGACTGGGAGATCCCGCCAGAGCTGTGTTCCCAAGCAGCCCAGGAATCTGAGAGGCCCCCATTCTGCTGTCTCTGGCCTTGTGCAGAGAGAACAGGGCTGCAGTGTGCTCACTCTGCCAGGCCGAGGTGGGATCTGGAGACTGGTCAGCCCTGGAGCAGTAACACCCAGCCACACACAGGCCTTGCACTTGGCTCTGCTGTCAGCCCAGTGGCGAGGCCGGGCGCCTGCGCACCCTTCTACCTAAAGGCTGGATATGCTGGTGGTCTCAGGGTCTTCCCTGTGGCCCCAGCTGAAAGGGCCGGAGCTGGACTGGTCCTTTCCCAGAACCCACCCAGATAAGAGGGCTGCACCTTTTCTGGCAGACTTTGGGAGTTTGGGCCCAACGATTTGGCACCCTCCGCCCTCACTGTTCCAAGTCCAGCCTCAGTGGTGGCAGCTGGAAAGGGAATACTTCCTTCACAGTCCTTGGCAGTGAGGCAGGGGGTGGCTGGGTGCGCGGCTGGATGGAAGCGTCCCCAGCAGGCACCCTGAGCTTTGGGACTGTGACCCAGGGGGCTGAATGCAGAGGGGGTCTCCCAGAACCTGAGCTGCTTCCTACCCTCACCTGGGCTCTAATTCCTGGTCAAGTGCAAAAGGGGAACCTCTCTTCCCGGGGGAGCTGCCCCACCTGGCCGTGCTGGGCAGTAACCCTATTGACCCAGAGGACAGCACCTCTTGTGGAGGGAGACAGGGGAGAGGAAGAGGGAGAGAGGGAGAGAGAGAGGGAGAAAGGGAGAGAGCGAGAGAGGGAGAGAGGGAGGGAGAAAGGGAGAGAGCGAGAGAGGGAGAGAGAGAGAGAAAGGGAGAGAGCGAGAGAGGGAGAGAGAGAGAGAAAGGGAGAGAGCGAGAGAGGGAGAGAGGGGAGAGAGGGGCAGAGGGAGAGAGGGAGAGCGAGAGAGGGCGAGGGAGAGAGGCCCTTTGTCCCATCCCTGGCAGGAGAATGAGTACGGGAATACCCAGAGAGCTTGTCCTGACCACTCGGCCCTCCGGGGCAGGCAAGCGTCTCCCGTTATACAGATCGTTTGACCTCTTTTCCAAGGAAAGGGTATTCATGGCTTACCCATGGAATTAAAATAAATGAAAAGGAACAGGGACAGAGGGAAACACGTGGCCTGGGGTGCCTCTTTCCTGAACATGGCAGGTGGCCACCCACTGCTGGGAGTGACAGAGACCCCAGGTGTGGGGCCAGGGCTCAGCCAGAGCCTGGGCAGGGGGCTGGGGTACAGAGGCTGATGTGGAGTGCACGGCTGGGGTGTAAGGGGGCTAGGGTGTAGGGGCGGAAGTGTGGGGGTGGGGTGCAGGGCTGGGGTGCAGGAGGTGGGGGAGTACAGGGCTGTGGGGTGGTGGGTACTGGGCAGTGCCCTGCCTTGGAGCTGGCTCCTTTCTGCTTTATAAATAGACACTCTGTCATCTGAACTTGCTTTTGAAGATGCATTCTGTGGCCGCAGGGAGGGCCAGAACAGCCGCCCGGGGCCGGGCCTGCAGTGCCCACTGCTATCTGTCCCAGAGCCAGGCAGGTGGAGGAAGGACCCGGGCTGGGTCAGCTCCGGACAGGGTGCAGGAGTGTGCTGGCCCCAGGGGAGGGGGCCCTGTCCAGCCATGGCCACGCTGGGACCGGGGACTGCTCACGCACTGCTGAGAGGTCACTCCCAGTGGGCACTGTCTCTGGGGCACAGGGGCGAGGGGAACCGGGGAGGGCGCCTGGCCTGGTCTGGGGACGCCTCCCCCTGAGAGTCTGTGTCCAGCAAGCACAGCCTTGGGCGTCTCTGGGTGAAGTGTCTCTGCAGCAGAGCCCAGCCACGGTCGGCTGCCTGGGCCCTGCTCCCAGGGCCTGTGGGAGATGGAGGGGCCCACAGCCCTCACTGTGGGCTCAGCCTCGGGCCCTCCGCAGGGGCAGCAGCTGCCGGAGCCAGGAGGTGCAGTACCGCCCTGCACAGGTGGCTCTGCAGGCAGGAGCGTAGGCAGGAGTGGGTTTGGATGGGCCTGAGGGGCAGGAGGCAGATGAGTGAGCTCCCCGGAGGAGCCCTCTGCCTGCAGGCTCTGAGGACACCCCCTCCCCGAGGAATCCCTTGAGCCCTGGCGGCCATGGCTGTCCTCCAGTGGGTCAGGGTGCCCCGGGAGCAGCAAACACTTCCAACACGCAGTGGGGCCTTCCGGGCCCTGGTCAGCCAGGAAGGGCCCGGCGGGGTGGGGCACGGTGGGGAGGGGTGCTGTGGGACAGGGCGCGGTGGGGAGGGGTGGGGTGGGGCGCGGCGGGGCGGGGCGCTGTGGGGAGTGGCGCGGCGGGACGGGGCGGGGCGGGGCGCGGTGGGGAGGGGTGGGGTGGGGAGGGGCGGGGTGGGGTGGGGAGGGGCGGGTGGGGAGGGGCGGGGTGGGGCGCGGCGGGGCGGGGCGCTGTGGGGAGGGGTGGGGTGGGGCGCGGTGGGGCGGGGCGCTGTGGGGAGGGGCGCGGCGGGGTGGGGTGGGGTGGGGCACGGTGGGGGAGGGGTGCTGTGGTACAGGGCGCAGTGGGGTGGGGCGGGGCGGGGCGCTGTGGGGAGGGGCGCGGCGGGGCGGGGCGCTGTGGGGAGGGGTGGGGTGGGGCGCGGCGGGGCGGGGCGCTGTGGGGAGGGGCGCGGCGGGGCGGGGCGCTGTGGGGAGGGGCGCGGCGGGGCGGGGCTCACTCGGATCTTTCCGGCCAACTCTCGAATGCGTGGATGAGAGCGGGTGGGCTGCAGGGCAGGGCCTAGAAGTGGCTGGGCCCCTCCTGGCCGCCCAGCCAGGGCTGAAGGACCGAGTCTCAACCCTGGCCACTGCTGCCGGCCCGACCAGGGCTGGGATCCGGCCCCCAGCCCAGTGTGGACGTCCAGACCTCTCAGAGCCCGCCCGGAGCAGAGGTCAGGCTGAGCCGCCCCCGGCCGGGGCCCCCTCTGGCGCAGTGCGCGGGCCTCTCCGTGGCCGCCCTGGGTGTCCGTACAAGTGTCCACCGCGCCTTCGTCCTCTACCCTCGGCCCAAGCCCAGCTCTCCCCCTGGGCCAGTGGTGCCCATTGGCTCGTGCTGCCCTGGCAACCCCAGTCTGGGAGAGGCCTTTCTGGGGCCAGCCACGCCTGGTGGTTAAGGTGGTTGGACCCACCCACCGGGCTGGCTGTGCAGTCGAGTCCTGGACCCAGGGACTTGAAAACACGCTGGACACGCACTGCCCAGACCCAGACGGGAGGGAGAAGCGAGGGCTGTGGTGTGACCATCCTCGCGTGAGGCAGTCCTCACCTGCCCCGTGTCACTTGGGCCCTCTGGGGACATAGGACAGAGGGAAGGACGCAGGCTTTCTGGCCACCGCTCAGCCCAGCCCTGCCTCCAGCAGGCACTGGCCTGGTCAGCGGGTTGGGTTCAGATGGTCCCACATCTCCCCGTGTGGGGAAGAGCAGGGGCCCGTCCACTGAGGGACATTGGGGAGGCCTTTCAGGGGCAATCCTGCACCCGTGGCCTGAACGTGAAGCAGGCGTTCACCAAGGGCCGGGCGGTGGGGACGGGTGTCTTCTAGAATGACCACTCTGAGGGCAGGAAGGGGCAGGGCAGGTCCTGAGGGTCCCTGGGTGGGAGCCAGCGAGGGCATGATGGCAGGCGCTCCGTCCGTGCCAGCTGCGAGTCCTGTGGCCATGCTCTGAGCTCAGGGTCGGACCTCCTTCGTTTTCAACCCCCACGAAGGTGGCAGTGTCCTCAGGGGCTTCCTGCCTGGATGGGGTTGGGGCAGGGCAGCGGCCCGAACTGGACAGTGCTCTCGGACTGGCAGTCTGCAGGCCCGCTGCGCCCCTCTGCCTCCCGGCCCTCGGAAGGAACGCGTGCCCGCTCTGGCCCACACGGCCCTGAGGCCTGCTTTCACGGCGCCTGAAGCCCTCCCTCAGGGGCTGCCGCTCGGTCACTGCCGCGTGGCCTTTGGGCTGGGCCTTCACCCCAGGCTGAGCCAGGCTCGGTGGAACCAGGCATGAGGGCCCTTGCGAAGTGCCCAGGCCTGTGCACGACCTCTGGCCCCTGCACAACGGCACAGACGTCGGCCCCATCAACGGTGCGCCTGCACCCGTGGCCCGAGCCCCTAACCTGGGCTCCGCAGAAGCAGACCCAGCCACAGCACCGCCAAGTCTGTAGGCAACCAGAGCCCGGGCTGTGGGCGGTGCGGGCAGGGCGGCGTGGCCCTGGGCAGGCCCCTTCCAGTGGGCGGCCGTGCACTCGCGGGGGTGGCCTACGCTAGGCCGGGTGCTGGCTGCTCATTGTGGTGGTGCTGGCCGGCCAGAGGAGGGCCCTGTGCCAGCTGTCACACCGCGTCACAACCCCGTCTGTGCTTCCAGCACAAAAGAAAATGCAGTCAGACTGCGAAGGGACGTCAGGGAGGTGCCCTCACAGCACTGGGGCGGGTGGGCCTGTCGCGCACCTGGAGAGGCAGCGATCCGCAGGAAGGGAGGTTGAGGCGCCTCCCCCACCCGGGCCGGGTGGCAGCTCGAGCGCCAGCTCGATCTCTTTTTCTTTCTTTCCTTCTTTCCTTCTTCCTTCCTTCCTTCCTTCCTTCCTTCCTTCCTCCCTCCCTCCCCTCCCTTCCTTCCTTCCTTCCTTCCTTCCTTCCTTCCCTCCCTCCCTCCTTCCCTTCCCTCCCCTCCCTCCCCCTCCCTCCCTCCCTCCTCCTTTCTTTCTTTCTTCTCTTTCTTTCTTTCTTTCTTTCTTTCTTTCTTTCTTTTCGGAGAGGTTTTTTCTTATTGGGCACTTGCACTTGCCAGAGAGACAGAGAGAGACAGAGAGACAGAAAGCGAGAAATCACCCCCCAGGGGGGATGGCCACGCCGCAATCCCGTCTCCTCTGTTCTCCTCTCGGGATCTTGGGCACGCACGCACACGCGCCCGGCGTGAGTTTAAGCCACTGGGTCCAGGAATTGAACCGCGGTTGACTACATAGGAGTCCAGTGACATAGCCATTACGCCAAGTGCTGGTCCCCCAGTCTCTTTCTGAAGCGCGAGATGTGCGGGAGCCGTCAGAGGGAGCGGCGTTACAGCGTCCTCCTGAGGCGGCACAGCGCAAGGACACTGCCTGTCTCCTGGTTTGGGGGCTGAGGCTAGAGAAACCGCTATGCGCTGGGGTCCCTGGTCTGCGAACCGGGCACTAAGAGGCTGTGAAGTCGGACGGGGCTCCTGTCAGGCGGGCGGGACCCTCTTCCTGGCCAGGTGGTCTTGGTTTTGTCATGTGGGAGTAGTGGAATAATAATGTCCCCCAGATGCTGCCACCGTCCATCTGGCACGACAAGTGCTAGGACATGCCGCCGACGCCCCCTCTCCCTCAGCTCCCCAAGATGGGCTCGGAAAGCTGAAGGCAGGGGTCCCAGGGCCTCCCCTTCCCCGGCCGATGGCACCGTGCCCACGAGGCAGCTCGCCCTGCAGCCCAGGGCCCATACTTGGCTCTCAGGACGGGACCAGCCGGTCTGAGTCGGCACATCCCCTCCCCACAGCCCACCAGCCAGCCTGGCCGCAGCCAAGACCGAGCTGACTGTCCAGCTCCCGGCTGGTGAGGGGAGGGCGGCCAAGGACTCGAGGGCCCCACTGGGTTGGAGCAGGCTCGGGCAGCAGTGGGCGTGAAGCCTGGGCTGGGCAGGGCCGCTGCCCCACCCCCAGCTCCCCGTCTGGCCTCCTGGCTCTAGGACCTGCCCTCAGTGTCCTGCCTGGCTCGCCCAGAGCCCAGACTCTGACGGGCCCTGCCTGGAGGGAGGCCCAGGTACTGTCCCTGGGCACCCAGAGGACCACGTCTGGTTTTCCTCTGCTGGTCCCAGGGGGGACATTCCAGCACCCCCATCTCGTGAGGACCAGAGGCTGCCTCCCCCATGGCTGGAACTTCCTGGAGGGATCCAGGCCCGTCTCACGGGCTGCCCCCATGCCCACCCACTGCAGTAGTGCTCTCTGCCTCGGGGCGGGGTAGGGCTGCCCAAACCCCAGGGGAGTCCAGGAGCGGGGGACTTGTGTTGTGGATGCCAGGAAGGGCAGGGTGGGGAGGGAACCAGTGGGTGGTGGTCTGTGGACAGAGGCCCCTGGAGGGGCAGGGCATGCCGCCGCTGGGGGCGGGAGTGGTGGCCCAGACCCAGGGCCTGGCTGGCAGAGGACAGGCACCTGGGGCTGAATCAGGCCAGCAGACCAGCTTGCTGACGCAGGTGCTGAGCTGTGGCTGGGGGCTTGCCGTGACCTCGTGACCTCGGGAGCCTTGGGTGCCCGTGCGGGGAGAGGAGGCTGAGGCCGCCCCAGGGCAGCTGGGTGGGACTATCCCTGGTCCCGCCCCTTCCGAGGGGTGTGTGGATTCGGAAATCCAGGCTTCTGGGTTGGGTCGAAACCTCTCCCCTCTGAAATTAGCTCCGGGGCCTGGAGACAAGTCCTTGGGACAGTGGCGGTGTTTCCCCCACCCCCAGATCCAGGGAGAGGACGCATGGAGGTGGAGGCCGTGGACAGTGGGCTGTCCTCCCCTTCTGGGGCCCCAGCAGGGAGCTGGGCTGTGACACCGGGGCAGGAGAGCCACCGGGAGACGCGGCCACACACTGTCACTCTTGCTGCCTGGCACACAGCCCCTGTGGTGTGTCTGCTCAGTGGTGTCAGCAGGGAGGGGTGGGGATGCCCTGTGCGGGGCCATCTCTGGTGGCACAGCCATCTGAGACCCTCCTGTCTCAAGGCCTGTGTGAGGACTCGCACCTCGATTTACAGGTGGGGAGGCCGAGCTGACAGGGGCTGGGGACTCACCTAAGGTGCACTGGCTGGAGGGCAGAGTCAGGCCTGTGTTCCAGAGGGGAGGGCCCGAGGGCGCCGGGGGCTGGGCTGGCCCAGGTGAGCACTTCCGAAGGTTCAAATCCTGACTTCTAACCCCAGAGGCCCTCTTCTTCCCTGGAGGGTGCTGGGCCAGGCCGGGGACTTCCCAGCAGTGCCAGGCCCTGGCATGGGAGGATACCCTGGGGGTGTCCGGGCTGTCCTCGGCCCAGGGATGGAAGGGCCCGGGGTGCAGGGCTCCTCATGGCAGCAGCCCCACCACGAACCCCACTTCATACCTGGGTCAGCAGAGGCCTCAGGATGTGGGGGTGCAGTGCATCCTAATGAAGCTGGGGCCCAGGCCTGACCCGGAGGCTGGCCCAGGCCAGGGCCTTGCTGTCAGGGCCCCGTGGGGCCTCAGGCCAAGCTGACGTGGCGTGTCCCAGCCCAGAGGGGCTGGCCATGGTCCATCGGACACTGGGGTCTCTTCTTTGATGCCACCAGGTCTGGGAGTCCTGGAGGGGCCAAGGCGGTGGGGGCGGGGAAGAAGGGGGACTGCCAGCCTGGACTCTGTGGTGGTCGCTGTGCCGTGGGCTGGGCTCTGGTCAGCAGCTCTACAAACCAGCAGTGCTGTAGACCCCCACCACCCAAGGGGGGCTGAGGCCCTGCCCTCCATGGGGTAGGCTCAAGCAGACGGCCCCTGGTCAGTGAGTGTCAGGACCTGATTCCTCGCAGGGACGCATTCCCTCCCTCAGGGTGGCCTGCCCACACCCCTGGGTGTTCAAGCCTGGACCCTCTTGAGCTGGGCTACCAGCTGGGCTGGGGACAGGCAGGGTCGGGGCTTTCTGTTCTTGGCCCTGCTCAGGAACAAGGCCAGTGCTTCGTGGTCCCAGCCGGGACGCAGGTGTCTGGCCCCCCTGCACGGCTGTCCGACACCTGCCCGGACACGCCGGCACTCGGGGCACGTGACTTGAGGCCTTTCGTGTGGGCACGAGGATCCCTGTGAGAGTGCAGAGGACAAGTGCCGAGTGTCCTCCAGGGACCTGGAGCCAGGCCACACCACCTTCCTCCACCTCGCCACCGCCTGGGGACGACCACCTCACGACCGAGGACACCGCGGCTCAGGGACGTGGGCAGCTCTCAGGCCCAACCCCAGCTGCAGTGGCGCCGGCTGGCCGCTCGGTGACGGCTCTGCCCGGACCCTTTTCTTTCCTCACCACTTCCTTCGAGGCGGGGCTTCTCTGGAGCCTTCACAGATAATTGACTGCTTAGAGAGAGGCTGGAGGGGGTTGTGAGCGGCAGGCACTTGCTGCAGGGACGGGGATCGATCACCCGGCTCGGCTGGAGCCTGCAGTGCCTCACAGCACGTGGCAGGAGCACCTTGGAGGTCAGGACCCAGGGTGGGCTCGGAGGGAGGGCCCTGTGGAGACAGCAGCTGTGGCAGAGGCGGCCCTGGCCGGGCACAGAGGACAGCAGTCAGCACTGTGGCTTGGACAGTCCCCGGGCCACACCGCAGCCATCAAGGATGGTGGCCAGGAGGAAGTCCATGTGTCCCCTGGCACACGCCTAGCGCAGCGCGGCCTACCAACGCCTCTGCCGCCTGGGGTCCCAGACACCCTCACCACAAGGGTCCCTGTGGTTCTCGAACTGTGCTGCTGGGAAGGAGCATCCCCACCTGGCATCCAGGCAGTCGCCGGGGCAGTTCCTGAAGGACCTGGGGACCGGATGGGGGTGCAGGACAACCCCGGCCCTCCCACTGCTCCTGCGTCTGACAGTCTAAAATCTGCTGGAAACCGGGGCAAGGAGAGGGCAGGGAGAGTGGGAAGAACCCTCCTGCCCGAGGCTCTCCAGGTGCCTCCTTGGGGGCTCCGGGGGACCAGGGCCTCCTAGAGCAGGGTGGGTCTGGCTCCCCTCTCCTGGGCGGAGGCCCGGCTGGACGTGGGCAGGAGGAGGAAGCTGTGCCAGGAGACGCCTGCAGCCTGGACTCCACTCAGCGAGAGTGGCGCTGTCCATGGTGCTGCGCACTGGGCGTCACGGCTGGGGCCGGGGACGCTGGTCCGACTCGTCTCCATGAGGGGGTGAGGGGGGGCCTGGAGGCCGGACGTGGGCTTCCCGTGTGGCTTGTTCTTCTCACCTTAGAGGTGCGAGGTCAGAGCTGACGCTCGAGGCCTCACAGAGAGCACAGCCAGGCCTACGCTGGCCCCCGAGGGAAGAGCAGCGGGTAGCCTGGCAGGTAGGCAGTGGGCACCGTGCCCCGGGACTGGCAGGCGGGGACTCTTGGGCACAGGATACTGGGCACGATCACTGGTCCGGGGAGGCCCCTGACCTCACCTGAGCAGTTCCTGAGTGACAGGCCAGGCGGTGTGTACGGACGGCCGAGTGTTCCCAGCCTGTGCGGCCCCCCACAGCTCGGGCTTGACCACAGGCCTCCGCCCCTCCCCGGGCTCTCAGCAGCTCCAGGTCCTGCCACGTAGGCCAAGGACAGCCCAGACGTGGACTTTTTGGCCTGCGGAGTCGAGTGCAGAGAGGGGCTGGCGTGGGCTCCACGGCGACTGTCAGCAGGAACGGCCGCCAGCCACTGCCTGCCTGTGCACTCCGCAGGCCCCCCAGCCTGTCTTGGGCCAGGCACCCTGAGCAGAGCCTAAGGCGGCCGCAGCTGAGGGCGGGGGCTGGGTGGGGCGGGGGACAGGCCTTCCGAGCACGGCACACTGCCTGGTGGTGGCGACACTGGGCAAAGGTGAAGGCAGGGGTGTGGGGTGAGGAGAGCCCCCGAGAGTGCGTGCGCTCCGGAGCCCCGGCTGGCCTCGTAGAGCAGGGGTCTGCCTCCCCCCAGGGTGAGGCCCAGCTGGAAGCGGGTTGGAGGAGGCCGTGGGTGGTGACATCGGGCGGGAGGGCCCAGACGGCCAGCACCTAGGGCTGGCTGGACAATGGCTGGTGCCCCTGGGTCTTGGTGCCGCCCCCTCTCCCAGTATCCTGCCCATGAGTCCTCGCACACGGGGTGCCAAGTGGACCCTGACCGTCACTATGCAGCCCTGCTTATGCCAACGGCTGGTTACCATGGGAATGCCCTTGGGTCGGGCAGAAGGTGAGAGGGGCGAACGGGGAATGGACGATCCCCCCTGAGGCCTGTCTGCTCACAGCAGGGGCCCCTGGAGCTGGCGGTGACCTCGGCTAGGCCGGGCGGGGTGTGTGGCGTCTGTAAGGGGCCTGCCCACACCCCTGGGTGCTCAAGCCTGGACCCTCTTCCCGGAGTTGGACGCTCTGGCTGGGCCAGGAGGTGAAGTTCCTTTGAAACTGCAGTTTCTGGAGCAGCAGAGCCAGCGTCTGGCCTGGTGCAGGGTCTGACTAGTGGCGGGGGTTGCTGGGATGACCTGGTCCCCACCCAGGGCTTCACAGCAGGTGGGCACGTTAACACGTGAGCCCGATTAATCTCGCTGCATTAGCAAACCCCAGGGCATGCCGATGAGGCTGGCAGGCATGTGAGTGTGTGCCCTGCCCAGCTGGCCGGGCCCTAGGGGATATGGCACCAGCTGCTGGCCTTGGTTGACCCTGGGGGTGGGTGCCCCAGTGGGCGTGTGACCCTGAGCTGCCTGGCCTGGCCACAGCCTGGGCACCAGCCTTCTGCCGATAGGAGGTTGGCCTGGCGGAGGCTCCAGCTCGTTGCCGAGGTCTGCAGGGAAGCTGTGGCCCCCTCCCTGTACAGGCTCTGGCAGCCTGGGGTGGGGCCTCCTGACCCTCCATACAGCCTTGAGCTAAAGCGACACTAAGTTGCAGTTTTCCAGGGAGTGGCTGCGGCTTCCTGGTTGTTACAAGTCACAGGTTTGGGGCCTCATCCTAGATGCACGGGTCAGAGGCTGATGGGATACCAGGTGGCCCAGGTAAACCCCTCTGCATGGCTACAAATGCATGTCCACGCTTCCCTGCTCTGCGTCCTGTATGTACCCTCCTCCAGGGAGCGTTCATGGATTTACCTGGCTCCCCCGTGCCCATCTCTGCTCTGACTCTAAATTAGAAGGACGCCCTGAGTGTTCTGAGGCCAAGGGTGGAACTGCGAGCCTAACCGTGGAGCCGGAGGGCGTTCCCAGCCCAGGAGTGCCGAAAGGAAAAGACAGCATCGCTTCCTCTGGGTGACCCGGGTCACCCAGTGCTGGCATTTCGAGAACCTTTCCTGACGGCCACACCAGCGCAGCGGCAGCCCCACTTCCTGGAGAGGCTACAGCGGCTGGAGCTTCCAGGACCGGTCAGGCTCTGTCCCAGTGAGCACCGTGGAGCCCTCTCTGCAGCTCCAGGGCTGCCATCTGTGCCCTGTGACAGTGCACACTGGCCAGGTCCTGCTGCAGAGGGACTGCAGTCCCCCTGGCTTGGCAGCCTCTCCAGTGCCCTCACGTAAGGGGCCCTGTGTGGCCCAGGCACGAGGACCTCTGCGGGGCAGAGGTCAGCCGGCTGGCAGCGTGAGGCTTGGCTCCGCCCCCGGCCAGTGACGTCCAGGGCTGTTCGGCAGCTGCTTGTCTGGCCCGATCTCCACAGACCCCCCCAGAGCTGGCACCCGAGAGCCCAGGGTCTGGCACTGCTGGGGCTCGGGGTGGGAGGGCTCCTACCTTGGCGCCTTCCCTGTACCTGGGGAAGCAACCCCTAACCCAAGCACCGGGGTCGGCAGCAGGCCCAGGGAGGCAGAGGACATAGGGACAGGCAGGCAAGGCCCGGGCCTGTGGGTGGTTAGCCTATCCTTGTCTCCAGGAGGACAGGCCTTGGGTTGTCCCAGAGGCCACCCTGAGCCTGAGGCAGGTGGACCAGGTTGCAGACTCTGCAGCCAGATGTCCTGGGTTGGAGCCACACTGCTGGCTGTGTGACCTTGGGCAAATTGCTTAACCTCTCTGTGCCTGTCTTTCTTCATAGATAAAGCAGGACATGGAAGAGGCCCCGACAGGGTGTTGGAATCCCCGAGTCCGCAGGTCTGCAGAAGGGAGCACCTGTCACTGCGCTGTCACTGCGGACACTGGTGTAGGAGAGACCTGCGTAAGCAGAAGAAACCCAGGGCCCAGAGCAGATGGGCCAAGTGAGGATTCTGTGCAGGGGAGCTGGTGTGGAGGTAGGGCAGGGGACAATGAAGGGGAGGGGTGGGGAGGTGGGAGGAGGGCCAGGGAGGGAAGGGGAGGGCGAGGAGGACTCCTGACCCACCTTCTGCACCTGAGCAGCTGCCTGCAGGGACAGGCTGCTGTCCTGGGCCAGTCACCTCTCTGCCCGCCCAGGACCGGCATCCTCGTGCCCCCACTGCAGAGGGCTGGCTGGACCTGCTCAGCAGCGCCTCCCCTGCCCGGCAGGGACCTGGACTGCACAGGGCGCCCCACCTGCCAGCACCTGCTGCTGGGGCCACAGCTGGACAGCTAAGGGTGGGGCTGCCCGCAGACCAGGCATCTGGCTGTGGCCTCTGGCTCTGACCCCCCACCCCCTGCACTGCCGGGGGTCTGCTCCACGCCTCTGGATGGAGGCCCGGCTGACCCTCTCCTCCTCTGCCTCAGCCCTCCCACGCAGAGGTGCGATGGGGACGAGCCTGACCCCAGACTGAACCTCAGGACAGCAAGAGGCGGTTGCCCCTGAGGGTCCCTTCCCTCTGGGGGGGTCACTGGGCCTGGGTTCCCAGACATGGCAGGCCACAAGGCTCTACCCCAATGTCTGTCTGGCTGGGGAAGAAGAGAGCTTGCCTTTATCAAGGGGATGGGAGGACTGGAGTTAGCCAGATCGCCTGCTGCCCTGGTGGAGCCCAGAACCCCTACGGGCGTAACCCCCAATCTGGGCGAGCGGCTGGAGCCCCGGCTGGGTCAGGCGGGAGGGAGTCAGGGGGTCCCCAGTGGCAGCACACAGTGACCACCGGGTCCGCATCTGGCCTCGCGGTCCCCGCGCGCGGACGTCCCCTCCCCCTCCCCCGCCCCTGCCGGCTGCGCCCTCCTCCTCCTCTCCCTCCCCTCCCCCTCGCCGGCTGGAGGCGGGCAGGTCCGGGCGGGGCCGCGCACCGCGCCCGGCGGGAAGAGCGGCGGAGCCGGCCAGGCGCTCGGAGCGGCCCGGGCGCGGGGGGCATGAAGTTGGGCACGCGCAGGCCTCGGAGCGGGGGCGCGGCGGAGCCGGGAGCCGCCCGCGTCTAGAGCCCGCTCGGTGCGCCATGGAGCTCGGGGGCCCGGGGGCGCCGCCGCCGCCGCTGCCGCTGCTGCTGTTTCTCGGGGCCGGCCTCCTGCCTGGTAAGTTTGGGGGCGCTGGACCGGCCTCCTTTCGCCGCTGTCTTGGGCGGTCCCGGAGCCCTGGAGCCCGACGGGAGGCCCCTGGCCGCGGTCCCAAGCGGCGGGGGCGCGCAACGGGGCTGCCGCGGAGGCTCGCCCACCCCGCGACGCGACGCACTGGCTGTCCTGCGGCGGCTCAGCCCGGAGCGCACCGTGAACCGCGGGCGGATGCTGGAGAGGGGCTGCGGGGTGGGGGCTCCGCTGCTGCCCCAGGGGCTGAGCCCAGGAGCTCGCTCCGGTGCAGAGGCCCATTTGTCCAGCCCCGGTCATTCTGTGGATCCCCTGCAGAGCGTCTCTTCTGCTCCCAGTGCAAGGAGTGGCCTGGGTCCCTGCCGGCCCCGGCCCCGTCCCCCCAGGCCCCCCAGGCGGAAGCTGGGCCCCTTCAGCCTCTGCCCTGTCCTCAGGGCAGCCGGCGCTCTGCACCCCACACCTGGGCTTGGTGCAGGGCACCTAACTCCCGCCTTCCTTGACTGGGTCTGCGGTCTGGTGGGGGCGCTGGGCAGGGAGCCCAAGTCCTGGGGCGCCAGGCCCCCCTGGCCCTCAGGTGAGTAGGACAGGCAGGAGGATCTCCTCTCCCCACAGCAGTGCCCAGGGCAGGCTGGGCAGAGGGACACCTCCGCACCCACCTCCCCAGCAGAGCCGCTGGTGCCAGTCAGGGGCCTCCTGTATCCACCCAGGGTCGCCTGCGCCCAGGCGGGCACACTCACCTTCTCCCTGCCCCGGTGCTGGGCTCTGCAGGCCCTGGAGCCACACCGCCTGGCCACATCCGCATCCCAAACAGGCTGGGACCCGTCACCAGGCTTCGGGGTGAGGGCAGGGGCCGAGGGCTCCAGAGAGGTCTGGAAGGCCCTGGGGGAGCTCCACAGATGCTCGGGGCAGAGCAGGGCCGGGCCACGCGTGAGGCCAGAGGGGTGCCCGGGACCCACTGTCTGCCGGCACCCCAGCTGCGCCCCTCCCCGCCACAGTGGGCAGCCACGTGGAGACACGGGCCCACGCTGAGGAGCGGCTCCTGAGGAAGCTCTTCTCCGGCTACAACAAGTGGTCACGGCCCGTGGCCAACATCTCGGACGTGGTCCTTGTCCACTTCGGCCTGTCCATCGCCCAGCTCATCGACGTGGTAGGTGGGGCCCCCGGGCTGGGACATGGTTCTCAGGGAGGCGGCTGTCGGGGGCCCAGTGAGGACTGGCCACGTGTGTCCGGCCGGTGGCCAGTGGCCCACCTCGCCCACGGAGCAGCCTCAGGACAGTCAGCACCCCTGCAGCGCCGGCCTGGCCTCCTTCCTGTCAGCGTAGGGCACCTTCAGGAGAGAACAGGAGATGCCCGGGGGGGCCTTGCCGGCCTGGTCAGAGGCTTCTGCGGGCGAGGCCGGGCAGGCACTGCGGTGTCCTGGCAGCCCTGACCTTGGGCCTGGTTAGCCCTGGCCGGCCCAGTGGCACGGGGGTCCAGGTGAGTCCTGGGTTCTGTTACCTTCCTTGTGAGGGCATGGGGTGGTGGGAGCAGTCAAAGCGTCATGCCAGGGCCCTGCCCTCAAGCTAAGCCCCTGCTGCCTGCGGTGGCTCTGAGGGGCTGGCAGGGGCAGTGAGAGCCACACCTCCTGCCAGGCTCGCCCTCCGACTGGGCCCCCCTGGGGTACCTGGGTGCATCCGCGGGTTCCTGACAGCTCTCCCACCCGAGGGCCTGCCCCGTGGCTCCCAGACTGGGCTGCCGCTGTTTGGAGGGAGGCGGAGCCGGTAGCTGCTGGGGCTGGGCACCTTGCCGGCGGGAGCAGGGCAACGGGTCGAAGGCTGCGTTCTCCGCCTGGGCTCGGCTGCCGACTCCCAGCTTGCCAGGTCAAGGGAGGGGCTGGACCTGGGAGGGGACCCCCTGCCCACCACGCACCCTGCCAGGGCTCCAGCCTTGGGCCTGCTGAGGCTTCCTCTGGGAGGCCCTGGGTCTAGGCTGGTGCCGGAATGCTGGGTGACCCCGGCCACCCTGGGCTCTTGCCCGTGAACCATCCCAGGCTGAGCGAGCAACGTCTGGGGTTTCAGAGTGGCGGCTGTGGCCAGGCCCACACCCCGGCCTGCACAGGGCTGGCTGCATGTGGACACCGGGCAATCGAGTGGTCCTGTCTGTCCAGAGCGGCCGCCGAGGCATCCCAGAACCGGCCCCGAATGGTTCTCATACAGTGTCCTTGGCCGGGGTCCAGCCAGGAGACAGCCCTGCTGAGGTTTGCAGCACCGCCGGCAGCAGCCAGCAGGGCAGCCCTGGGCCTCTTGCGGCCCGGGCCTAGTCTCCCACCTGCGTGCGTCCAGGCCCTCTCCGTGGTCCCCACCCTGCGGCAGCACCCTGTGTGCCCAGAGACACCGAGGCCTGCAGCACAGAGAGCGCTGAGGCTCCCTGGGGGACGCGTGGCTCTCCACCCTGCCATGCAGGGACGGCCTCCTGCCCAGCCCACTCCCCTTGCCGTGCTGGGCCGCCCATGCAGGAGGCGGGAGCTGGGGAGCCTGTGCCGCCCGGCCGCCTGGCACCCTCTGGGAGGAGGCTGTGGGACCCCAAGCAGTCCACAACTCCCCAGGGCTGACGCCGAGCCCCTGAAATGTCCAGAGCAGGTGGCCTGCCTGCCAGTTCCAGGGGCACCTGGCTGGCCCTGCCATCGTGACGCTTGTTCCCAGGGCCCTGGAGCCTGCGGTGGAGGAGGGGGCGGGCAGGCTGCCCCCTCCCTGGGCTTCCTTGGGCGTGCAGGGCCAAGGTGGTGCGGGCCGAGGTTGTACGGCAGCACAGGCAGCGGCCTACGTGCCCCAGTCAGCGTCCCGCCCTCTCTTCAAGGCTTTCTAGGGAGGGGACCAGCTGGGGTGGCTGGGCGACCCGCCAGAGGCTCCACTGGACAGCAGAGCCAGAGCCGGGCCTGGGCGGGCAGGGGTGTGCCTGTGGGCGCAGGGGAGCCAGTGCAGGTGCTTCCGGGCTGAGACTGGCTGTCTCAGTCCAGGTGGTGAGGAACGGGCTGCCCGGGGAGCCGGGAGACCACTGCCCAGGACGCTGCCCCAGGACGCTGTGTGGACCCTCGTCCAGGCGTCTTTCTGCTCCCCCAGGGAGGCCACATGCCACTGCAGACCGCGGAAAGGAGAGCCTACCTTGGCACTGAGGGGCTGGGGCGCAGCTGTGGCTTCCCAGAGGTCGGAGGTCGACGCTAGCACCACAGAGTGGGGTGTGAGGACCTAGGGCCGGGGCGCTGCGTGTGTCTGCCCAGGGCCTGATGGTGACCAGGAGATCCCAGCTGGTGCCGGGTCTGCCTGCCCAGAGTATGTCAGGGACGTGGAGCGGGGACCCAGGTGGGGCTACAGGCAGCAGGGGAGGCTTGAGGGACCTCATGGGCTGTGACCACACCCCCTCACTGGAAGCAGCGGGCCTCCCCAAGGCCGGAGGGCGGCCAGGGCCGGAGGGGACCCTCTCCCCTGGGGCTGGCTTCAGAGGTTGGGGGAGGAGCGTGGCCCCCTCGCCCTGGGCCACATCTACAGGAGAGGGCGGGAGGGCCTCCCTGCGCCCCGCCGCCCTGGGCCACAGCTACAGGAGAGGGCGGGAGGGCCTCCCTGCGCCCCGCCGCCCTGGGCCACATCTACAGGAGAGGGCGGGAGGGCCTCCCTGCGCCCCCCTGTCCTGAGCCCTGTGGGCCGGCCGGCCTGGGCTTGGCACCCCAGGACCAGGAATCACCCCTCCTGAGGCCGCCACCCACTGTTAGTCCCCGTGGTCGCGACTAAAGACACAGGCCGGGGAACGCCGGGCTGAGGGCCAGGAGCTTCTCATTTGCTCCAGGACGAGAAGAACCAGATGATGACCACAAACGTGTGGGTGAAGCAGGTGAGTGGGCCGCCCGGCCCCGGCCACCCCGACCCGCGCCTGCCTGCCCCGGCCACACCGACCCTGCCCACCTGGCCCTGGCCACCCCGACCCCCGCCCACCTGCCCCGGCCACCCTGACCCTGCCCACCTGGCTCTGGCCACCCCGACCCCCATCCGCCCGCCCCAGCCCCGGCCACCCCGACCCCTGTCTGCCCGGCCTGGCCCCCGGCCACCCCGACCCCCCTCCAGCCCGCCCGCCCCTGAGCCACCCCTCACTGTGTCCCCCCACCGGCCCAGGAGTGGCATGACTACAAGCTGCGCTGGGACCCCGCTGACTACGAGAATGTCACTTCCATCCGAATCCCCTCTGAACTCATCTGGCGGCCCGACATCGTCCTCTACAACAAGTGAGTCCCCACGCGCCCAACGCCCGCAGCCCCTCCATACTGTACTGGCCAGAGTGGGGTGCAGGGCACTGGAAGCTTGGGGTGAGGCTCTGGGGCCCAGGCGTCCCCGGGCCGAGGTTCTGAGGATGGAGTCGAGGGCCCGGGCTGTGACCTGGCATCCGGGGTGCCCTCCCTGCCTGGCAGAGGCGAGGGCCTGAGGGAGGGCAGTCCCTGGCCCCTGTGGTCCCTGGCGGCTGGGAAGGAGGGGGGGTTGGGCTGCTTCCTTTCGGGCTCAGTGGCTCCCACAGTGCTCAGTCAGCGCCCCAGCTCCCCACCCCCACACCCCAACCCGAGGAGGACCCAGGAGGCCGCTCGCGGGCGCCAGCTGGCCCCTAACTCTCCTCTGCTCTCAGCCCCTGGGGACACACGTCACTGTCAGGCCCACAGACTCGAGCTGAGCCTCAGGCTCCTGAACAAACAAGGCCTTGGGCTCTGGGAGGGAGGCAGAGCTCAGGTCCTGCAGAGAGCTCAGAAGCCGGGAGGCCTCAGGGTCCCCAGCAGAGGCAGCCTCGGGGGTCTGGTGTCCTCACGGTTGCTCCTCCCTGGAGCTGGCTGGTCCCCCCGCCCCTGCCCGGGTAGGGAGGTTCCCGGAGCTGACAGGCACTCCCCGCCATCTGCCCACAGCCCCTGCGCCCTGGGCAGCATCCTGACCTACAAACGCTCCTGTCTGGCTCAAGCGCCCGGGCCCCGCCTCCAGCTGGACGGTGGCCGTGGCCTCGCAGTGCCTGCAGGAAGGGAGCGGGGTCTGCCTCCCGCCCCGGAGGCCATCCCAGCCACTTGGTCTTTTTGGTGTTCACGCTCAGCTCTCCCAGCTCCCCACGCTGTGGGGCTACAGGGGTCGGGTGGGACCTGGGAACTTGCTCACCAGGACGCAGCTTCTGCGCTGGAGCCGGGGGCCTGCCAGGAGGGGGTGGGAGGGCCTCAAGCGACTTGGACAGCCCAGGTTGCATGCAGCATGAGGGGCTGGATTGGGCGTTTCGGGTGGCGGCCGGAGCCAGGGTGTCCAGCTGCAGGGTAGGGGCAGTGCGAGCTGCCCGCTCAGCCCCAGGGCCTCACTGCTGCAGGATGTAGACATCCGAGGCCAGCAGAGGCTGACAGTCCTGGGCTCTGAAGCCGACCGAGGTCATGCTTAGGCCTGCTGCACCAGCCCCCGGTGACGTGGGCCTGTCCATGTCCCTGTGCTCCGGCATGACCGCCAGCTGTGCACAGGTGAACCCTGAGTCCCTGGGACAGCGAAGAGCAGGTGGGGTGCTCAGCGCTTGGCCACCGACAGCAGCCTTGGCTTCCACTCCCTGGTCAAGAGGTCCAGGCCCCGAGGGTGCCCAGCCATGCTGGTCCTGAGAGGGACTCACTGAAGCACTGCTGTGTGCCGGTGCTCTGCGGCCCAGGGGCCAGTTTCACGTCCACGACCCGCGGTGTAGGCCGGGCAGGCAGAGTGGCCTCCTGGCCTCCGGCTGGACCGTCTTCCCCGGCGCCCTGTGAGCAGCTGCTCAGCACAGGCCTCCTGGCCCAGCTCTGCCCAAGGTCAGGTCTCACTGGGGCTAGGGGGCCGAGAACCCCACCTCCCCTTCCCCAGTGGTCGGGGCCCTCGAGTTTCCACAGGGACCTGGCCTCCAGGCTGCCGGCTGGTGCCAGGTCAGACGAGGGACCAGCCCAGTGCTCAGGTGGGGCCGGCAGGAGCCAGGGCAGGCCAAGGCCTTGGAGCATCCCAGCACCTGCCTGGAGGTGCAGGTGTGGGGGCATGGTACGGCCTGCGGGGGGCTGGGAGAGGCTCCGGTCCCTGCAGGCCCAAGGAGTGGAGTGGCGATGGCCTGCCTGTTGTGGGCCGGGTATCTCTGTCCCCAGCTCAGGAGTGGGCAGCCGGGCACGTGGGTAAGCGGTGGTGCAGGCCCTTGCTCTGCCCAAGGCTGTGCCGACCCGCGAGGTGGCACTGCTCACACGTGGGGCGCGCAGCGTCGGTGTGCCATCTGGGGTTTTAGCTGCGTCTCCCTCTTCTTGCCCAGCGCGGACGGGGACTTCGCGGTCACGCACCTGACCAAGGCCCACCTGTTCTACGACGGGCGAGTGCAGTGGACACCCCCGGCCATCTACAAGAGCTCCTGCAGCATCGACGTCACCTTCTTCCCCTTCGACCAGCAGAACTGCACCATGAAGTTCGGCTCCTGGACCTACGACAAGGCCAAGATCGACCTGGTGAGCATGCACCACCGCGTGGACCAGCTGGACTTCTGGGAGAGCGGCGAGTGGGTCATCGTGGACGCCGTGGGTACCTACAACACCCGCAAGTACGAGTGCTGCGCGGAGGTGTACCCCGACATCACCTACGCCTTCGTCATCCGCCGCCTGCCGCTCTTCTACACCATCAACCTCATCATCCCCTGCCTGCTCATCTCCTGCCTCACCGTGCTGGTCTTCTACCTGCCGTCCGAGTGCGGCGAGAAGGTCACGCTGTGCATCTCGGTGCTGTTGTCGCTCACCGTCTTCCTGCTGCTCATCACCGAGATCATCCCGTCCACGTCGCTGGTCATCCCGCTCATCGGCGAGTACCTGCTGTTCACCATGATCTTCGTCACGCTGTCCATCGTCATCACCGTCTTCGTGCTCAACGTGCACCACCGCTCCCCGCGCACGCACACCATGCCCGCCTGGGTGCGCAGGGTCTTCCTGGACGTCGTGCCGCGCCTGCTCTTCATGAAGCGGCCGTCCGTGGTCAAGGACAACTGCCGGCGGCTCATCGAGTCCATGCACAAGATGGCCAGCGCCCCGCGCTTCTGGCCTGAGCCCGAGGGCGGCCGTGGCTGCGGCCCGCTGCCCTCCCCTACCTTCTGCGTGCCCCTGGACGTCCCAGGCGAGCCGCAGACGGCCTGCGCGTCTCCCCCTTCCACCCGGGGCCCCACTCTGCAGCCATCTGAGGCCCCGGCGGCCAGTCCCTGCCCCTCGCCCGGCCCCTGCCAGCCGCCCAGCAGCACCGGCACCCCAGGGCTCACCAAAGCCAGGTCTCTGAGCGTCCAGCATGTGCCCAGCCTCGGCCATGCAGCAGAGGGCGGTGTCCGGTGCCGCTCCCGGAGTATCCAGTACTGCACTCCCCGGGACACCGCCACCTCCGTGGCCGACGGCTCTCGGGCCTCTCAGAAGGCCCCGTCGGCTGAGCTCCCACCGCCAGACCAGCCCTCCCCATGCAAGTGTGCATGCAAGAAGGAGCCCACGGCCTCTGCAGATGCCTCACGCACAGCTCTGCCCCGGCACCCACCCCTGTCGCCAGCCCTGACACGGGCAGTGGAGGGCGTCCAGTACGTCGCCGACCACCTCAAGGCCGAGGACACAGACTTCTCCGTAAGTCTCCTCCCGAGCACGCCAGCCTACCCAATGAGCGGTCTGCCGCCCCAGTCTGCCCTGTGCAGCAGGGCCCTCCGGGAACCGCCTCTTCCCACCTCCCGCCTGGCCGCAGGTCCTGGGGCTGAGCTGGGGCTAAGGGAACAGGCCGTGCCTCCCTTCGGGGCCTCAGGACACTGCGCCTCAGCCGGCAGGGCAGGACAAGGGGCTGCTGGCTCCGTCTTCCTGCATGGTACGAGGGCTTTCCTGAGGCGCCCGGCGCTGGCTGCGGGGACTTCTGCTTGGCAGTGCCCTTGTGTCGGGCAGGCCCACACGCCTTCCCCAGAGGCAGAGGGCTGCAGCCGCAGTGTCTCCCCAGCGAGCTCCTGCATGACCCGCAGGCCCCTCCGGCCCTCTGCACCTGGTCTGGCCAGGGTGGGCAGGGCTGAAGGAAGGTGGGACGGGGCTGGGCAGGCTCCAGGGCTCACTGGGAGGGGGGAGGCTGGAGTCTGGGACCCCTACACCGACCCTGGTCAGCCCCACGCTGCAGAGACGGCCGGCACTGTGGACACCAGCCCACCTGCAAGGCCCCTCCCTGCTTTGGTGAGGAGCAGGTACCCGCTGACGCGCGGGACGGCCAGAGAGGTGAACAGGATGACCTTGGGGGGTGGGCGGGATGATCTGGGGACTTGGGACCCCAGAGAGCCAGCTCTCCTCGGTGAGCACGTCTTAGAAAGTGGGGTCCTGGGGCGGCCACCACGCACCCCCAGAGCTCCATGCATCTGCTGCCTGAGGCCTTCAGATGTGGCATGTCCCCTGCTGAGCACTGGCCACCATGGCCCTACCACCAGGTGGCCCTGCACCAGAGGTGATGTGGCATGGTGGGGCTGGGGTCTGGACCGTGTGCCTGTCCCCCCCGGGAAGCAGAGGTGCCCCCGTAGACATTTGCTGCCTGTCTGTCCTCCCTTGGGGCCCACCGCCCCGATGCGCTGCTTCTGCAGTTCAGACTGGCAACAGCCCCCAGCTCAGCGGGGCAGGAGAGGGCGAGGGGCCTCCCCTAGTGCTAGCCAGCCAGAGGGGAGGGAACTTGTGCCCCCCCGTCCCCCCGAGAAGTGAGAGGCTGCTCACCCTACAGTCTATCCACAAGGTCCCTGGAGATTTCCTGAAATCCAGGATCCCTGAGACACCTGGGGAAGTGGCCCTGGGGTATTGCCATGAACCCCGAAAGCCGGGCTGCCCCCCCGGGTCCTCTTGGCGTTTAACCAGGACTGTGATGAAATCAGGAGGCACACCTAGTGGGGCAGGAGGGCCCTGAGCCTCCCTCGGACTCCCTCACCTGCAGTCCTAGCTCCTGACCTGATTGTGGGTCTCAGTGCAGCTGGGCACCTGGCGGCCTTGGGCAGAGCTGCGGGGAGGCTGTGGCTGGCGTGTCCTCTGCGTATCGGGGCCACGCGGCAGAAGGATGCAGGGCACCGGGGTGCCTCAGCCCAGCCAGAGCAGCTCTGATGGAAGCACATGGACGCCCATCACCCCTGAGTTTTCTGGAATAAACACAGATACTGCTGCCTGTGACCACCCAGAGAAACTGGCGTGGACGCCCCCAAGTGGGAAGCTGGGCCCTCAGCTTCTAGTCACATCCCTCTGTCACAGGCACCGAGTGGCCGCAGGTCTGGGTGCCCGTTTGTGCTGTACCCGAGGCCACGCCCCTGTGGCCTCCTGACTCTGACTCTGGGGCCCTCGGGGAGGTCCAGGTAGAGGCGGGAGCCGCCACCTGCCCAGGCTTGCCGGGGCCAGCCCTGCCCTCCAGTGCCCTGCCTCGGGTCTCAGGTGCAAACGGGGCAGTCCACAGAGGGTCAGATGAGTGACTGCGGTGGCGTGGGCTCGGTGTGCCTCCTCCAGCCTCTGCAGCGGGTGTCCTGGGCCCCCACCCTTCACTGGGCTGCCTGTTCCCAGCGCCGCTCGAGCACCATGACTGTGCGGCTGTGAGCACCTCCCTGGCCGGTGGGCAGGCAGGGCCTCGCCTGCCATGGGGCCTGTCATGGGGGCTCAGCATACCCTGCTCCTGGGTGCAACCCCGTGAACGCCCCGCCCCTGGGTGTGCCCCCCCACCCCCCCGCCCCTGTGAATGTCTGACTTCTGGAAATCAGGGAGGTGCAGTGGCCTCCACAATAACCCCAGCTTTGGCACATCCACGACAAGTCTCCACCCACAGCGGCCTGGCCCTGGGGCTCCTGCAAAGCAGGCTCGGCCACCCGCTGGCACATGTGGTCACGAGGGGAGGCGGTGCCAGACCCTGTTTCCCCTGCTGGCATGGAGGCCCAGCAGGGTGAGGTCTGCTCAGTCTGAGTTTCAGATGCGTGTGCACATGCCTGCGGTGCGCTTGGCTTCGAGGGTCCTGGCCCGCCCCCACGGCGCCTCTCACTGCCAGGCCTGGGTCCCCTCAGTGCAGGCATGGGCAGCCGGTTTGGGGCACCTCACGGTCAGCGTGGGTGTGGCTGCGGGAGCAAGGGCAGTGACGCGTGTCTGTGTCTGCAGGTGAAGGAGGACTGGAAGTACGTGGCCATGGTTATCGACCGCATCTTCCTCTGGCTGTTCGTCCTCGTCTGCCTGCTGGGCACCGTGGGCCTCTTCCTGCCCCCTTGGCTGGCCGGTATGATCTAGGGAAGCTGCACCTGCTGCGTCTGGCCGCCTGGCTCTGTGGGGCCCACCATCTGCCAAGTCGCCCCACCTTCCATATCTGCCCTAAGACGACGTGGGAAGGATACGCAGCCCCTGGGGAGCCGCCAGTTGGGGTGCCAGTCCCGGCAGGCTGAGGCCCCAGAGGCGGAGGCTTGGGGGAGGGGCCCGCGAATGCCCGCTCCTCTGTAGGGCCGTCTCGGGCCAAGCCCTATTAAAGTTTCTCGGAGCACGGTGCGTGTCGCCTCCTGACCTGCAGACACTGCCCGCCGCATCGCAGACGTCCTAGCAGTTGTCCCCAGGGGGGCCCTGAGGCTTTGGTCACTTTCAGCCCCAGTGCCCCTCGTCCCTGTGGGACCCAGCATGCCCAGGCGCCTGGGTCACAGGCCTGGCTACCTCCGCGCCGCCATCTGACCCCATAGCCCATGCCAGAGCATTCGAGTGGGCCTCACAGGACCTGGGTCCAGCTGGTGCCTGAGCTGGTGGAAACCTGTTCTGTGGGCTGGCTGGTGACATGGGGGTTACAGTGCTGGACCCCATATGGCCAGCTGCACAGTTTGAGTCCTGGACCCAGCAGCTTGAAAAACATGCTGGGACCGGGTGCACGCATGCATGTCCGAAATTCCCAGGAGGGGCAGGGACTGGCATGGCCATCCCCCGGGAGGTGCTCTCTCTCTCTCTGGTGAACACATGTGCCCTATAGCAGACCGCAAGGGGAAAAAGGAACCTATCAGGTGGTTGGAAAAGCCATGGCGTCGTTTCTTCTATTTTCCTATGCAGAGATGTGTCGTGGCTTTCCACAGCCCGGCATTTTAGACTGAGGGCTGTGAGGCACGGGGCTCACACACACGACTGCCCGCTGGGGGCTTGATTGCAGGTCCTGCAGGGGAGGGGCCCCCAGGGCCCCGGCAGGTGGGTACCCCTGGGCTCCCGGGCTGGCCGAGGGCCCTTGGACTCTGCCTCCGTGCCCAGAGGTGGGGACCCGGCCCTGGGGCTCAGCGTCACACCGCTCAGAGATAGACCCGGTGTCTCCTAGGGGCAGGACGAGGTGGCCTGAGAGAGCTGAGTGGAGACGCCCCCACAGTGGGGGCATCACGGGGCCTATGCAGCCTCACCCCTCCATGGGCACCTGTGAAAGAGGGTCCTGAGTGCAGAGCTCAGAAGTGGGACACAGATGGGACCAGCAGTTAGCCTAACGGCTATGTTGCTGAACTCCCATGTAGTCGACCACGATTCGAGTCCCGGGCACGTGTGGGTGCGTGCCCAAGATCCCAAGAGGAGAATGGAGAAGGGATTGCAGCGTGGCCATCCCCTCAGGGGGTGATTTCTTGCTGTCTCTCTCTCTGTCTTTCTGGCAAGCACGCGCACCCTATAGTAAAAACCTCTCAAGAAAAAAAAAAAAAAGAAGAAGAAGTGGGACACAGAGACTCAAGTGTCCCCGCGTTCCTGGTACCCCCAGGGCGTTTGGAACTCCATTTGCTGAGGTCTGACCTGTACCGGCTCCGGGGGCTGCCTGGCACGAGCTCCCTGCCAGCGCTCTCAGGGTGCTGGGGGAGCCCAGGCCGATGAGCGCAGCCCGGGCTGTGAGCCTGGGCAGAGACAGCCATCCTCGGGGCAGCTGGTGGGTGAGATGGAGGTGCCCCACCACAGCGCAGGTAGGAGGGTGGCCGTCCCTTCTGGCTCTCACGCTTGGCTGGAATAAAGACTCCTTACCCATCCGTGGTTTTAGTTTTTAGGCTCAAAAAGCAAACAAAAAAGTAGAGATCCCGGAACCAGCAGTTAATGTAATGGCTATGTCGCCGGAGTCCCATGTAGTCAGGCTGTGGTTCGAGTCCCGGACCCGGTGGCTTAAACTCATGCAAGGCGTGTGTGTGTGTGTGTGCCCAAGATCCCGAGAGGAGAATGGAGGAGAAGGGATTGCGGTGTGGTCATCCCCCCGGGGGGTGATTTCTCGCTTTCTGTCTCTCTGTCTCTCTGTCTGTCTGGTGAGCGCACGCGCCCTATAGCAAAAAACCTCTCCAAAATAATAATAATAATAATAATAATAATAAACAATAATAAAAGTAGAGATCCCCTCAAAAAAAAACAAAGTGCACTCTCCCACCTCAGCAGCCCGACGGGACAGCTCTGTGTCAGATCTGCTACCCGCTAGTGGTTCTGCCTCCAGGTGGAGACCAGCGGACGAGCGCAGGTCGCTGTTCCTGGAAGTGGGAAGCCCCCAGCCTGTCCTGCACCTCCCTCCAGGCAGCAGCCAGAGAGGGGCTTCGCAGCTCCCACGCGCGAGTGGCAGGACCTCGCTCTCGGGGCTCCCTTCCTGCCCTGCCACATCCCGATGCGTCCCTGTGGCTCCCGCTGCGTCCGAGTAAAGCGGGCTGTGGTTCGTTCAGCCATCGCCTGCTCACCGGCTCTGCTTCGGCGCGGGGGCCGTGTGGAGGGCTCGTACTCCTCCCTGGCAGGCACGGGTCTCATCTCTCTGGCACGGTGTCTGCACACCTGGGGGCCTTTTAGGCCTGAGGCTGCCCTCCTGGGTTGGCCGGTTCCAGGTGGACCTGCCTCTGCTGGGTAGGTGGCAGACCGGGGCTGGGCCAGCCGCCTCGATCCCACTCGCCCGCTGCCCCGCCAGCCTCTCCAACACATCCCCAGGACGGTGTGCGTGGCGGGCCTCCGAGCTCCCGGCGAGCGTTCCCCTGGTGCTGCCGCGGGCCGTGACGCGGGAGCACGTGCCCTCAGCACTTCGGAGTCTGTCCGCCTCCTCCTGGCAGCCTGGTGCTTCTCGGCCAGGCTGCGGGCTTTCCCCTGGAAATGTCTCTGGAAGAATTTCCCACTTCCTCCCTCGGCAGCAACGAACGTCTCGGAGGAACAAGCCACAGGGCACGTGGGACACTATCTGGTTGGCACCTGAGCCCCTTCGGTCGGAGACCTGAAATCTCCCCCGAGTTCACACGCCCCTCTGTGAGGCCGCCGCCGGGACCCCCCAGAGCAACAACACTCCGTGTCACTCCCCCTCACCCTTCCCAGCTCACTAATGTTTTCAGCTTTGCCCACTTTTTACCGCCTTTACTGATTTTTCTTTTAGGCTTTTGCTGTAGGGTGCATGCATGCACAGGACGGGGTGGGGGAGTGAGAAAGCACCCCCGTGGGGACGGCCACGCCACAATCCCTCTCCATTCTCTTGAGATTTGGGGCATTCACGCGTACATGACTGCCATGTTTCTCAAGCTGCTAGGTCCAGGACTCAAACCATGCACACAGCAATGTGGGATCCGGTGGTTGACCACCACACCACCTGCTGGCTCTGCCTTACTTTTTAAAGTGTACGTGTTTTATTTTGACAGTGTGAGCACACACCAGAGGGAACTTCCCCAGTCTGCGGCCGGTCGGGGTCCTGCCCGGAGGTAAAGGCGGAGCGTCACGGTTCCCTGGTCCCAGCACCGTCTCAACCCCACAGTGGGAAAAGCTCGCTGCCTGTTGAAATGCGTGAGATGGCTGCCCCGGCCATTCTCCGTGCATCTCGGCCGACCTGGGATCTGAGCCCTGGGGCCCCCGCGGCCCCCAGCACTGCAGCTCTGCCACCCGCGGTGCCGCCAGGCTGCCGGCCGTCTCCCCTGTGTTTCCCATCCCCAGCCTCCTCGGGAAGGAGAGCCCAGAGGCTGGTGCCTCAAGGCCGCTGAGAGCTGGGGGTGGCTGCGGCCTCCAAGCCCCGCTCTGCTTCCACTTTTAGGCTCTCCCCGGGGCTCCGCGGGCCTCTCCCGGACGCTCGGTCTTGGTGCCCACGTGCAGGTCATGGCGGCAGCATGGGGGGTGCCCTGCAGGTAAGCAAGATGGGCAGGGTTGAGAGATGCCGTGGACGGCTAGACGCGAGCTCGGGAGGTAGTGGCCCAGCCCGCCTGGTGCCAGAGACGCGGGCCCCCCGAGAGCCCCAGCCTCCTGCGTCCCCGCCACGCCCAGCTGGCCGTGGGCAGCACAGAACCGAGTCACTCCGGCCAGGGCCTAGCCTTGGACTGTGACTCTGTCCTCTGCTGGCTTCCCTCCCAGCCCCAGCGGCTCGCCCCTGCCCGTCTGTGCTCTCAGCCACCCTGCGTTGCCCGCCGCGCTCCACTCCTGCCGGTAGCCTGCGTGTTGGCTCAGCGCAGGTGCCAGCACTGCTCCAGGCCCACGCTCCATGGGACCCGCCGCGCCCAGAGCCCTCGTCCCCTTGTTCCCAAACCAGCCCCTCAGGTGGGTGCACAGGGGCCCTGCCTGCGCATCTGAGGGAGGGCAGAGGTCAGCGGGCACCGGAGTCCTGCCCTCACCCACGCACCTGGGGCCCACCTCCTGGAGTCCCAGGGCCATACCACAGGCCCCGGCTGCCCTGGGCCAGGTGTCTGAGCTCTGGCCTCTGCATCTGGTCCGTCAGGCCTCCCTGCCAGCATGGGGCTTGGTGCAGTGACCCCTGTGGTCAGCCCCCCGGCCCTGGACAGCACGACCCTCTGCCCCCTCGTGGTGCCGGGACTGACTGCAGACGGGGGGGGTCACCTCTGTGCAGGGGCAGGGGCAGAGACTCCCTGGCTCCCTCCGTGGGTCCTGAAGGCGGGCCCCTTGAGGTCCACGCTCACCCGGTGGGAAGAGGGCGTGGGGCCGGGCATGGAAGCCCCAGGCCGCGGTCAGCAGGCCAGCCCACGTGGGGTTGCGGGGAGTGCTGCCTGGGGGTGTCCTGAGAGCTCCGTCTTCCTGTCCACACCCCAGGCACCGCAGGGTGTCTGTGATGACCCCCCTCTGCTGGGCTGCCACTGGCCCAACTCCATGGGGGGGGTGCCCATGGCATGAGCAGAGGCTCTGGGCCCCCGGCTCTCCAGGGCTGGCGTTCGTGGGAACAGGGCGAGGTTCAGCCGACTGCTGACAAAGCCCGGGCGGGGCGCAGAGCTGCCTCGGGGCTGCCCCTGCCCCAGGAGGACGGGCGGCTTCCCATCCCCCGTCCCTACCCACTTTGGCTTCACTGGCTCAGGAAGACCCCACCCCGTGCCAGCAGGTGGGCACTCCTGTCAGGAACGCGCAGAGCAAGGCCAGTCCGGAGCTGCACCTGTGTGCTCAGGGTGTTGGCCGCTGCGTCTCCGCTCTCCAGGGACTAGGGCCTCCCTGCGCCTGCCGGGAGACCCCAGGGGCCTGCCTGGCTCCACCTTCTCTGAGACGGGCAGCGGGGGCCTGGTGTTCTCGCGGAGGAAGGAGTCGAACTTCAGCACGTGAGCTGGGGACAGAAGGGTGTTGGCAGCGGTGGCACCGGAGGCTGCGCGCACACGGGCTGTGGGGTGGGTGCTCACCCAGGAGGGCCGACTCGCAGGCCTGGCTCACGAGGTGGTAGATGGCGTCTAGGGACTGCGGCTCGCCCTGGAAGGAAGTCGGGCATGGCTCTGGGCCCAGGGCGGCCGGGACCACCCAGGACATCTGCGATCGCCAGAGCGGAGCCCGAGCCCCGACCAGGTGGCACGTACCTTCTCCCCTCGTTCTCCTTTAGGCCCGGGCAGTCCCTGGCGCAGAGGAGAAAGGCGGCTCATGGGGAGACAGCGCGGGCCCTGTCCACAGGCCTGGCCTGCACCCCAGAGCCCGCTCGTGCTCACCCCCGTCTTCCTCCATCGCCCCAGCCCCCCAGAAACCTGGAGCCCGAAGACCACAGGGCTGTGGACACCCCTACCTGGCTCGTAGGCTCGGGCAGTCTCTCAGGGTTGGGTCCCCGGGGGCTGCCCCCTCTCAGGTCTGTCCCTGGTCCCATGGCCCGTGGAGCCTACAGCCCTGGCCTCCCCCTGCTGCAGGTCCGCCCTGTGGGGCAGTCAGACCCTCCCCCTGGTCTGTGGAAGGGGGGGAGGACTTACCGTGGGCCCCACCATGCCTGAAGGTCCTCGCTCCCCACTGGTTCCCCTGGGCCCTGCCACGCCCTGGAACCCCTGCAGAGATGCAGAAGTCGGGGCTTGGCTTGAGCCTCCCAAGTCTGGTCCCCTCGAGCCCTGTGGGCCCATGTCAGCAAAGGCCCCTTAGCTTGTCCCCCGGCCTCCCGCAGGGGCTACTCAGCAGGGCTTTTCCTGTCCCCACCAGGTCAGGCCCTGCCCTCAACAGTGCCTGGGCAGGCCCCCCCCCCCCCCCCCCCCCCCCCCGTACTCTACACCACCATGACTCCTTGCTGTGTTCTGTGTCATAAGCGAGGCCCTCCCAGGGTGGCCCTTGTAGGAGGGGACACCTGGCCTGCCGAGCTGAGGCCAACACCAAGCAACCTAGGTCACAGCTGTGGGGGTGAGAGGGCTCGGGGAGGCAGTGGCACCTACCCTGGGGCCGGGGGGTCCGGCCAGGCCAGCAGTGCCCTCCAGTCCTCTCGTCCCCTGACAGGCAAAGGATGGGCTGGCTGGGGGGTCCTGCCACATGCACCCCTCCCGTGCTGACTGGCCCCACCTCACTGAGGGCAGAGGGGGCTGAGCCGCCCCGCCCTGCCAGCCCCAGGAAGCACCTTTGGTCCCTGGAGGCCCGCTCTCCCAGGGGTGCCCTGGTGGCCGGGGTGGCCCTGGAGGAGAGAGCAGAGGCGGTTGTCGAGGCAGGGCCAGGCCACACCCAAGGGGGAGGCCCGGCCCGGCCCTGCCCAGCCCTGCCCTGCCCGCTACCTGCAAGCCTGGGGGCCCACGGTCTCCTTTCTCTCCTTTGATGCCCGATGGGCCCTGGAGAGGGAGAGGGACTCAGCAGCAAGGAGGGGCAGGGGTGGGGTGGGGACAGGTGTACCTACCACTGGGCCCTGGACCGTGCGGCCTTGCGTCCCCGGTGACCCCTGCTGACCTCCAGGGCCTTCAGGTCCCATCTGTCCAGGTGGCCCGGGCTCTCCCTGGAGACACAGGTGGGGCAGGGCTGGGAAGGCATGCAACCCCCCACAGCCCCCACAGCCCCCATCCATGGCTGGCCCAGCCCAGCCACCTGTGAGCTCTGGATACCAGCATTTTCGTATTTTAGTTTTTGGCATGTGGAGTGTACACTCTCCAGAGAGAGACACAGAGAGGGAAAGTGAGAAATCACTCCCAGGGGGGTGGTCGTGCCGGAACCCCTCCTCCTCCTCTCCTGGGATTTCGGTCATGCTCACATTCCTGGTATGAGATTTAAGCCACCGGTTCTGGGACTTGAACTGTGGTGGGTCATGTGACAGTCTGGCGCCTTAACCGCCTTACCACCTGCTGGCCTCAGACCTGGAATAATTCAAAAAGCGTGGTCCTTGGGTGAACAGAGGCCTGCACTGCACAGGCAGCTGGGTGTCTGAGGCTGGCGGCTGGCGGAGCGCGGCCACAGCAGACTGAGCGAGCCCACAGTTCGGGCCCAAGGCATCAGGTGCGGGGAGAGCAGGCGTCTCTACTCCCGGACTAGGGGGACTTTGTGTACTGAACCCAGAAGCCTCAGGAGACAGAACAGTGTCGCCACGCGGGTGTGAGCGCCAAGGTCAGAATGGGCATGCAGGGCGCAAGCAAGGCCAGGCAGTGGTGGCGCGACACCTCCCGGCACAGACGCGGGCGGCTCCACGGCGTACCTGCGCCCACAAAGTAATAGGGGAATGTACGGGCGGAGCGGAGAAGGGGCGGGTCCTCGCGGCTTCCCAAGGACATGCACGCTGCTCGCGCAGCAACCAGATAAAACGACCTGGCACGTCCAGCGGCTGGCCTGCCTCGGTCTACGGGGCAGGGCTGGCATCGGGTGTGGGGCCCTAGGACCCCCAGCACAGCTGTCCGCCCTCCGCCCAGCAGCTGCGGTGAGAGTTTGTCCGAGTCGCGAGTGTCGCGGCGTGTCTGCGATGGCGGCCGGACACCCTCACGTCACGGCTAGACGTGCACAGCGTGTCCTTGGCTGGAGACTGTGCCTGGCCCGTGTGCCAGCTCCATGAGCACCGGCTCGCGGCCATCCCCAGGGGCAGTGTGCCACCACGTCACTGCTGCCAGGACTCTCTGGAAGGCGGCCTGGAAGGGGGGCTGCACCACAGCTCACCGCCCCCTCCCTGGTTTAGGGATAGTTCCAGAAGCCAGCCAGGACGTGGTGCGGGGCTCGGCCTGCAGCCTCCTCCCTGCCCAGCCGTCGACGGCCTGTCTGCAGCTCGCACCCTGCATTCTCCCGGGGTGCGGAGGAGACCCCAGCGACCTCCCAGACCTCAGGGCTTACCCTGGGCCCTGGGAAACCCTGCTCTCCACGAGTGGTGCTCCTGCCAGGGAGGCCTGCAGAGGCACGAGGGCTGAGTGACCCCAGCACCACAGCCACCCGCCCACCCGCACTGGCACGGAGGGGCTTCAAGCAAGACCCTCTGGCAGCCCTCCCATCCTCGCTGGCACCCCTGGTGGGCCAGGCCAGGAGAGCTGCCTCCCTAAGGCCCCCGCGCCTACTGCAGGTGAGCTGAGCCGTACAACCCGGGTACCTGGGAAGGACAAAGGCCTCATGTGGCCACGACTCACGGCTGGCCTGGGCCCCACCCCGGCCTGGCAGCGGCACCTGAGAGGCTCAGGGAGGCTCAGGGCCAGGCTCAGGTGAGGCGCTGTGTTGACAGAGGCCCCGGTTCCCCAGGGGCAAGGCTGTGGCACTCACCGGAGGTCCCTGGGGGCCCGGGGGCCCGGGGGTCTCAGAAGAGCAGGTGCAGGCAGTAGGCAAGGCCGGGCACGTCTCCCCACCCCTCTGGAAGAGAAGAGGTCCTGCTCCCTCGAGGAGCCTCTCGTAGCTCTTGTCTAGCTCGGGAGCCCTGGGTTCCAGGACAGACTCCAACCCACCCAGGCTCAGGGCCCCAGGGCATGGCAGGTGCTGGGCACCCCTGTCCGGCCTACCCCAGGCCTCTAGGCTTCTATCAGCCAGCCAGCCCAGCTCATTCTCTGGCCCTCGAGGCTGCCTCTTCCAGGAGGCCTGCCTGATCTCTCACAGCAGAGCAGTGAGGCAGTGGGCTTTTCAGTGCCCAACTTGGTGGGCACCCCCTACTCTTCCTCAGTGGGGCCGGGTGTCCACCGCCGCCTGCACCTACCAGTGCTGGGAGTTCACAGCAGTGGTCCTGGTCGGCCCAGGAGTCGCCGCACATGATCTGCAGCATCTGCAGCTGAAGCTACAGGGCAGGCAGGTCAGCGAGCTGGGCCACCAGCAGAGCGGGGGGCGAAGGTGGGAGTGGGGGTGGGGTGGGTGCTTGGGCCGGGGCAGGCGTGCTCACCGTGGCCGAGCTGCTCCGGGGGCCCCGGGCCTTGGCCAGCCTCCCCAGAATAACGAAGCCAGCGGTGGGCGGGCTGCCCGCCTCCCTGGTGGGCTGCTCCGCCACCTTCCGGCAGTCCACGTAGAGCCTGACCTGGGAGTGGCCCACAGCCACGTGCACCTGTGGGGACACTATGGCGTCAGCCCTGTCCGAGCTCGCAGGGCCTCACAGGCCAGACGTGCTGCGCCCTGATGGGGCCGGCAGGGCGGAGCCTGCAGGGAGGGCTGGACCTTGTGGAAGCTCCCGAAGAAGATCTTCTTCACGGCCTGCAGGTCGAACGTGACCTCCCGCGCGGCAACGCCAAGGTCGCGGTTGAAGTAGGTCAGGGACTTCCTGCCAGCTGCGGACGGGGAGGCAGAGTGAAGCCGGGCCAGGACACAGCCAGGACTCCGGTGGGGCGCCTGCTTCTGGGGGAGCCTACCCCGCCAGCCCTAACGGCCCAGAGCACACGGCCCCACATCACCGTCCAGCAGAACCCCGAGGACAGGCTGCAAGTCTCTGGTCGTCATCTGCCACAGTGCGAAGGCCTCGCGGGGCGTCTCGGGGAGCAGGCGCACGAGGAAGACAATGGTGTGCTCAGGAGGGAGGACGGCCGGGAGGACGGCACTGTGGGGGGAGGGAGGACGGGAGGACGTGACTGTGAGGGGGGAGGGAGGACGGGAGGACGGCACTGTGGGGAGAGGACGGGAGGATGTGACTGTAGGGAGAGGGAGGACGGGAGGATGGCACTGTGGGGGGGGAGGACGGGAGGATGTGACTGTAGGGGGAGGGAGGACGGGAGGACGGCACTGTGGGGGGGGGAGGACGGCCGGGAGGATGGCACTGTGGGGGGGAGGGAGGACGTGACTGTGGGGGGGGAGGATGGGAGGACGGCACTGTGGGGGGGAGGACGGCCGGGAGGACGTGACTGTGGGGGGGGAGAACGGGAGGACGGCACTGTGAGGGGGAGGACGGCTGGGAGGACATCATTGTGTGGGGGTGCTGTGAGCCGGCTGCTCCGGCCCGCATGCCCATCCCAGCTGCAGGGCAACATCGAGACTGTCAGCTCCCCAGAGCCCAGCCCAGTGGGGCAGAACCAGGGTGTACAGGCCACGCAGGGCCTCCTCTGACTTGGTGTCCATGAGCGACACAGGGCAGGCTGCCTTAGAGGCACCTGGCTGGACACACAGCCTTTCCTGCCCCCCCCCCCCCCCGAGGCCCAGACAGGACCCCACCCAGCAGGTCAGCCCAACACATGCCCAAGACAAGCCAGCATGGCCCCACGCCTTCCCCCCCCGGGCCTTGGGGGCGGGGCCAGGGGTCACAGCTCTGCCCTCGGGAGCCGCTCCCCACAACCCCACTCGCCTGTGTGCGCCAGGAGAGCGGGGCCAGACGGAGCCCACCAGTCCCCGAGGGGCAGGGCGGGTCCTGGGGCACCCAGTCACACACTGAATTCTGGCCGGCGGCCCGCAGTCCCTCCACTCGGCCTTCACTTGCTCTTAGGGTACAAATCCAGACCCAAAAGCCCAGCCCAGCCACATCCTGCAGTTCTTGAAGAACACCGACCCGGGCCTGGGCACCCACATCCCAACTGCCTAGGGGTTCTGCCTCATCTGCCGCCTCCTCCAGGAGCCCTCCTGGCCATCCCAGAGAAGGGCCTTTCCTGGCGAGAACCATGGTGGTGAGCACAACCGTGTAGGTGACCCGCCTGAGCTGAGCGACATCTGGGTCCCTACCTGCAGGGGGATCTCCCCACTTCTCTGTGAGGGTGCAGGGACAGCAGCTGCGGCCTGAGAGCTTGGGCCGCTTGTTTGGAACAGGAACGGGAGCTGGGAGCCAGCAGGGGCCTCCAGGCGGAGCACCCCCTCCCCTGGAGCAGAACCCGCTCAACCAGGAGATGCCGGCACAGAAACCGGACTTCCGAACCTCAGCCGGGACTGGCAGGCTCAGTGGGAGATCGGGTGGCCTGGGGGACGGCGACGGTCGTTTGCTTTGGCCATGAGGCTGTCCACTGTGACAAGGGGAGCCATGCCCAGCAGAGCCCACCCCACACCACACGCCAGGGGAGGGGGCCATGGGGAGCTGGCTGGCCGGGCAGTGCCGTGGTCTCTATGTGGTCCGCACTCCGCACTCACCCGTGGCTCCACATGGACCAACTGGTGTGGGCGGAAAATGATCCGGAAAGACATCAAGACCACAACTCGCAGACCGGTGCAGCACAGGGCTGGCTGCCTGGGACACACTCCAGAGAGCGCTGGACCTCAGCCCCACAGGGCTGGCGGCCAGCAGGGCCCTGGGACCACCCGCTCAGATACGGAGGGGCCCACAGGTATGTCCCATGACCCCAGTGGGCTACGGTGGGTGGACAGGAGTGTGAGGGTCCTGCTGGGGGTATTGTCTCTCTTTCTTTCTCAGGGGAAAAAAATTAATAACTTTAAAGATGTTTTTCTCTTTTTTATGGAGAGGTTTTTGGTATAGGGCACATGCGCTCACCAGAAAGAGAAAGAGATAGAGAGACAGAAAGCAAGAAATCACCCCCCAGGGGGGATGGCCACGCCGCAATTCCTTTTCCTCCATTCTCCTCTCGGGATCTTGGGCACGCACGCACATGTGCCTGCAGTCACCTACATGGGAGTCCAGCGACGTAGCCATTACACCGTCTGCTGGTCCATAAAGATGTTTTTCTATGATAGGGTATGAGTCACTTTTTGTTGTTAATCTTTGCGGGACAAGCGGATGGTGTAACGGTTATGTCGCTGGACTCCCATGTAGTCGACCTCTGGCGGAGGCTCGAGCCCTATAGCAAAAATTTCTCAAAAAATGTTTTTGTTTTTTCAAGTAGAACACGTGTGCTCATCAGAGCCAGAGAGAGGAGGGAAGAGAAGGCACCCGGGGTGGCCACGCTGCGATGCCTTCTCTACCTTGCCCACCTCCCAGGGTTGGGACCGTGTGAACACAAGCCTGGTGTGTTTTTTGGGCCGCCGGGTGCAGGACTTGAAGCATGCAGTTGGCTATGTGGGACCCAGCCACTTTAAGTTCTGCGCCATCCTCTGGCCCTGACTTACTTTTCTAACTTAAAACTCTTTTTTTAACTGGGGACAATTCCACTGCACAGCCCAGGGCATGGCTGACGGTCTCGCGGGGCGTGGCCCCTTGAGGCCCGCTCCCTGCTCTCCATCACACCTCACAGATCTGGCCACTGGCAGATTTGCCAAGTCAGGCCAGAAGAGCAGAGGGAGCACGAGTCCTCCCAGGGCGTAAGCGGGCGGCGCCCCGTCTGCCGGCTCGGCCCGTCCTTAGCGAGGGGCCACGGCTGCTCTCGCGCCGCCCACGTGGGGTTTCTGAGCACGTGTTGGGTGCGGCGCAGTCTGCACTGTCAACCTGCTGCTCGGGGGCCTGGTCAGCTCTGGGAGCCCCCGCACCTGGGCACAGCCACCCCCCGGCTCAGGAGGACGGGCGGCATGCAGAGTCCGGCTGGCGTCCTCCCACTGCCCCGGCCCAGGCTCCTCGCACCTGGCACTGCGAGTCAGCTGGGCGTCCTTGAAGAGCGTGAAGGTGCGGAGGCTGCCTGTGGCCGAGGGCTCCATGGCCACGCCGCGAATGGAGGCATACTCCTTCTCCACCAGGCCGAAGGCCACCATCAGGTCGAACCCTGGAATGAGCAGTGGGCAGGGGAGACCAGGGACAGTCAGAGCCGGGAGTGGGTGGGGAGGGGACGAGATTCAGGCCACGGGGTGTGCGGGGCACGAGCTGGGGTAGCAGAGGGGGCTGGGCTTGCGGCCACGGAGCCAGGAGGAGACCCGGGAGGGCGGCGGGGACTGGTGGGTGGGACCTGGCGTGAGCGCCTTGCTGCCATGCCTACCTGGCATCTCCTTTCCTGGCACCAGTGCCGACTGCCAGGTTCCCAGCTTAGGGGACCCAGAGGCAAGGGCTGGACTGGCAGTGCACACCAGGGGCCCCTCGCCAGCACTGCAGCCTTGCGTGACCAAGGGCCCCGGGGGGTCTGACCCTGCCCGACCCCACCGCCTGCACCAGGCACCCCTGCTGCTCCTCACAGAGAACCCGCTCCTTCCCAGACACTCCCGGCACAATTAAGGTGAAAATTCTCGTGCCAGTCTTACCTGTGCCGCCAACAGGCCCCGGGGCAGGAGGCGGCAGGCGGTCCTCGGCCAGGACTGATTTGCGTCCACAGCCTGCAGACTGCCCGCCGGCCCCGCCGGCCCCGCCACAGCTCAGAGCAGCTGCAGCCCCACGGTCCCTGCAGAGCCCTCAGCACTGAGCTGGCCCTGGAGGGCCCCAGCAGCTCCTTCCCATACCTGAGGACGCCCTTCTCTCTGGGGAGGGCCTCCGCGCCCCCGTGGCCTGAGTGCGGCCCCTGGCTGGGCTTCTTGCACCTCCAACTCCTGGTCAGCCAGGAGGGAGTGCCCCGCACAGCCACAGCCGCAGCCCTGCATAGGCACAGCCTGGCCAAAACCTTGGCAGGGCTCCGTCCCCTCACCCGTGAACCAGGGATGAGCCCACCCTGCCCACACAAGTTCGCAGGCCGGTGGCCAGGCCGTGGGGGCAGGCAGGGGCGGGGAGGGAGAGCAGGCCTACCTGGGAGGGCGCTGTCCTGGCGGAGGGTGGGGCAGGCTGCTGGGAGCACAGAGAGGAGGGCCGGGGTGAATGGGAGCAGCCTCCTGGCCTCGCGGGCCCGGTCTGCCCACCCAGGCCACGGAGGGCCATGCCACGTCTCAGCCGCTGCCTACTCATGGACCTCACGGTCCCCACACCTCCGGGCTGAGGACAGGGAAGGTCTACCAACTCTGGGCTCTCACTGGAGGGGCAGGTTCCCCACTCCCAGTGGAAGACAGAGCCCAGCAGAGGCTGGGGCCAAAGCTGGGGTTCCCACGGGTGCTGCCCCCCGAGATGGCACCGGCTACCCAGACGTGCCCAGACAGCAGTGCCGAGGAGGCTCCTGGGTGTGTGGGCAAGCAGTCGGGGCATGGCCATGCTGGGCCTGTCGTTCCTGCTTGCTCCACGGCAGGCACACGGCAGGCGAGCCCGTGGACCAGCGAAGGCCGTGGACACCTGCCATGGCAGGTGGGTAGCAAGGGCCCCATCCCAGGGGCATTCAAGCCACATCATAAAGAACCCACGGCAGGGAGCTGGGAGGTGGGCAGGGGGAGCCCCGAGGTCTTCTACTCCAGGCATGAAGCAAGCACGGTCCCCCTCAGTGGGGCCCAGCCTGCAGGAGGGAACCCCGGGGCTGGCAGAACCACCACAGCCATATCCTCACGCACAGCAGGGCCAGACAGGCCTCTCTGAGCCGCCTTCCACCTGTGAGCTGTGTGGACTGCTCAGTTCCAGCACCTCCCTGGCACTCAGGGCCGGTGCCAGCCAGTTCCCCGACATGACGAGGGCACAGCCAGGAGTGTTTTGTTGGGATTGTTGAGTCTCAACCCCGAGTGAGGCTGGCACCCAAGAATGGGCCGGTGCCCCCTGCTCCCTCTGCAGCCCAGGCTGCCCGCAGGAAGAGGCCATCTCCGGACCAGGCAGGCCCAAGCCCCTGCCAGTGGCCCCCCGCCTGGGTTCTTGGGGTCGTCTGGCTCAGTCGGGTCTGGCCAGCCTGGGGTCCAGCTGAGCCTGGGGTCTGACTCACCGGTCCAGCCTGAGGCAGACGTGGCCACGCTCTCGCCCGCTGCATAGACAGCCGAGACCAGGACCCTGTACTCGGTGGCCGCCAGCAGGCCCAGGAGTGTCGTGTGGCTCTTAGGCGCTGGCACAGAGATCTGGGGGGTTCGGCCTGAGCTGCCTTCTGGGAGCCTCTGCGCGCCCCACGGCCCGGCTCCCACGTATCTGGGTCCCTCCTCGGAAGAGCCACCCCGCTCCCAGCAGCTGGGGAAGGGCCATGTCCCTCCTTGCTCCTGGAGGCCACAAGTGGTGGCAGCTTCAGGCTCTGCAGACTCACCGTGGTCTCTGGCCCCAAGCCAGAGGCTGGCGCGTAGGTGAGCTGGTAGCGCAGGGCAGGGCTGCTGGGGGGTGTCCAGCTGACCTGCAGGCTGTCCGGCGTCTCCGAGGCCAGGGCCAGGCTGGAGGGGGGGCTTCTGCTCATAGCGGCTGCCCAAGAGCATAGGCAGCTTGGGGTTTGGAGCCTCCAGAAAGGGGGTACCCTGCAGTCAACCCCACCATGGCCTGTGCCCCAACTCCTGCGCTGTACTCCAGCAGACCCTGCCGCCCAAACTGCTCCTTACAGAAGCTGCCTCCCACACCAGGTGAGAAGGCCCAGCCTGCCCCGCGTGGGCTCTGAGGGCCCTGGAGACCCCAGCAGTGACTCGGCGGTTCTAGGGTCATGGAGCTGGGCAAATCTGGGGTCTTCTCAGGGCTGACCTCGCCCTGTGCCCAGCTAAGGGGAGAGGCCACCTACAGGGGGAGTAGCGGAGGGACACAGGGTCACTGCGGGCCCCGTTGCTATAGGAGGCCAGGATGGTGATCTCATACTCCGTGTGCCTGCCCAGGCCAGGCAGGAGAGCTGTGCCGAGGTCCCCAGGAACAGACATCTGGGGAGAGGGGACACACGTCAGGGCAGGCAGGCGTCCTGAACACAGGACTGCCGCAGCGCCCCAAGCCCGCTCAGCCTCCGAAGGCCCAGTCCTCACCTCCTGGGCCTTCCCCTTGCCCAGGGGCGTCCACTTGACCTGATAGGCCAGCACTCCGGAGTGGGCTGCTGCCACCCACGCCAGCCGGACCTCATCCCCTGGCAGCTCCGTCACCGACAGCTGGCTTGGGCTGGGGGCTCTCTCTGGAGGATGGAACCGGTGGATGGAGGCTGAGGGCCAGGCCCAAGCTGTGGCACCTCAGGGGGGTGAGCCCCCATCTATGCCCAAAGGTGCCCACACTCCCCCACTCACGACGCTCGGCCCTGTCACGGCCCGGAGGAGATGCCTAGCACACTTTTCTGACTTGTGGCCCCCGGCCCTGACCTCCTGACTCACTCGTGGTCACTCGGCCGGTCAGTGTGGAGGAGCCGCCCTCAGGGTAGAGGCAGGTGACGCTGACGGCATACGTGGTGGAAGAGCAGAGGGGACCCAGGGTGGCCGAACTGGCGTTCCCAGGAGCCTCCGTCTGCAGGGGGACACAGGCAGGGCCCTACAGCGGGACTGCCCGTGACACCCGTAAACCGGGGAGGTGCGCTGGGGATGTGGAGGACCCTAGAGCCCCAGGGTAGCAGGCTCAGCCCCAGAACCGCCCTGCGGGCCACATCTGTCCACACACCTGCCCCTCCTGCATGCCCACCCTGCCGGCACATGCTTGTCTGCGTCTGGCTCCACACCTGTCCCTCCTCAGCTCCCGCAAGAACCAGGCGGTAGGGCTGGGATGGTGCCCAGAGGCCAGGCCCAGGCAGGGTTTGCGCTCACCTGCCCTGAGTGGTCACTCTTGCTAGAGACATAGCTGATCCTGGCCAGGCGCACAGGCCGTGGGGTGCCCAGCCATGATACGCGCACGGAGTCGTGGCTCACGTCTGAGAAGCCCAGGTGTCTGGAGGCGGCCAGGGCAGCTGCAGGGCAGGGCAACGCCTCAGGACCGCAAGCCCGCTCTCCCAGGGTGCAGGGCAGGGCAGCCCAGCCCATGGAAGGCCCCAGATGGCCACTCACGGGTCCTGGTGCGGACGCCCAGGGCCTCACGGGCCTCAGTGCCCGTAGGCTCTGTCTGCACCAAGAGCTCAATACCCCTGCCTAGCTGCCAACGCCGCAGCAGGACGTGGAGGCCGCGGCTGCCTGGCCCACACCTGTGGGTGCAGTCACTGCCAACTCCCTGCCCGCAGCCCGCCCCACCTCGCCCCTCCAGGGCCTCGAACCTCTCTGGCCTCCACCTCGGCCCGGGTGGAGGGTGAGCACCGCAGCAGGTACTGGGTGACCTGGGCCGAGGGCTGCCAGGTGAGGCGGACAGTTCTGGGTGTCACTGCGGCCAGGGTCTGCACCCGGGGGGGGGGGGGGGCAGAGGGGCTGGGAGACCAGCAGGGGCCCTTTAGGAATGTGGGACGTGCAGAAACGGATCCACAAAGTAGAAGGGGCCCTCACACAACGACAGATTCAAACCCAGGCGGGGCTGCCCACACACGGGCGCAGACTGGCTTTGCCCAGACTGCCTCGGGGAGGGGACAGCCACCCGCAGGCCTGTTTAGGCCATTACCCCTGAGGGTGGGAGGAGGTGGCCTCCAGGGCACTAAAGGGGCCTCATGGAGAAGCCACCTGTGCTGTGACCCTATGTACAGGTGTCCCCAGGGAGGGGAGGGTGGTAGAGGGCTGCAGAGTCTCCCTCTGGGGCATGGAAAGTTCTAGACTGGGTGGGGCGACAGCTGCACAGCTCTGAGCGTGGGACAAGCTGTGGCACTGCGCACGTGGAGCAGGTGGCTTTACGGACCGAGCTGCGTCTCGATGGGGCTGCTCAGGGTGGGGTGGGGTGCTCAGAGCAGCCCATGGGGACGGCTGGGGCTAAGAAGGAAGAGGGGCCGTGAGTCGTGCTGTGCGGTGCCACCAGCGACACTGAGGGCCAGAGGGGCCCAGTGACAGCCTTGGTGACACAGCAAGTAACGGACAGCGCGGTCCTGGGTGCCTGCACACGCCCTGTGGGTGCCAGGTGCCAAAGGAGGCCGAGAGTGGGAGGCCCTGCCCTCCTCCACCCGGCCCCCTCCCACCCACTTGGGTCGCTGACCCGCGGGCCCTCGGTGATCCTGCTCTGGTAGACAGGTGCTCTGTGCTGGGGGTCAGGTCACAAAGCTCCGCGGATGGGACAGGCCCTGCCAGCACCGCCTGGAATGGAGCAGGTGAGGACAGAGCTGGCCAAAGTGCGGCCCCTCCGCTGAGGGGAGGGCTCAGGGCACGGTGGGTCTCTGGCACTCCCTGGCATCCCCAGCCCTGGTACCCGGCCAGTCGGTCGGCTGATGCAGAAGAGCGTGTCCGCAGCCGTCCTGAGCCAGCTGCCGCTGCCAGGACTGGCCTGGGGCCGCGCCCGCCCTCGCTGTCCTCAGTGGACTTGGGGACTGAGAGCCTCGGTCTCGACTCCCACTACCCAGTTGGGATGCACCTGAGACCAGCTTCTGAGCCCCAAGCTGCCGTCCCCAGCCCTGCACGGTGGTCCCCACAGGCTGTCCTAGGTGGGGCACCGCCCCCAGAAGGAGGCCGCTCGGTCAGGTTCTTGGGGGCAGCTGTGGGGCCAGGTCCAGGATAGGCGGGTGCTGGAGGTCCCCCGAGTCAGGACAAGGCTGTGGGGGCGGGAGCAGCTCGAGCAGCTGCTACTGTTGGGACGTGGGTGAGGAGGCAGCTGGTCAGTGCCCCTGGGTGCAGGCATCAGTGGCTCCACCTGGTCCCCGTGGCCACTCTGAGGAGAGCCAGGGAGCCCTCTATCCCAGATGCCTTCCTGGACTGGTGTCCTGGAGAGGGCCAGTGTGCAGGACCGGCAGTCGAGCAGCACCCGCACTCACCTGGGCCTCCACGCGGGGTCCAGGCCTGGATCCTCTGGCAGACCAGGCGGCTGAGCAGGCCCGCCAGCATGCCCAGCCGTGAGAAGTCGGGCACACTGTGGACGGTGATGTCCAGCGGCGGGGAGGCCAGAAGCCTCAGCTCAGCCTCGTCGGCATTCTTCACACCTGCCGCAGGGAGGGGCTGAGGCTCCAGCCGCTGCCGGGACCCACTGCCCACAGCGGGAGGGCAGGTGTGTCTGAGCTCGTGCCCCAGACCCGTGGACCTGATGGGGCCCCGTGAGGGCAGGGCGCGGGGTGGCCCTGTGTTAGGGGCTGGGCACGGCAGGGGCCAGGCCGTGCCCCACCGACTCCCACACGCCGGTGCTGGTGGAGTGCTCAGGAGGGGACCCGAGGCACCGAGGAGGTCAGCTCCCAGGCTCCTCCAGGGCCAGTTACGACCACACACGGGCAGCTCCGTCATGGACAGAGCAGACGAGGTGGCCTCATGAGATTGGGGGTGTGCACAAGTGCCGTGTGGGACGCGCGTGGCCACAGCTCAGACTGTCCCCATCATTAAGGGATGTGTACTTGCACGGCCAGGCAGGCGGGCCTTCCTGCACAAGAGGACTGCCGGCTCGCCTCAGAGGGGGACACCAGGGTGCAGAGGCTGCCACAGCAAGAGCTCACCCACGGCGAAGACGTCCACACCCAGGCCCCTGAGGACGCGGGCAGCGGGCTGCACGTCGTCCTGGGACTTGCCGTCCGTCACCAGCATCACCACTTTGGCTGCCTCAGGACGGAGACCCGCTGCTGCCTTCAGGTTACTCTCCAGCACGTGGACCAGGGCGAGGCCTTGGGAGCAGCAGGGACAGAGAGGACACGGCCCTGCCTGCCCGTCCTCGCACTCGACAGCCCAGGCTGAGATGCCCGAGAGCAGGGACCTCTGCCCCCGAGGCCCAGGCAGCACCCCACACCCTGCCCTGGGCCAGCCGTCTGTGGAGGGAGTGGGCGGTCTGCCTGCAGGGACCTCAGGGCAGCTTCCAGCACAGCCACGCCGTGTACCCTGGGGCAGCCAGCCTGACTGTGAGCACGAGCCTGCCTGCACCGCTGTGGCCAACAGGCCCTGGACAGAGGTGTGGCCTGGCCCAGCCCTGCATTGCTGGCCTCCTTCCTGCGGTGTTCGCAACTGGGGAGGAGTGTAAGGGGAGGCTGACCAGCTGGATGGAGCCGGGAGGCGTGGGCCGCACCTGTCCGTGTGTTTCCTCCCTGGTAGCGGAGGCTGCGGACAGCAGCCAGCACCTCGTCCTCGGTGCTCCAGGAGTTCAGGTCCCACTCGGTCCAGGGCTCCCCGCTGTACTGAGTCAGTCCTGGAGGTTGGGGTGTGGGTTCAGATCTGGAGCTCCTGCAAGTCCCACCCCAGGAGGGGCTCGGGGAAAGCCTGCACCTCCCACAGAGGAGTGGGCAGGAGGCCCTGCTGGGCTGGGCCGGGGGAGCCCCTCCTGGCCTCCAGTTAGACCTTACGCCACCTGCACTGTGGCTTCTGCCCCCTCCCTGTGCTGGGAGCTGCCCTTCACTGAGGGAACAGCGGGACTGAGTCCAGAGGCGGCAGGAGGGGGTGCGGACCCACCTACTCGGGTTTTGTCCAGTCCAATTTCAAAGGGGGCGATGACACTGGCCAGGAAGTCCTTGACCAACTGGAAGTGACTGTGGCCTATGCTCCAGGACCCGTCCACCAGGAAGACCATGTCAGCGGGCACGGGGGGCGAGCAGCGGAACTGGGGGCCAGCTGGGGCAGCAGGAGTGCAGGTGATGGTCAGGTGTGCCTGCTCCGAGACCCCTGAGCTGCTCCCAGCCTGGCCCCAGCCCCACGACCACCCGTCCCAGATGGATTCTGGCCCTGGGGTGGTCAGGGGAGGGGCAGACATAGCTCCCACACGGTTCCTAATTGGTGCTCTCGGCCCACTAAGCCCTCCCCAGAGAGCCAAGTAACAATGGTCAATGCAACAGCTGGGCTCCGCTCGGGGTCCCCAGGGTGGGGGTGCCCAGAGGGAGCTCCTTGGAGACTGAGGCAGGGCCAGACCCTGGAGACGCCAAGTGGGGTGCAGAGCCTGACAGGGAGGTGCAGAAAGGCCTCACCGTGAGGGCGGGACAGGAGCTGGACCCAGGGACCCGCCCAAGGGCTATGCCCACGACTGAGGAGGAGACCCCTGCTTTCAGCCCCAAGCTGACAGGGACATAAAGCCGGAGGGACCTCTGGGCAAACCAGTGTCGCCAGGCCCCTGCCTGTGCCCGGGCACACCGCAGCCCCTGAAGGTCGTGTGCGGCTCTGCCTGCCCAGGCCCGGGCCCAGGCTGTTTCTGCTCCTCACGGGGCATCCTCCGGGGGCCTGAGGTGGTGGAACCCCACCCCGGTGCTGGCTGGAGCCGTGCAGGAGCACCGAGGGAGGCCCCCAGAGTGCTTGCAGGCTGACTGCGGAGGGAGACAGGGGAGGCGCCCTCCACCCACCAGGAATGGGCGGGTCTTGGCTGGTGGTGAAGGCCACTCTGGGCTCCGCGGTCTGCTCCGGGTCTGGGCTGCCCACATGGGAGGGTGTGGGTTCCGGGGCCGCCCCCGGAAGTCTCTGGGTGTCGCTCTTCAGGTCCCGGACTGCGGAGACACAGGAGCTGTCAGGACCTGCCCCCCAGGTGCCCTCCCCCTTGCAGGGCCTGGCGGAATGAGCAGGGACTCAGAGCCAGGCAGTGTGTGAGTGAGCAGGGACGTCACCACCCCGGGCTGGACGTACTCACAAACATCCTCTGAGCCAGCAGCACACGCCCGGAGCCCGTGCGGGCAAAGACGTGCAAGGAGTACTCCTTGGAGGGACTCAGGCCTCCCACTGTGGCCTTGGGAGTCTTCGTGGTCAGCATCACCTCCTGCTCCGGGTCCCCTGAGGTAGGAGTGGGAGAGCGGTTGAGGCCACCAAGGCGTGTGTGCACGTGTGCATGCATGCAGCAGGAGGGGCTGCGGTCCTCCGGCTGCCCCAGCTGGAGCCGAGGCCCAGGGAGAAGCAGGGCTCGCGTGCCTTGTGGCAGGGCCAGGACGTGTCCTAGGAGTGTGCCGTAGAGGGACAGCCACACGCTGAGGGCCCAAGGTGCCCGCAGCCTCAGGCTGGTGTGAGTGTAGAGGCTGGGGTGCAGCCCGGCCCTCACCCTGCACGACAGCACAGCACTGACCGGCCCGGCACTGCCCTCTCGTGACCAACCCAAGCCCCAGGAACAAGCAGGCAGCGCGTCACATTCCGGGCAGGGAAAGGAAGAGGAGGGGGCTGTGGCCTCGCTAAGGAGCCGGATCCCACATGGCCGACCATCTGGTTCCGACCCAGCTCGGAAACATGCCGGGCACATGTGCTTGCGTGCCCCAAATCTGACCGGGAGGAGGGGCGGGGCAGGGCCTGGGGCGTGACAGCCCCACTGGGCGCTCTCCCGTCTGTCACCTGTGAGCACACGCACCTCTGACAAAGGGAAAATAAGCAGACCCGAGTGGGGAGGAGCCCAAGCCTCGCAGGCGTCACCCCTGTACAGGTCTGCCGCCCCAAGGGCTGGCTGAGGAGTGACACAGGCAGGGGGCCCTCTGCCTTCCACCCTGGAACCAGACACGCCCTCTGGGACCTCGCAGTCCCACTCCCCACTTCACCTGGCCAAGCACGCTGGAAGCCTAGCACTGGGCCCTGCAGAGCCAGGGAGGGGCGGGGCCAGGGAGGGGCGGGGCCGAGGAAGGGCGGGGCCGAGGAGGGGGCGGAGCCGAGGAGGCACCTTACCTGCCATGGGCTTCACCTGCACCAGGTAGCCCAGGCTGCTCCCCTCCAACCCTGTCCACTTCATCTGCAGCCGGTCCTCTGGCAGCACGGCCAGCCTCAGGCGGGCACTCGCTGTAGAGACAGGACGGTGGTCAGGGCTGACCCTCTTGGCCAGCAACCTCTTCTTCCACCCTGCCAGTCATGGGGGGCCTCAGGGGCCTGCCCCGAGAGGTTGCAGGGGGACCCTCGGGAAGGCAAGGCCCCCCGGGGTTGAGGAGGGCTGGCCAGTCAAACGTGGCAGGGCCCTGCTGGCAGCCTCGGAGGGAGACAGGACTTCCCAGAGAAGCACTCCCACCCTCACAGAGACTCGGCCCAGTGTCCGGGAGGGCAGTGACTGCCCTGCTGGTGATCAGAGAGCTGAGCCCACGCAGCAGCCACCATGGTCCCCCAGCCCCAGGTCTGGCCCTGACGCTGCACAGCTGCAGGCCCCAGGCTTCCGAGGTCACCACTGGCCGACATGCCCCTCGGGGGGAGTTTGGGTAGAGAATTGCGTGTGCACGCACGTCTGGGACTTGGTCTCGGGCCAGGGCCGACCCCTGCTGTGGGGAGACAGGGTCCCTGCTTGTCTGCGAGGAGGAAAGGTACTGGGGGCCTGGGCCGACCTCTAGGGGCCTCTGAAGAGTCAGTGCTCCTGGGGCAGGGTCGGGTAGCTATTTTTGGAAAATGGGGACATAGAGGGTCTTCTTGTAGCTGGGCCCTGAGAGCTGGGACGGGAAGGGCAGCGGCTGGGGTAGACACAGGACCCATTCAGACCTGGAGGCAGCTGGGCAGATCTCCGGATGGCTGGGCTGCCCGGCTAAAAGGCGGGACTGTATTGGGTAACCGGGGGGCCCCAGCCCGGATCACGAAGAGCCCTCTGTCTCTCTGTCTCCTCATGTGGGGACAGCACGGTCGGGGGCCTGGGGCGGACAGCCAGCAGCAGAGGAAGGGCTGCCCTGAGTGTGGGCCTCACCCTCCCTGCTAGACTCACACCCCCAGCCCCCTGGGGGCTCAGCTGCCTGTGGCTTTGGAGTGCTGAGCCCTGAATGGAGGGTGGGACTTGGCTGTTTCTGTGTGTCACGTAGTGGCACGGGGCTCCCTTCCAGCTAACGCAGCCCACCAGGCCCCGCGGGGTCTCCCGTGGGAGCCCCCACAGCCACCAGCAGAGCACACGCAGTGGCAGGGAAGCAGCAGGGCAGAAGGCTGGCAGGTGGCCGTGCCTGGGGCCTCGGCTGCAGGACGGTGCCCACAGCTCAGTGACGGGCAGCGTCACACCTTGGCAGGGCTGGGTGTGCCTCCACCTGCCCTTCACACCGACGAGGAGCACGTCACGCCGGGGATACCCTGGTCAGCACGGGCGCCTGGTGGGGACACCGGGCCTACTGGCGCTTCAGACCCCAAAACTCAGCTCCCAGAATGGGTCAAAGTATCAGCTGGGGGTGCTCACCACAGAGGCCCTGTCAGCCCTTCGGGGCATCGCAGACGACCTGCCCTGTGTTGGCCCCGAAGGAAAGCTACTCACATGCCCAAATGGGGTGGCCAGACTCAGGGTGGATGTGGCATGGTCGCCCGACTCCCGCTGAGGAGGACGCAGCGTGGGGCGAGCTGCAGCGCCGGGAGGGCGCCAGGCAGCCCAGCGCCCGCCGGCAGCAGGAGATGCAGGTTTGGAAGCCCTCGCTGTAAGGGCCTGCGTGGCACGACTGAGAAGTGAGTGCAGTGTGCCCCACACGCGCACGCCCAGGGCAAGGCTGGGAGGCCACAGGCCAAAGGACAAGCCCGAGCTGGGAGTGAGGACCCGGCGCCCCCTCCTGTCCTTGCAGCCAGAGATGCTGTTCATTCTGTAGGCCCCAGGCCCAGAGGGGGACGGCTACTGGGGAGGTCAAGACAGGGGCAGCCCTGGGCAGGCTTGGAGTTGGGGTCACCGTCTCCAGGACTCCCTGACCCACCCTTACCTTGTCCCTGTCCAGGTCCCAGGACAGCACCCAGACACAGCCAGAGCCAGAGGCCAGGGTAGGAGTGGGAGCAGGAGCTCATGGTGCCGGCTGTGGAGGAGAGGTCACGGCCTTCAGCAAGTCACCTGCCCATCCGCCCCTTCCAACCACAAGGCCAGAGTGACTCCATGCACAGCCTTGTGTCCACACCCCGAGGACTGGGATCTGCTGTCTGGGGGCACCGTTCCGCCAGCCACCCAAGGCTCGAGGAGCCCCCATCCCACTGCCTCCCAGTGTTCGCGTCCACAGGGGACCCCCAGCTCTGCCCCACACCCTGCATGGGGCAGCTGGGAAGGGCTCTGGCTGGACTCCTGCTCATGGGCCCTCTGGCTGCAGGGCTGGGTCTTGCAGACCCTGTCTGAACACCGCACACGTGCTCAGTCTCTGCTAGTCCCAGCCCCTGCCTGGCAGCAGAGTTCGAGCTGAGAGCTGCCCAGGAGAGGAGGAGAGGCAGGTCTCAGGGTGCTGGGCAGTGGTGCAGGGCCCGTCCCCTGGGCTGGGATCCCTGATGCCGAGACGAGGACAGGTGGCTGCTAGAGGGTGGCCCAGGGCACAGCCTGCCAGAGGCACTCAAAGGGTGAGGAGTCGAGGGCAGAGGCAGAGGCAGCTCGGCCAACCCAGGGGCCAGAGGTGCCACTTGGAGACGCGGGGAGCAGGTGGGGCAAGACCTGCTGGCTGAGGCAGCCCGAGTCCTCCAGCTGCCGGCCAGGGTGGCCCGAGGTCTGCTGTGCCGACGCCCTTGGTGCACTGCTGTGGCCTCGGAGGTGACGCAGCTTCGTCTGGGCTGCCTCCTCCCAGGGCCACCCCGCTGGCTCCTCTGCTGCCCCAGGGACATCCCCACCAGGGAGCCAGACTCCTCAGAAGCCCCTGCCCAGCAGGAAGGCTGCTCGGCCCTGTTCCGAGTGCCCCCTCCCAGGGACTCTGGGCCAGAGCTGTGCATCCAGAGGCAGGCCTGAGCACAGAGAGCAGGTGGCAGCCCCTAGGCCTCCCAGGCCCCTAGCCTGACCCTCCCAGGGCCCAACCTCACAGCCCCGCACACAGCCATCCTCCAGGCCCCACGGCCCAGGGTGCTGAGACTCACGAAGGGCTTAGAGAGGCCAGGGCTTCTAGAGCCCGGCCCTGCGCACCCGGTCTTGCTGCCCCACGTCAGAGTCCAGCTCCTACCCTGAGCTTGCTGAAAGGCCAAGGTCACCCTCGGGTCGCAGACCTGAGAGCAGACCCGTGGGCCCTGCCCGCCCGGCCCGGGACTGCAGGCATCACCCACCTCCTGCTGGACAGCGGCCCTCGCTCCCCGTGCGCTGCCCACTCTGGCCCCACTACGGCTGCAGGGAGGTTGGGGCTTATGAGAGGCCCCTCTCGTCATGTCACGTCACTACCCCCGCCCCTCCCCCAGTCTGAGAGGGGACAGAGGTCCCAGCAGAGCGGACTCCAGGGAGCAGAGGGCACGTCCTGACCCCCATGCCCGGAGGGCCAGCCTCACCCAGGGCCTTCAGGAAGCCAGCCCTCTGGGGGCAGCACCGAGACCCCCACCCCGAGGCCCTCCCACATCTGCCTAGTTCATCGGGCACTGTCCTTGGTGCACACTCCCCGTCCACCCGGTGGCCCCATGGCTGGCCCAGCCACAGCTTTGGCAGATGTACAAGCCTGGAAAACAGGCACCCATGAAGTGGACACCCGCCCTGTCCTGTCCCCCACCCTGCACTGCCCAGGAGGCCCCACCCCTAACTCCAGGTCCCCCTGGGCTGCCCTGGGCACAGAAGGCTTGGCTGGCCTGTCCCCATGACCACAGTCCTGCACACAGTGGGAAATCCACATCTCCCTGGGGCCTAGGAGTGGTAATGTCCCAGGGCCCCGTGGTCCCCTCACAGAGCCACCCACCCACCCCTAGGGACAGAGGACAGTACCCTGCACACCACACCTGGCTTCTCACCTGTCCAGAAGCACTGCCCTGGAAGAGGACACCACTGGGGTGGCTGCTCAGTTGGTGACAGCTCAGAACGGGGACCCTCAACCGGGTGTCTCCAGGCCACCCATCCTGGTCTCAGACAGCCCTGAGCAGCCTTCGGGACTTGGGTAGGGGTGTCACACAACCCAACACCCTCCCACCACCTGCCCAAGTGTGGGATTCCAAGGCTCCTCCAGGCCTCCCAAGGCCTCCATCACCAGAGCCGCGGCCGCCCAGGTCCCAGGCCACTGGTCTCACCTTCCTGCCCCTCAGGCCCTGGCTGCTCTGACCAGGGTCACCACTCCCAAAGGGGTGCAGCCCGTGTACCCAGCAGCTCGAGTCCTCGCCCTAGGGCCCTGCTGGCCTCACTCCATGTCCTCTGTTGGCACCTGCCTGGGACGCAGTGGCCCTCTGAGGCTCACATTTGTGTACGGGGGTACGATCTGGCCAGAACCCCACACAGGGAGGGGCCTGGCACACATGGACGCGCAGGGCGCTTGTCCCTCCCGAGGGCCTGCAGACTGCTCCCAGCACCTAGAGGGCCCGGGCAGTGTGCTGAGCCCTCGTCACAGCCACTTCTTACTGTCCCCCTGGCCACTATGGGGGGCTGGCAGTAGGTCTCCCTGAAGGCAGGCCACGCCCCCGCAGCCCCCTGGCCCACGGCGGACCCCCTCCCTGGCCCACCCGCACCAGGCCCCAGAGCCCTGCAGACTGCCCATTCTCCTTTCCTGGGGCCTCAAGACCCTGGCCTGACCGCTGACCTCAGGGGTGCTGCTCCTGTGACCAGCCCTGCAGCCGAGGACATGTATCAGGGGACATCACCCTTCTCTTAATTAGGGATGCCAAGACATGGCCACCCAGTGGACACCACACCCTCCCAGGAGAGGTCCCCAAGCCCTGAGGCCCACCCTCTCCTGTGACCGCCCTGAGGGTGTGGGGACACTGCTGTGGCAGGGCGCAGATACATCACAGACACACGGCACGAGACGGCTTCAGGTGCATGCACTGCTGGTCACACGGAGGGTTAGAGGGTACAGGGAGGCTGGGGCCGGCAGGCCCTTGTGCCACACGGCAGCGACACGCCAGCTGGGCCGGTCCATGGAGCCACAGGTGCGTGGGCGCTCTGCACCGTCCAGCGCCAAGTCCAGGGAGACCCCGAGGGCAGACGGCAGCGCCAGGGAGCAGCAACCTGCTGCTGCTGGGCTCAGGACAGGCCCAGGGCCACCCAAGGCTGCGGGCCAAGCAGAGAGCAGGGCCCAAGTCTTGGGGGTCAAACTGGTGCTGCCAGGGCGATGCAGAAAAGGCCCCGCGGGGTGACGCTGAGACAGCGCAGGCCAGGGCCGTGGCCCAGATGTGACACTGGTGGCAGAGCTGCTTCGGCACTGCCCTCGGCACGTCCGCCTCCACCACCGTTTTCTTCCCCAGGAGAAAGGCCTGGGACCTGGCCAGTCATGAACACTGGAACGGACATGTGCGGGCACGAGCGGCCACACGGCCCCGGTTTCTCGGCGTGCTCGTCACTAGGCCTTGGCCCGGGGGCCCCAAGCCTGGCCCGAGCCTCAGAAGGCTGCTCAGAGTCCAGTGGGGTGCACAGGATGGCAAGCCGCCACCCCACATGGGCTGCTCCACGCGGGCAGGGATGCCGGCCCCCCTCCCAAGCAGCCGTCTTCTCGCTGGGCTCGGTTTCTCGGGTCAGACGGGAGGAACGAGGGCAGAGTACAAACATGGCGGCCGCCCCGATGGTGCCTGGCCTGGGCGGGCTACCAGTTCTGGTTGTCCCAGCCCTCGTCAGCGTTGGCAGAGGGCGGCGCAGGCTTCCTGGCAGCGTCAGCCCTGCCCTCCCCGCCAGCGCCCTCCCCGCCCTCCCAGCCCTCGCTGTTGCTGTTCTTGTTGGAGGCCGAGCCCGAACCCCACACCTCCCAGCTGCCCGAGCTCCTCCTGTCCGTCGAGGCATCCGCGCAGGTCCAGCTGTCGCTGCTCGGGGACTTGCGGGCCTTGGGGGGCTCGGCGCTCCCAAAGGTCTCCCAGAAGCTCTGGTCTATGGTGCTGCCCTGGAAGCCGTCCCCGCTGTTCTGGTAACCATGTCCCTCCGGGGGTCTTGAAGAGAAAAAGGGGAGCTCTGAGCCGGTGGGGGGGGGACCAGACACCTGCAAGGGGACACTCCCCGGCGGCCTGGCCTGGTCCTCAGGGCAGGGCACCCTCTCCAGGGCCCCGCCTTGGGGGACATGCCTGGAGGGCCCTCCTGCCCCAGCTCACATCCCTCTCCATGGCACTTATGCCACTGGGAAACTGGACAGCACGGCGGGGAGACCAGACAGCAGGGCTCGCCCCACCTGGGAAACCTGCCAAGTCAGAGCCCACTGACGGCACCCACGTCCGCCTCTCCACGGCCACTGTCCCAGCCACGCTAGGTCCCCGTGGTTGTCCTGGGAGGTCGGAGGACGAGGCAGCCAGCAGAAGGCTAGGCACGGCGAGGCAGCGGCGGGGCGGCCAGGACAGGTCTGAGGCCCATACCCGCCGCCCTCATCAGGGAGCCAGAGGGAAAAGGCAGGGCCAGTTCCCGTGAAGGTCGGAGGACTCTCCCTCCCACTCAGCTAGGCAGGGCAACTGTGGGTCTCCACAGAGCAGGACAGGGTAGGGGCCCTACGCGGTGACTCCCAGCCCAACCCCAGCAGGGATCCTGTGAGGAGAGCAGGACAGGGGCACCGCGGGCGGGGGCGGGCCGAAGCGACGTGGCACACCTACCTATCCAAGGAGCCCTCCGCTTTCCCAGAAAAAAAGGTGGTGACATCCCGCCACCCCTTACTGCCGACTCCCTGGACCTAGGAGTCAGAAAGAGACACTGGCCAGGCTGGCGCCTGGTGAGATGCACCAGCACGGGCTGCCCGAAGCCCCCACCTAAAGACGCGGGCCCTCAGACACCGAGCAGAGCCGGGCGGGGGGCGGGACGGGGCGGCTCGTGTGCACAGCTGCCCTCTGGCCCACAGGTAGGACAAGCCAGGGGATGAAGCCCACGGCCCCGGAGAACTCGTGCCTGCATGGGGGGAGCAGGTGGAGGAGTGACAGACTCCCTCCTGCCCGGGCTCGGTAGTGTGGGCACTTACCAAGGCAAAGGCCACCGGCAGCGTGGTGGGCAAAGAAGCGAGAGTTAGTGCGGGAGTGCCCCCCGCCCCCGGCTGTTTCCACACTCCCCAAGCTGCCGGGCACCCAGCACCTTGGCACTCACACCCGAGGACAGCAGCTGTGGCCAAGGCCCTGCCCTGCTGGGGTGCCCGACGCCAGTCAGGAATATGGAGACTGGCTGTGTTGTGCCCGCCACCAACACAGCATGGCACAACAAGGGCAGCCCTACCTTGGACGCCAGCTGAGACACCCCACTGGACACGTCGTCAAAAAGCCTCCCTTCCTTCACCTGCGTGGGTCAGGGTGGCATCAACAGGTGAGGCATGCTGACCTGGCACATGCCATGTCCAGGCTGAGTACGCTAGGTGACCCCCGCCGACAGCCGGACCCAGTTGCTGTGTGGCCTAGGACTGCTCTGGGTGCCGCCGCTCAGCGACCACGCCGCCTGCGGGTAACCTCCCTTCCCGAGGGACAGCCCGGTGCGGCCTCTCTGCTGTGGAGGGTGGAGGGGCCCAGGCTGCCCTCCCCAGTGGGCTGGCACTGCCCTAGGCCTGAGCAGGAGAGGGGCCCGTGGGGAAAGCTGAGGGATGCCAGCACGCAGCCCGGGCCGGGCCTCGCAGTGAGCGCTGCCCGAGGGTGCTGCCCTCACCTTCTCCTGGGCAGGTCTGAGAACGCTGTCGTTCAGGCTGTGGCCCAGCTCGGAAGCCTGCGGGAAGGCAGTCGACGTGAGCTCCCAGGGCCCCTGCCGTCGGGCACGCAGGGTGCGGCCAGCAGACAGCAGCGAGCTGGTGTGACGTGCGTGCACAGGGAGCGGGCCGGGCAGGGGACACCCCAAGAGGGCAGAGCCCACTGCCCTCGCCACACGCTCACACCCATGGCTGACTCTCGAGATCCCGTCACTGGAAGACCCCACGCTGGCTGCGGGCCCTCCTCGTCCCTACCCTAGAGTAGGCACCTGGCCTGGCCTGGAAGTAGCACGAGCGATCCTCTCCTGCCCTCAGCACAGACAGGGCCTCCCCACCCCCAGGGATGGAGGTCCTCAGTGCCAGAACAGAAGCGAAAGCCCCAAGTCCCAGGCCCAGTACACCCAGAGGCAGCACCCGGATCTGGGTCTGAAAGGAGAACTATCCCCGCGCATCCAGCACCCAACAGGCCAGGGACAGGGCCTGAGCTAAGCACACGTCACATGGCATGGGGCAGGCTACAAGCACGGGGCAGGCGTGTTCCCGCAGGGATGAGGGTGACATGCATGGCACACGGCACACACGGCATTACCGGCTCCGGCTGCTGCTTGTGACCCCAGAACTGTGGCGGCCAGGAGGCAGGGGAGAGAGGAGGCTGTAGGCCACTCTGAGCAGCCAGGGATTGCTCGCGTAGTGCTGAGCCCGGGCCAGCCTGCTGCGCTGAGCCTGCCACTCCCTGTCCGCACTTCCCCAGCACCCAGGAGCACGTGGAGCAGCCTGCAAGGGCCAGCTGCCTCTCGCCGGGCAAGGGGGCCCCATCCCCAACGCCCATCCACGCACGGTGCCTGGGCGGCCCCAAGCACCTGAGGACAGCCCAACCTGGGTCCTAACAGCCATGAAGCTTCAAAGAGAGGTGCCAAGGCTGGGCCAACCAGCCAGATGGTTTCCAGAGCTCGGCCCCACCATGGCCGCCCGGCAACCACGCAGCCCCCCACCCCCCACCCCCCTGTGGCCATCCATTCCTTCCCGAACGAGAGCAGGCACAGGCAGCCTCCCCGTGTGAGAAGCTTGGCCCCATGGCCCCTACGTGGGTCCGGAGGCCACGCTGATATACGAGAGAGACATCAGAGCTGCCCAGAGCGCCCTCCCTCGCACACTGGGGCGCTAGAGGGGACAGCCAGGGCCGCTCTGGGCGCTGCCTGCAACCAACGGGCTGAGCCCACAGTGCGCTGGAGACGAAGTTCAGTCAGTTACCTTCTGACTTGCCTGGGATCCGAACCTTGTCGCCTAAAAGAAAGAGAAGGCAGCTTTTCGGCAGGACGGCCCCAGGACAGCTGGTGTCCCGATGCCAGCATTTCCTGGCAGCTCTGAGGGCCCAGAGGGCCATGGGTGGGCTGGAGTCAGCACCAAGGCCAGCGCCACGGCAGTGGGGTGGGGGTGTAGTGCCTGCAGCTCCCTGTCCAGCTGGGTAGCCAGGCCCAGGCCCACCTGTGTTGGGGACGGCCACCCAACACTGCCCCCCACAGCTCTGCAGGAACCCCCTGGCCCAGCCCACTGCCAGCAGGATACTGCTGTGGTGCCGAGAGGAGGAAGAGGCCTCGCCTCGGACAGTGCAGCTCAGAAGGCCACAGCCCTCCATAGAGATGGTGCCGTGGGAGCTGGACCCTGGGATGCCTGGCTTGCTGCCCTGCCAGGCGTCACCCAAGGCAGACAGGCAGGACACGGGGCCAGGTGCCATGTGGAACACCAGGGAGGGGATGCCGGCCTACATGTGCCAAGGGCCCGCCCAGGGCTTCCAGGCAGTGGTGGGGCCCGGCAGGCCTGTCTGCTCAGAGTCAGGGCCAGGCACCTGTCCCTCCCCCCAGCAGACACCGGGCTCAGAGACGGCTCCACCCCTGCCATCCGCTCTCCCAGATAAACGCCCCTTTCAGGCCAAGGAGCAGGTGGTGGAGACGGAGCCCAGGCCCTTGAGATGCTGCTCTGAAGTCGTGCAGTGGGAATGGAGAACACAAGGTGTGACGACCTCCTTGGGGTCAGGGCAGGGCCTGAGCCCCCGGGTCATGTCTGTGCTCTGCTCGTCAAGCAAGCGTGCCCACAGGAAGCGAGCCAGCTCAAGGAGGAACACCTGCACGGCAAGAGACCCACGTCCCTGTCTGAAGACCTGGGGACCTCCGAGGGAGCCCGTGTTCCTCACACCTGCCAGCCCCAGACAGCCCTGGACCCATCTGTCGCGCTGTCTTCCACTGCTCGGAGAACGCCAGGACAGTGGCAGCCAACACGTGTTCTGCAGGTACTTACGCCCTCTTTGGCCGCTGAGGCCAGGCGGCTCGCACCGGTGGTAAAATTGCTCCAGCCCTAGGAAGGACAAAGAACCCATGAGCCCCTGGGTGCTGTGCTCAGCCCAAGCACCTGACGGATGAGCCCTGACCTCAAGCAGGGACAGCTCTGCAGAGGGCACCTGCCATTCCTGCCTGGGCCAGGAGCATGCCAGAGCCCCAGCCTGTGGGCGCCACGGCCTGAGGACGGACCCAGAAGGGCCCAGCTGCTGCAGCCCCCAACTTATGCCCCTGCCCTAGTGTCCTCCTGCCCCTCCAGGGGCCACACACGGGGTGGCCAGAGGTCACAGGCAGCACCTGCTTCCCTCCCTCTAAATGCAAGGTGGTTTTCTCCTACAACTACCAAAGTTAACTAAAGCTACTCTTGACCGGTGGTTAAGGTGTTGGATCTGATATGGTTGACTGCGATTCAAGTCCCAGACCCGGCAGCCTGAAAATCATGCCAGGCACATGTGCACGTATGCTGAAAATCCTGAGCTGAGACTGGAGAAGGGACTGCAGGGTGGCCATTCCCTCCCTGGGCAGCGATTTCCCACTTCCCCCATTCTCTGTCTTCCTCCTCCAAGGTACGTGCCCGATGGCAAATCCCTAAAAACAGGAAAGAGGGAACCAAGGAGCCGAGAAAGCAAGAAAGCGTTCTGTCTTCGCTGACCCCCCGAGGCAGGAAGACGTGTAACGGGGTTGGTGCCACGCTGCGGCTGTGGCTAAGAACACGCTCTGCTTCCCTAGAGAAGAGCTGGCCACGACACGAAGAAAGCAGTCAGGCCCCAGGAGGCCCGCCAAGGTCTCCGGGCTGCCCGGGCCACTGAAGCGCACAGGAGCTCCTGGGAGGTGAGGGCACCAGGTTCTGACCAAGAAACTCACTCACGGTGGGAATCTGAGACATCTGTCATTCCAAAGAGGGCACACAGTGGGGTCTCATGTGGCCCCAGGCCACCCCTGCACCAGGGCTTCAGGCTCTGCCTCAGGGCTGCCACCAAGCCATGCTCCTCGCATCTGGCCCCGCTCACTTGCTGCAGCCGAGGCACGGCATGGCAGTGTGGGAACCCCGCCTCCCGGCCCTCGGTGCATTGCACATGGTCACACCGTGCTCACCCCCAGACCACGGTGCTGCAGTGGGCATGTTTAACCATCAAGCTTCCCGGAAAAGTGAGTCTGACAAACTGCTTTTGTGACGGGGAAGCCACACGGGCCAAGGGTGAGCCCTGGACCCACACACAGCTCCCAGGCCCCAACACCCAGTGCCGAGCACCAGGGCAGCCCTAGAGCTGGCTTCCTGGAGCTGCCCCTCACAGGGCCTTGCTGCGCATGGGTCAGCCATGGCCACAGGCACCTGGGAGGCCCACAGCTTCCTGTCCTGCTCAACACACCCCTTGGGGGTAAGGCAGGGAAGGTGCCAGAGACCTCCACGTCTCCCAAGGGTGGAGCCTCGTGGGTTTGAAATATATTCCCCTACGGCCAAGGCAGGTGAGTGACAGAACACGCGTGTGTTCAGGTGGTTCCAACCACATTCTTAAAAGGAGATGCAAGAGGACCAGGAGGTGGGTGTGATGGTTAAGGTGCTGGACACTCCCACATGACCATGTTTGAGTCCCAGACCTGGTGGCTTGCTTTCTCACTTCCCCTCTCTCTGTCTCCGTGTCTTTCCCTGGTCAGATTAAAATAAATGAGTAAGTAAAATTAAATACTGTTTTTTTGTTTTTGTTTTTGTTTTTTTTTAAAAAAGAGATTCATGGGGACGAGCAGTTAGCATAATGGCTATGTCGCTGGACTTCCATGTCGTCAACCACAGTTCGAGTCCCAGACCCAGTGGCATAAACTCATGCTGGGCACGTGTGCGTGCGTGCCCAAGATCCCGAGAGGAGAATGGAGAAGGGATTGTGGCGTGGCCATCCTCCCTGGGGGGTGATTTCTCACTTTGTTTTCTGTCTGTCTTTCTGGCAAGTGCACGCACCCTACTGGAAAAACCTCTCAAAAAGAAAAAAAAGAGATTCCAGCGTGTGTCCCGGGACCTGTGATCAGCCCGCCACGTGCACTGTGCCCTCACCGAGTACAGGGATGACATGGCGTTGTTGAGGAAGTCGTCCTCTCTCTTCGGGGGCACTGTGTTCCCAAAGCCCACGTAGCGGCTCTCCTGGGCTCTGCAGTGAAGCACACACAGCGGCTGACACGAGAGTCCCCTCCCTGTGGCCTGAGACCCCCAGCGGAGCAAGGCCAGGCCTCCGGGACGTGCCAAGCCCATGAGCCACCACACATGCCATCTCCTGTGGTGACCTGAGCCTCACTGTGCGGCCAGCAGCCCCGGGCCACCCTCCGACACGGCCCTCCCTGCCCCCTGGCCAGACCCCAACGCCCAGCACCACAGGGGGACGACCGGGCAGCTCAGCCAGGAAGCGTGGGGACGGTCGCTGCTCAGCGTGATGGGGAAGCCAGTGTCAGGTTCCCCTCCCCTCCAAGCCCACCGCCCAGGCTGGCCGGGCTCCTCGCTGTCAGACCCTGCATTTCACACACGGCAGCCCACCCTGAAGGAGCAGTGCGGCCGACGGGCTGTGTGCTCACAGGGCCGCCGCCCAGACCCTCACCCCTGATAGGAGCCGAGGTCGTCGTTCAGCCAGTCTTCAAAGGCCTTGTCCGCTGAGGCGGTCACCGCTGGTGGCTGGCCAGAGGCTCTGAAAGCAAGAGCCAAGGTCAGTGAGGCTGACCTGGGGACAGGGACAGGGCAGACGGCCACAGCGGGCAGCCGTGTGAGCGGCGGCACGGGAAGCACCGAGGCCAGCTGCCCGCCAGCTGTCCCAAAGGCCCCCGGGCCCCTGCTGAAGTCCTGGCTGCGCTGGCCTCACAGACATGGGGGGCAGCAGTTCTGTGCTGCCGGAGGTGGGAGCAGCTGGGACAGGTCAGGGAGGAGGGACAGGTGTTATAGGTGTGCTGAGGACCTCACAGCAGCACCTCGATAAAACTGCCGACAACGGAGGCGGGGCGGGGGGTGCTCTTGTGGCCCTGTCACTGCGCAATGGTCCCTACAGTGGTGACCATCACAGGCTGACTCGCAGCGACGTGCTGACAAGCACTGGCCACATCCCCTGGGCCACGGCCTGCCTGCACAACCACGCATGCCTAGAAAGAGATGCACAGGGCTGGCCGGAGCGGGGACAGGGCTGGCCGGAGCGGATGACGCCGATGCTCAGATGCAGGTTTACCACAGGGGCTGCGACCGAGAGCATGCGCCACACCTCTGAGAGCTACTTCTCCCACTGGCTTTGGGCCCTGGCTTCAACTGTGAACAGTCACCATCGCGGTGCAAGACACCCGGTGTCCTTGGGGACCCCGAGTGGCACCTAAGATGCCCCAAGCCAAGGGCAGTACTGGGGCCCCCCAGAAGCCAGAGGAGGAGTTACCGGTGAGTGGTGGATGGCAGCGTCCTGGGCTGTGGGGGCATCCAGTTCTGGGCAGGTGACAACTCCAGAGACCACTCTCTGCCTTCGGCCAGAGTGGCCACCTGCCGGGGCACACAGGGCAGTGAGCGCAGGCGGTCCCAGATGGCTGCAGACACCGCGACCAGCCCCTGGGCGCAGTGGACTGGGAGCCCACATTAGCCTCCTTCGCCTGGCCAGGGTGTGCTAGCGGCTGCCCCAGCCCAGCGGAGCTCCAATCGCAGGGCCCCGCCAACGACAGGCCTCACGGCCTTCTTCCAGGGCTGCCCGACACGTGCAAGTGGCCTGCAGACCGAGGTCCTTTCTTCCCCAGGGCTGTCCCTGTCAATCTCAGGCCACCTGTCTCCCTCCAGGTAGGAGGCCCCGACTCGGATGTGACAGAAACCTGTACTACACACAGCCCCATGGGCACAGCACCCACAGATGTGGACGCCCCACTCGGGTCTCACCTTGTCCCTGAAGAGGGCCGCGGCCCTGCTGTTGTACTTCTCCTGCAGGGACCAGCAGGGGTCGTAGTCGTCCTGCGCCTCCAGGAAGGTCCGGAACTTGGCGTTGCCGCCCACTCTCATCTTCTCCAGTTCAATGTCCTTCCACTTGTCCATGGTCACTGAGCGCACGAAGCTGGAGGCCAGACGCTGACGGAGTTACGAGCCCCGCCCCACACTGGGTGAGCAGCCTCGCCTGTGCGGGGCAGAGCCAGGGCACCAGAGCGCCCCACGGAGGTCCGCCCACGGGGTGCAGCCTTCGGAGGCTGAGCACCAGCCACTGACCTGAGGTGCACCCCGAGCCCGCGGTGCTTCCCCGAGCACTCCAGGCAGATCCAGATGCCGTAGCTCACGCTCACCCACTGCGGATTGAACGCGCCGCACTCGAAACAGACCTGCGAAGAGGCACAGGCAACTTGCAGACAGCTCGGGCAGGCCCGGGGCGGGGCAGGGAGAGGCAGGCAGCAGGACCGCCTGAGGTCGGAGGGCACCGGACAGAGCCAGTTGGAACCTGCCCGAGGGGAGAGCCTCAGTGTAACGCAATGCGTGGCCAGGAATGCCGAGCGGGTGTCCTCAGGGCACCGTGGCCGAGGAAGGTGGTGGATCCCGGCCGGGCCCACAGAGTCCCAGGCACGGCTGACGCTCTGCCTGCCAGCCACCCACCCACGGCGGCTGGCCACTCCGAGGGGCAGCACGCCCGATGGGCACCACTGGGAGCGTACACTTACGTTGTTCTCGTCCTGCACCCTGACTTCCTTCAGAACCTTCCTGGTTCGCGGGCTGGCCATGCTGCTGCACCAGGGGCCAAAAGCTCTCCAAACGGACGAGCAGGTCGCTCCACAGGAGGGGAGACCTGGCCAGCTCGGATGCACTGCACAACAGGAGGCTTCGGGACAATGTGCTGGGGCTGCATGGAGGAAGCCGCAGGGCAATGTCCCCTCTTCCTGCAGAAACCTGCCACAGGCCTGAGCACGCTCCCAGGCCACAGCCACGACTGCAAGCCATGGGACGCTCTGCCCTCTCGGGATGGCGCTCACGGCCAGGGCTGTCTCTACAAGACACGCAGATCTCCCCGGGAAGGACTGGAGTGGTCACGTTCAACCCCAGGAGCCCAGGAGCTGGATGCCCACTCCCGCCTGCCACCTCCCACCTGCAGGCCCTCCATGGGGCCATCCTGAGGGGTGGAGGTGACACATGGTGTGGCCACAGCAGGACAGTGCTTCCTGTGGCCCTGCTGCTCTCACTAAGCTCAGCTTGGTCAGGAGCCCCTTGATCCAGAGCCAGGAGCCACGGCTCTCATCACGGGAAGGCAGTGCGCCAGCTGTGGCGTGCCACGAATGCGCCCGCTGAGCCTGCACTTTCTGCCCTGGAGAGTGGACCGGGGCCTCAGGCCTCCCTGATGGGCCCAGATCACAAGCGAGTGTGTTGCTGTCGGGCCATGAACGGACCTGTGATGTTCCCCGAGTCCGGTGGCCACGCGCGCCATCTGGATGGCATGTCAGTGTTTTGTAAGTGACAAGGCAAAGCACACCTATGTCCTCTCTACTGAACTGCCAAGGCCAAGACCTGCTGACAGTCCTTCAGGTCGAGAAGTGTAAAACATCTGAAAGTGGGGCCAGCAGGTGGCATGGTGATTACAGCACTGGACTCCCATCTGGCCGAGCACAGTTTGAGTCCCAGACTTGGCGGCTTGAAAATCACGCCGGGAGGGACCAGCAGTTAGCGTAATGGCTGTCGCTGGACTCCCATGTAGTAGACAGCGGTTTGCGTCCCGGATCCGGTGGCTTAAAACTCACGGTGGGCACGTGTGCGTGCGTGCCCAAGATCCTGAGAGGAGAAGGGACTGCGGGGCGAACATCCCCCCTGGGGGGTGATTTCTCACTTTCTCTCTGTCTTTCTCTGTCTATCTGGCGAGCGCACGTGCCCTATAGCAAAAACCTTTTAAAAAAAAAGAAAAGAAAAGAAACTCGCGCCGGGTACATGCGTGTACGTACCCAAAATCCCAGGGGAAGAATGAGGAAGGGACTGCAGTCTGGGGTGAGTTCTCGCTTTCCCTTTCGGTCTCTCTTTGGTGAGCCCACGTACCTATGGCAAAAACCTTAAAAACAAACAGAAAAGCCTGTTTCCCTCTTGACCCCGAGCACGCAGAAGAGCAGAAACTGGGCCCTCACCGCCATAGGTAATTCTGGCCCCTACAGGGTCAGATCCCCCCCTGCTAAGACCTCCGGTGAGCGCTGAGCCCCAGCCCCTCCAGCTCTCCAGCTACCCGAAGCTAGGGGATGAGTTTCCTTTCTGTAATTCACTCGGGCTCCCTTCCCCTCGTGACTCTGTGCCAGACGCCCAAGGACCTGGCCCTGGCAGGACCCACGCAGGGGAACTTCATCGTCACACACACGCCCATCATGCGACACCGAAGGTGGAAACAGGCAGGGCCCTGGAAGCCGAGCTCAGAAAGCCCTCTGTACCCGTCCTCCCCGGGGCTCTGGCCCGGAGCGGGTGGTCTGCACACCAGGCTGCAGAGAGCAGGTGCCTTCCCCACGTCCCAGCAGCAGGAAGGTCCTGGACACACGACACAGGTACATGGCGGCAGGACCTCGGGGAGGTGGCCCTGGGGCTTTGGGTGCACACAGAGGTTCGGACCTTGCAAGAGCATCGGACAAGGGCGACCCACAGGAAACGCCCCCATGACCAGCCCTGGGTGCTCGGGGCCCTCAGCGCTCCCACACGCAAACGGGCTCTGCGCCCCCAAGTGCGCTAACATGGAAACACCCTCCCAACTTCCCAGGGCGCCAATGAGGCTAACCTCCGAAAACACCCAGGAACGCCTAAAACCTGGCCGACGGCACTGCCTCCTCCTCCCACCGACCCGACAGTGAGCGTGCCAGCAGAGGACGCCACCTGTTCTCCGCCGGGGGGGCTGACACTACAGACAGCCCGGGGCCGTGACCGAGGGACGGCGGAGACCGTCCAGTGCCCGCTGAGAACCAGGCCCCTCTCCTGCCACCAACGGGAGTCCCCGCGCCGGCCGCCGAGCACGCCGGGCGCAGGGAGCTGCGGGGCGCGGTCCCCCAGCAGACGGGGCGCCCACGCCGGGGACGCCGAGGGCCCACCCGTTACCTCCCTGGTCGCCCTCGCTGTCCGGCGTGGGCGCTCCCTGCCACAGCCGGCAAGGCCAGGCCGGCCTCGGGTCCCCGGGGCGCGGCAGAGACGCGCGCGGCCGCAGGCCTCGGGGAGGGGCGGCTGCAGAGCCCCGGGGCCGGGGAGGCCGGGCGCGGCGGGGCGCGGGGCGCGGCTACCTGGGGGCCGGGGCGCGCCGCCGAGAGCACGGACGCCGCCAGCGGGTCGCCCACCGGCCGCCACCAGCTTCCGCCGCCACTGGCTTCCGGCTACGTTGCACGTCGCAAAGCCTCACGGGAGGCCGGCGTGCGGGGGGCGGGCGGGACTTCCGGGGGGCGCGGGCGGGGGCGGGGCCGGCTCGCCCAGCGGGCGCCCGCGTGTCCGCCGTCCCGGGGAGCTGCGGCCGGCTCGGTGAGGCGCCCGTCGGGCTTCCGCTCCCCTCTTGGCTGGGTCGGTTCTGGCCGGCCCACCAGGAAGAAAGCCGCTCCGAAACGGCGCGAGCGTTTCCGTGCCGCCGGCCCCGCACCCTCCGCGACGGCAGCACGGGCCGTGGGCGGCGGCGGGCAGTGGGTCCGTGCGGGTGGTGCGCGTGCCCGTCCGCCCAGCGGGGTCCCTCCTGCAGCCACAGGGAGCCGGGGACGGCGCGCGGCTCGCAGCGAGACAGCGCCCAGTCCCGCCCAGGGAGGGAACGCCCTGTGGTCCTCCCCGCGGAGCCCCGGGGCTCAGCCCGCTGGGCGCTCCCTCCCGCAGCAAAGGGCCCAGGAAGGAAGGGGGACCGCGCTGGGCAGGTCTGTGTCCTGTCCTCCACCGGGTATAGACCGCCTCCCACCGCCAGGGGCTTCAGTGCTGCAGCAGAGCGAAGGAGCAGGGGTGCGGGCGAGTGGGCTACCGGGCTGTGCGGACACAAGGCGGGCTGCAGCCACGTCTGTCCTGAGCGAGGATGGGGCCGGCCGCAAGGCGGGAATGGCCGCGGAAGGGCCGGGCGCCCAGGCCCCTGAGGTCTGGAGTCTGGCCAGTGAAGCTGCAGCTCTGGGCCTCAGGAAGCACGGCCTTAGGGAGACAGTGAGTGCGGTCTCCGTTCTCTCGGATTCACTGGGCAGGGCCTCCGGAGGAGACGGGAATGTTCTGGGTGCTGTGCTGGATGAGGGATGTGGCCCCAAGGACCTGTCTGACCTTGGGCGCGTCAGGCGGGGTCCTGCTGCCTCTCACCTCTGCCCTCCCACCTTCGCCCTCCTTGCCGCTGCAGTGCAGAGGGGCTCCGTGGACCCTGGACGTCTGGGTGCGGCTCACAGGAAAAGGCTCGTCTTTTCTTTTGTTTTTTGGTGTTGTACAACTTTAATGTTCTTCATGTGGCCCACACAAAGTACTGAGAGTGCATGAATAATGGGAGGAGACTCTTGGGCAAAGGTTCTCTGCAACTCTCATCTCTCTCGGGGTGCCCACGTGCGGCGGCTAGGTGGCTAGTCGGCCAAGGAGGCCCGATTGCGAGAAATGCCAGGAAAAGGCTCATCTCGCTGGCGAGCGGCTTCCCCAGACCTTCCAGGCTCCAGGTCTCAGCCTGGCAACCCAGGGAGTGGAGAGCCGTGTGCCCTCCTGAGCAGCCAGGACATAGCAGGGAGCTTCGGCCTAGCCTGCCTGCAGTCGGGCGTCCACCGCCACCCCCCCCCATGCCTCAGGACGTCGCCCGATGCCACCCACCACCCTGGCCACTGCGTGTGGGTAGGGCCCCAGTGTCAAGGTCTCCTGTGGTTCATCCTTTCCTTCTGCCAAGCATGAGCGGTTTCTCCTCACCCAGCTGCAGGGCACCTCTTCCCGAGCCTCTCCCTGAAGGATAGTGTGAACTCTGTCCACCCCAAGCCAGTCCCACTTGCCACGGTGTCCCCAGGCTTCTCCTGGGGCCCAGGGAGGGGCTCGGGGCTGGTCCCAGCGGGTCGTTGGAAAGATAACCCATCTGCACGTGGCTGGACTGTCTGCTGCATGTGTGGCCACAGTGTCACAAAGTGCTGAACCTGTGGGTGCCTTGGCTTAGAGATGAAAAATTCACCCCGTGCCCTAGTACAGCCTGCCCCCTGTGAGTGACAGCTGGTCACCCTGACCAGGCCACAGGCCCCTGAGCTGCCACTTAGGTAGGCCTTTGGTGGAGACGCATGACTAAGCCAGCCCCAGGAGGCAAAGAGGGCCGAGGGAAAGGACTACTGTACGTGGGGAGACTTGGGGCCAACCTCTCTCACCTCCCTGACTCCATTTCTGGCCCTGAGTGGGGTGTAGACAGGGCATACATCCCTCGTAAGGAATAGCCAGATCTGAGCAGCACACTGGTGGCCTTTAAACACGTGTGCTTCTTTGGGCTGTCCCTGCAAGGCTAGTGGGAAGCCATTAGCGAATGAATACACGGTCTGCCTCTGTCAGAACTGCAAGGCAATGTCAGTTAAAGGAAGCCGTATGTTACCAGAAAAGGCCCAAGGAGCGAGAACTCCACAGGTCCACAGGGCGCCCGAGGCTTTACCTCTGTGTGTGTCTCTTGGTCTCGGCCCACGTGGCTCCCACCGTGCTGTGGCCTTCGAGCATGGGCTTCCCTCCCCTTTCTCCCTCCAGACCTTAGCCCACACCAGGGCCTCCAGCTGACATCTCACCTCTCACTTGCCACCTGCCACACCTGTGTCCCTGGAAACTGCCCCCATCTGGGCCTGACCACACATGGCCACCCTTGTGGGGCTGACCAAGAGCTGTGTAGTCCACCCTGCCTATGGCCACTGCCCAGGGCCAGCTCAGCGGGGCAGGGCCTCTTGTTCCCCAAGTCTGCCTTGTGGAGAAACTTTTACCCACAGTCCTGCCAGGTGGTAGCTAAGACTGGGCAGCTCCCTGTACAATGGACAGGAAAGAGACCAGCACACGGGCCTCCTTGCAGAGGTGGGGTAAGCCACTGAGCAGTGTGGGAAGAATGGGGGAGTGGGCCAGAGTGGTTATGGGGTGTGTGGGCGTGGAGGGCTGAAGGCCAAGGTCCTGGGAAGAGCGGGCAGGTGGCTCCTCTGAGTGAGAGAATGCCACCAGGGCCTGCGCTGGTCCCTGCGGTGTGTGGTGGAGGGACAAAGGTCAGCAGGCAGGCCTTTGCAGGGCCAGGGAAGCGAGGCCTGGGAGTTGCTGGCACCAGTCCTGCGGGGAGCAGAGTGGGAGGGGCGTGTTCCGGCCTGCCCACCTCCAGCAGTGGGGTGCAGGCCTCTGCTGCTGGCTGCATCCTGGGCTGGGACCACAGTGGCCACCGTGGGGCCTCTGCTTTTTGATAACCTGCCAGTTCATTAGGGGCTGCCCAGTGGACACCGTGAGTCTCTCCTGTCTCCATCATGGGACTTGTCGTGTTCCCTGGCACAGGAGAGAGCCCCGAGCTCAGAGAGGAGAATGGGAAAGAAGTCAGGCAGGATCTGAGACCCGGCGGAGGGCACATGTGTTTCTGGGGAGCCGGTGCTGGAGGGCAGGACCTCCCTTTGGCTCTGTGCTTATTGCGGATTGGGGATTCTCTGATGGAGTGCGGTTCTCGTGACCCCTTCGTCGTTGGTGCTCACCCCCCCGCCCGTCTGCCTTGCAGGGTCTGGTGGAGCCTGTGCGGCAGGGAGGGTGGGGCAGCTCAGGGGCCAAGGAGGCGGCGGCAGGAGGCAGGGTGTGCTGGGGCATATGGCCAGGGCAGCTCATCGCCTGGTATGAGCTGGGGCCGCGTTTTCAGCACCACGGCCAGCTCCAAGCCTCCCACCTCCTCTGATGCGTGTCTTCAGTGTGTGGGGGGGGGGGCGGGGGGGGGGGGACAAGCCACAGGGATGCCCCTAGCTGGAGTGTGGAGCCAAGAAGGCTGGTGGGAAGGCATAACGGGATGGGGCTGGCCCCTGCTGCAGAGGCCCAGGGAGGGGGTGCAGGGTAGTCCCAGCCGGTCACACTGCGGGCCTCTCTTGGTGGCCTTTCCGGGGAGGCCGTAAGGCCAGGACTATGAAGGAAGACACCACCACGGTGTTGAGTTTGTGTACATCTTGTGGCCACGCTGCCACGATGCACACCAGCAAGCCAGGATCACAGAACACCTGCTGGCCGCCCTCCCGGCTCCCTGACAGGCGCTCCCACAGCTGGCATGCTCTGGGCTGCCGACCCTCTTGGGCCAAGGCTGGCCCAGCCACACTGTGCCTTCAACACGCCTCTGTGCACCAGAGGCACTGCCCTGCGACCAGCTGCTCCTTCAGACTGGGAGCCAGAGGGGCACTCCGGGTGCACTCCTGAGGCTGGAGCTGATGCCTCCTGGGCCTGCCGTGTTCTAGAAGGGTATATCAGAGCAGCCGGGCAGCTGGGTGCAGTGGGCAGCCCTGCAGGGAAGGGGCAGGAGGCACACGGCCTGCCTCTTCCTCCTTCCAGCCTCCCGGGGGGCACCTGCTGGCCAGCCTACTCAGACACATCCTGCCCATGTCGCTGGCTTCTCCAGGCTTGAACAGAGTGTGGAGAGGGGCTGCAGGGACTGATGGGACACCTGAGCCCACCGAGGATGGGCTCCGAGGGTGTGAACTCACCCCTCCTGAGCCATGCCTCCAGGTTCCAAGTTCTGTAGAACCCCCTCCCCCCAACAGTGCTTGGCTCTGCACTGTCTCAAGGGCGAGCTGAGTGGCAGCCCCTCCTGAGGCCCCTGGGTGGGGCACATTGGCTGTCCCCAGGTGCTGCATGGCCCTTGGCTGCCATGGTACACCCAACAGGCCGCCCCTTCCATCAGCTGCTGCGAGCTGCTCCTGCTGCAGGCGAGCCCGGCATGCTGGCTCCTAGGCTGCTTTGGGCGTCGAGGATGGGACCCGCCCTGCCTGTGGGGCCTTGCCCCATGCGCCCTGGGCATCTGCACGGACCATGGCACTGGACAGGGCTGCCCTCACCCCCAAACCCTGAGCACCTTTCACCAACCCTGTCCTGCTGGGCGGCAGCCCCTCCCTCCACCCAGGGCTGTGTGGCCCTGGCCCTCTGTCTGCCCGTCCACCTGGGGACCTGTGACTCTGCTGCAGGAGAGGGACTGGCCAGGGCGGGGTTTGTGAGGGCCTCCTGCTCACCCCTGCCTCCACGCCCCATCCAGGCTGGCTCGGCCATCTTCCCAACTCGCTGCCCGTTGTCCTCACCCACGTGCCCCCCACCGAGGAGGTGGGCATCTGCAGTTGGCACTCCCCTTGTTCCATCTTATGAAGCAGAAACAGGCTCAGGAGAGGCAGGAACGCGGGCCGGGGGATGCTCCAGCAGGCTCACCCAGCGGCCCTCACCCTGCCTCGGAGCTGCTTTTAGCTCGCGGCTCTAGGCCGCCACGTGGACAGCTGTAAGTGTGAGGCTGCTGTGTCCACACGGCTGGCAGCTGGTGGAGACACAGCAGCCTGCCCTGGCCACTCCTCGGGTGGCCTCTGACCTGCCTTGGGCCACCGGCTGTCATAAGTAAGGAAGCATCTTCCCCTGCCTCTGGGACATCCAGCTTCAGCCATGGATGGACAGGGTGGACAGGAGACCCAGACCCCGGGCTTCGGGCACACCCTTCCCTCCCCACCCTGGTCCCAGGTCCCAGCGCAGGGCAGCGGGCGGCTGCTGCCACTGTGACAGTTTGCAAAAGAAAAGACAGAAAGTGAAGACAATCGTATATCCAGGCCCCGTTGGCAGCACTGGGGTCTCCCTTTGGTGTGGGGGGGGGCAGTGACCCACAGGCTGCAGGCCCTTCTCTGGGGACAGGGGCTGTCTAAGAGACAGTGAGACAAGAAAGGTGTCACACCTCCTCCCCCCAGTCAGCACACACCCCCAGCACCCTGGGAGCTGCAGGGCTTGGTAGAGCTCTGTGCTGGAGTGGCCAGGCCGGCTCCCAGGCTGCGGGTGGGGTGGGACTGCAGCCACACAGAGCAGGGAGCCGTTGGATACTGTGGGATGTAGCTGTTAGCAGAAGGCTCTTGGGCAGGGATTCCTGGAGCAGCCTGGCTCCCAGGACGCCCTTCTCTGCAGGAGTGCTGCTGCTAGTCCGTTCTGTTATGTGTTTTCACTTGCCAGAGGGTGCGTGTGTTCACAGAAGAGAGAAGACGGGGACGGTGAGGAAGCACCCCATGGGGTATAGTCACGCTGTGGCCCTTCTCCTCCACCTCTCCCTCTTTTCAGGACCTTGGGCATGCACATACATGCAACTGGTGTGTGTTGCAAGCTGCCAGGTCCAAGACTTGAACCACACAGTTGGTCATGTGCAATTCAGTCGTCTTAATCAGCAGGCCACAGGCTGATGCCTTGAGACGAGTCCATTCTAAAAGTCCTTCAAATACAGAGAACAGGGAAAGTGGCCTCCGAAGAGGAGGGGCTCTGGGATGTGAGCAGGGCAGGGCCTGCCTTGGGAGCGGGTGGGAAAGGCAAAGCCCAGAAACGCATTCTGCGTACCCTCCAGGGAACCAGCACTTTATTGGTCTGCACGAGCATCTGAACAGGTGCAATGAAACTGACCCCACCCTCCACACGGGGGCTCCCTCCTGTGTCCTGGGCTCCAATCTGGGAGTCTAGCTGGTCGGCGGTGGGTGCCAGTGCAGCCACCCTCAGTAGACTCCTGCGCCGTGTGAGCCGATGGGCAGGAGCCCACCTGGCAGCCGCGGAGCCTGAACTGAAGGGAGAAGGAGGGGTGGGGTCAGTGGCTGCGAGTGTTCACCCACCAGATGGGGCCCTCAGCCCAGGAGAGTCTCAGGTGCCTCTTGGGGGTCCCAAGGCTCTTGAGAGCTGAGAGCTGTGGCTCCTGCCCCCGCCCACTGGTTCTCCTGTACTTGGGGTTCATGCCTCACTCAAGCCTGTCTTTGCTGGGGTAGACACCCCGGCCTGCTGTGTTCCCACACACACCTCCCGAGCCTACCCGGCCTGCTGCGGCCCTGTGTGCCCAGCTGGACAGGGCACACCCCGACTGCAGTGTGCCCGGCAGACACCCTACAACGTGCCCAACCGCGGCCCCATCACCAGGTGCTGTGGCAGGAGGGGCTCGCGTGCGAGAAGCTGAGGCACTGCGACGTGCAGCCTGGCTCCAGCTAGCAGGACACAGGGTGGCATCCGCCCACAGGGCTGGCCGCAGGCCCGGGGTGCCTCACCTGGCCTAAGACAAGAAGGTGCGCACGTAGCTGCGGACAGGGGCCCGGCAGATGGGGCACAGCTGCAGGCTGGGCGCACACTCGGCACAGGCCAGGTGGCCGCATGGCACGAAGACCACGCGCACGGCCCGGTCCAGGCACACCTTGCAGGTCCTCTCCTCCTGCAGCCGCCGCAGCTGCTCCGCCGCGTCTCCAGCTCCTGGGTGTGAGACCCACCGCACCCTCGGACTGGCTGGGTGGGCTCCGCCCAGTGCAGCCTGTGACCCTTGCCCCCACCCTCCGTTTGGCCCATGGGGGGGGATGGGCAGAGCCCCAGGTGCCTGGTGTCAAAGTCAACCAGCCCCACGGTGCCATCTGCCTTCCCCCAAGGCTGGCCCAGCGTGCAGGAGGGGATCCCGGCCCCACCCAGCCCCTGCCTGCACCTGGCTCCCTGGCGTTTTCGGACTGGATTTCTGTACAGGGTGTGGGCAGCTCAGGGCCCTCGTGGACAGCAGCTGTGGGCAGGTAGAATGGACTTGAAGCCTTGGCCTGGAGAGACAGCAAGGCCTGGCCCAGACGCCAGTGAGGTCCAGTTCAGGCTGCAGACTGGAGGGCATCCCTCCCCCAGCACGCACGGTCCACATCTTCCTGAGGAATCGCCAAGGAGCCCCAGCCCTGGCCAGCCCCCCTGGGGGCCACAGACGCTGTGTGCAGAGCACACAGGGGTGAGGGCAGGAAGCGGGGAGGGCCAGGCGGGCACCACCCAGCTGCACCCGCACGGTACCTGCTCAGCACCGGCGTCACATCGGGCTCCGGTCAGAGTCCAGGGAGCACGGCCCACACCTCTAGAACCACCCGACTACCCTGGAGTCTGCGAGGCAGGGCGAGAGAGGCCGGGGCCTCGGGAGAGGTAGGTGGCTGTGGGGTGCCAGTTGCCAGGGCCACCCTCCACACCAGGGGCCACTCTGCCATGGCCATGGGGGCACAGCACAGGGTCGGGCCCTCTCAGAGGGCTGTGCTCCGAGATCCTGTCTATGGAGGCCCTGGGCACAGGTGGAGCTATGTGGTTGGTCACAGCTACTGCGGTGGGCCCTCCCAGGCCAGGCGCTGCGCTGGGGGCACCACGGGGTCCTTCCAGTCTGATGAGGCCCATCATCCACATCCGGCACCCGGGCACCCCTGCACCCGGGCACTCCTGCACCCGAGCACCCCTGCACCCGGGCACTCCCGCACCCGGGCACCCCTGCACCCAGGCTCCCCACACCTAGGCACCCCACACCTGGGCATGCCGCACCTGGGTACCCCGTATTCAGGCACCCCCACACCCGGGCACCCCCACACCCAGGCACCCCACACCCGGGCACCCCTGTACCCGGGTACCCCTGCACCTGGGCACCCCACTCCCGGGCACCCCGCACCCGGGTACTCCTGCACCTGGGCACCCCACTCCCGGGCACCCCACACCCGGACACCCCACTCCCGGGCACCCCACACCCGGGCACCCCTGCACCTGGGTACTCTTTACTCGGGCACCTCTCACCCGGGCACCCCACTCCCAGGCACCCCCACACCCGGGCACCCCACACCCAGGTGCCCCACATCTGGGCACCCTGCACCCGGACACCCACACCCAGGCACTGTGGCTCAGGAGAAGTCACTTGCCAATGTCAGGAGTGGAGGGAAGAAGAGGGTCTGACTCCCCCACCCTGGGGCCCCTCGAGTTCCTGGGAGACTATGCTCCAGAGGCCCTGGGCTCGCCCTGGGCCAGCTCAGCACCCAGTCCCTCCCAGGCTTTGTGTCTGTGGCTGTAGCTGCAGCTGAGTCAGCTTCCAGAGGCAGTGCTGGCAGCTGCCCCGGGGGCAGCCCGTGCCCACACCGACCCGCTCAGGAGCACAGGGCAGTGCTGTGGACGTGTACAGTACATGCCAGCCCCAGGCAGCAGTCTCACTCCCCGCCAGGTGGCCTCACTCTCCCTACTCCCCAGGGAAGGTGGACACCCACTGGCCTTGGCCACAGCATAGGGGGACGGTGGCTAGGAAGTGGCATGGGCTGTGACGTGTTCTCACCGGAGAGGGTGTGGGGGGCGGCGTCTTCAGGTTCCTCCCACAGGTCCTGGGAGGGGCCGGAGAACATTTTGTCTTAGGCGAGCAGAGGCGGGTAAGAGGAGGCCCACAGCCACCAGCCCTGAAGCCCCTCGGGACAGGCAGCACTCACCCAGGAGCTGAGGTGAGGAGGAGACTGCTGGACGCTGTGGACAAAAGCCCTTCCTTTTGACTGGAGCAAGAACTGACACCTAAGGAAAGAGTCCCTGTGCTGTGGACAGAGTGGGGCTGTCGGCCAGGCACCCCGCCGTCGAGGCCGAGCCCGCGAGCCCTGAGGGGTGGACTGTGCCTGCAGTGGGCCCGGGGCTCCCTGCCTGTGTGCACGTGCTGGACAGGCCGTTCTCCAGGAAGTCACTGTGGAAGCATACGTGCCCCAGAGGCCCCCCAGAGGGACCTCCAATGCCCTGGGACTGGGGGGGAGACCTGGAGGGCCTGGGCCAGCCCTGCCCCTGCTTTTACACTTGACCGTGGCCATCACCCATCGCGTACCTGGGGAACCACTTGGCATGCTCAATCCAGGGGTCGTCCCCCTGCTCCCAGCTCTGCAGGCCCCCGTAGCAGAAGAAGCACCTCACCTTGTCCTGCCGGCCTGAGGTACAGCAGAGATGCGGGCCCTGCCCCCAGCGCCTCCTCCCCACCGCCCACGGCTGCGGCACGGCTGAGGGCTGGGGGTGCTTCTGGGTGTTTTCTTCTCCCAGGAAGCTCGTGGGGAGGCTGGGCCGGTGTGGGCGTGGCTCGGCACCCGCTGAGGGCCTGGTGGTCACATTGTCTCCCAGGCCAAAGGGGATAATGCCTAGGGCTGGGCGGACAGACTGGCGCATTCCAGAAAGGACTGAGCTGGCATTCCCACTGTCCCTGGGCCAGGGGTTGGGAAAGTGGTGACCGTGGTGCTTCAGGGACAGAAGGGCCCTCCCCAGGTCACCACCTCCCCAGGATTTCTGGCAAGATGAAGGGGGGCTGCCCCTTGGATGCCAGCTTGGTGCCAGGGCTAGTCTTGGGGGGCTCCCTTGTCTGTCTACCGCCCCGAGGCCTCACTTCCCCTGGCAGTGGCCAGCAGGGGCCGAAGGTACATTCCAACGCCAATTCTCGGGGGCCTCTCCCTGGATGTCACACCTCCTGGGCGTCCTCCCTGGCCTTCGCCCCCTGAGCCTCGGACCTCGGGGGAGGCTGGTGAGCCAGTCCCCACTACAGCCCCACCCAGGGTCCAGCACCCTGTTAGTCTGGCCTATTACCTGGACAGTGCCTGGTAGGGGAGGGCAGGCCGCCAGCCCACTGGGATAGCGACTGCAGCTGTGCCAGCACCCCGGTGTCCTGCCCCACTTCTGCCAGGGAGGGGCAAGGGTGGGGGTGGGACTGAGCTCCACCATGTGGCCCCTGGCCTCAACTAGAACAGGGGCTCTGAGGGCTGTGCCCAGAGTTGGCCGGCACCACGAGCCGGCTGGGGGTCAGCCCAGAGACCCGCCCCAGCGAGCACTCAGGGCTGTGGCCCCCAGTGAGCATCTCCTAAGCCCCTGTTATCCCTGCATGGGAAGGGACAGGCCCGTGGACGTCAGTGTCCCCTCTAGCAGGTGGAGGGTGCCTGCAGGACCACCTAATCCCCAGGCAGCCCAGACCCCCTTGCCGGGACCGGGACTGGGAGGCCCAGGACTCACCCGTGTGGAAGAAGCCAGCGGCAGCGAGCAGCTCGGGCCGCACCCCCGCGGTCGGGGGCCAGCTGTAGAAGGAAGCCAGCCGCAGCTCCTCGGAGCCCATCCCGGGGAAGGCGGGCCCAGCCTCCCCTTCCCCCTCAGCCTGGGGGTGCAGCTGGCCCAGGATCTGCCCGTCGATGTCGTCCTGGCCCCGGGCAGAGCCCCATGGAGGGCACAGCCTACGCTGCTCCCGGGCCAGGCCCTCTCCGGCTGCCCAGCTGCTCCACGCGCCTGAGCGCTCGGTCCTGCCCCTGGGCTCCATGGGGAGAACCCCAGCTCTGTCCAACCTCCCTGAGGACAGCTGTCAGAGGAGACTGACCACAGTCCTGGCTACCAGGGGCCTGGAGGAGGGGAGTGTCTAGGGGCGGCCGCGTTCCAGAGGGACCACGTGCTCTGTGTAGTGGGGGTGTGTCATGGGGCCCCTACTCCACCCCACGGGGCAGGTAGCACCTCTCAGAACAAGGCGGCAGGCCGGAGCACAGACGCCCTGCCAGAGCCGGGTGGTCACACTGTCCAGAGGGCCTGTGTGAGCCCTGGGCGCTCGAGGCAGGGACTGGGAAGAGAGCCGTGACAGTGCCTCGGCCAGCTCTGGAGCCCGGGACCCAGTGCCGAGGGCAGCCTCAGCCAGCAGATGTCCTGCTCAGACTGGACAGGAGCTGCCAGGTCAGTCCATGCTGGCGGGTGTAGCCCGTGCCCAGTGCTGGGTCCAACCTGAACCTGGCGGGCTCGGGAGACAGGCTGACCGGGTGTCCTCTGGGCCCTGTGGCTAGAAAGGACCCAAGGCGTTGCTTACCCAGCCTGCAGAGAGCAGGGCTGGCCTCCCAGGACCTGAGAGCCACAGAGAGGACAGGCTGTGACTCCCCTGAGCTCCTGAGGAGGAGCTGGGCCTGGACTGGCCTCCCCTGGCTCCAGCTTCAGCCCCTCAGCCCCTGGGTCAGGCCTCCAGGGTGCAAGGTGTTTCCTTTTGAATTGGAATCTCACCTGCAGTGACCCAGGCAACAGGGCACTCGGGAGTTCTGAGGTCCCAGCCAAACCCACTGTCCTGCTGCTTCCTAGGCCACCCCTCTCCTCCTGGGGCCTGCAGAGACCCATGCCGTCCTCCCCTCTGCCTCAGAGCCGACCCCCTCCCCTGGGCTCTGCCCCTCCCTGCCAGGATTGCTCGGGTCTGGAGCCCAGCCCTGGAGCCTGAGCTCATGGTCTGGGGAGCCCAGGTGAAGATTGGCAGTTCCAGGGCCAGGTGGGAGTCCCTGCCCCACAGCGCCCGTCTCCCCTGGGCTGGCCCTCAACCCAGTCCTGGCCACATGCTCTCTGCTGGCAGCCCAGGTGAGGGGTGCCAACACCAGCAGCTTGGGGGAGGAGGAGGGGTGCCACCCTAGAGAAGCTGGTGTCCCCAGGTGGGCAGATGGGAAGTGCAAGGAAGGGGCGGAGGGGAAAGGAATGGGCACCCCACAGTCCCCACCTCACCCACAGCGGACAGCTCAGGCTCCTGGGGGGCCCTAACAGGCCCGTTGCAGCCTGGTTGTGGACGTGGAGAGGCTTTTTCACACAGAGAGGGAGAGCGCCTCTCAGCGAGGCCAGGCTGGGCGGGACGGGTTGATCTTCCCAGCATAGTGGGTGGCTGGCGCTGTCACGGCTGGGCCCTGAAGGAGAGGGGAGCTAGGCAGGAGGGAGGGGCCCATACCCCCCGGACGCCCTGCCTTCCTGGCCTGACCCTCGCTCCAGCACCCCCGCTTTAGTGTAGGGCCTAGTCAGCATCTTCCCAGAAGCCCCTGGTCACTGTCTGCTGAGCCTGACACAGCCAAGGTCCCAGGGCCCCCAAACCCTGTCCTAGCAGAGGTCCAAAGCCACTGGATGTCCTGCGGGAAACTGTGGAGACCCGGTGGCACCAGCGTCTCTGCTGCCCCAAGGTCCCAAGGCCCCAAGGCCCGTGCTCATCCCAGGCCTGCTCAGAAGAGGGCTGTGAAGGCGGGGCGAGGGGTTCCGGAGGGGAGGCCATGTCTGCGGAAGGCCCTGGGAGCAGGGACAGGGCTGGGACAGTCTCCGACCTGGCCTCTACCTCACCTGTGTCCCCTCCCTGCAGTGCCTGAAATGTAGGCCCGGCCACCAGAGGAAACGAAGCAGCTCCTCAGACCTGGTAGCCAGCGAGAGCCAGTCGAGGCTCTCCCGGGACCAGCAGTTAGCGTAATGGCTATGTCGCTGGACTCCCATGTAGTCAACCACAGTTCAAGTCCCGGACCCGGTGGCTTAAACTCATGCTGGACGTGTGTGCATGTGTGCCCAAGATCCCGAGAGGAGAATGGAGGAGAAGGGATTGTGGCATGGCCATCCCCCCGTGGGTGACTTCGCACTTTCTGTCTCTCTGTCTCTCTCCGTCATTTTGGTGAGTGCACGCACCCTATAGCAAAAACCGCTCCAAAAAGAAAAGAGAAAAAAAGGCTCCTGGAGGCCCTGCGGTGCCCGGGCCACGGGGCAGCGACCCAGGACAGACGTGCTGGGGGAGGGTGCAGGCGGCTCCCTGGGGCAGGCCCAGCCACCCGCACGTGGGAGACGGGAGATGACTGTCTGGGATCTGCAGAGATGGTGACTGGGGCTGGGCCACACGGCCCGTGCCCCCTTCCCCTCGCTCTCCTCTAACAGCCTTGCAGACAGCCAGACTGGACAGTGACCTTTGGACATAGCAGGCCGCCAGCCACCTGAGCGAGCCCCGCGCCCGGCCCCAGCACCCACCTCCTGTGCCGGCTCCAGGAGGGAGAGCAGGGAGCAGGGAGCCTGTGCCGGGGTGGTCCGGTCATTGCAAGCTCAGCAGCCTCGGGCCTGCCCCACCTCTCTGCCCGCGGCTGCAAGAGACAGGGCTCCTTCATTTTCGGAAACTGCAAATGGGAACTGCTTCTGCTTACAGTGGAAGGAAGGAAACTTCTGGAGCGGACCAGTAGGGCGGTGTAAGCTAAGCCCTCCCAGGTGCATGGCCACGAGGTCCCCTCGCCTCTTGCCTCCAGGCCCAGAGGTGACACCTCCAAGCACTTGCAGCATGTGAGGTGGGCAGGGTGGGAGAGGCTTGTCTGCTCTCTGCAGCTCAGAAGGCTGGGAGCAGGAAGTGCCCACGCATGCTTAAATACGGAAAAGGCCAACCGAAAACCCCCATCCTGCGCTCCTCCCGGGGAGCCGGAGTCCTGAGCACAAGGGTAGACTGCCCGGACCCCACTCTGTGGTGCCTCTAGGGTCTCCAGGGATGGCGTTGCCTGGCAGCTTTGCAGCCTGGCGCTGAGGGGCGCTGGGCCACGCCTACCCCTGCCACTTATAAAACTGCAGCTCCTTCAACATTTTAAAGTTGGAAAAGCCCTCATCCTCCCGGCGTGAGGGTGGGCTGGCCCGTTACAGCAGAGAAGACCGTAGTGGCGTGTGGAGCCCAGCCCCCAGCAAGCCCTGCACCAAGCTGCGTGCCACTGGGGCGCTCTCTAGCTGTGCCTCAAGATGCCCAGGGCCACTGGGCAATGTGTGGTTGGCTGGACACAGCCCTGTGAGTGCTTGGGTGTCAGGGGAGCCTCCAGAGGACAAGCCTCTCTCCAAGACCTTCACCCCACAGTCGCTTCTGATGGGCGTGCCTCTAAACTGCTGTGTGGGACGGGAGCTGGGACATCCTGGGAGATACACAGTTCTTTGGGCCCAGATCTCTAAGGTCAGAGACCCACCTGGAGATGTCGAACAAAGCCATAAACATGTAAAGTAGGAAAAGAGAAGTTTTTAGTAGAAAAGTGAAGTTTTTTTTAAGAGATTTTTGCCACAGTGCGTGTGCACTCTCTGGAGTAACAGAAAGACAGTAACTGAGAAATCACCCCCAGAGGGGGTGGCTGCAATCCCGTCTCCTCCTGAGACCCTGGGCATGCACGCACACGTGTCCGGCGTGAATTTGAAGCCACCGAGTTGGCCACGTGACAGCCCAGTGACATAAACGCTATGCCACCTGCTGGTCCTGAAAAGTGATTTTTAACAGAAAAAGTACGGTCACACCAGGAAGGCATGTGGACTGTCGGCATGGGCGTGGTGCTGGGTGCTTTGACTGCGGGGTCTAGTCCGGGGCTTGGGGGGAGGGCTGCCATCTTAGCTCTTTACCCGATTTCACATGCCATGTGGACCCTGGAGGCAGGAGACCTGGGCAGGGACAGTCCTGACGTCACCGTGCCGCCCCAGGCGGGGAGTGGGGTAGCCACCAAGCCCCGGGGTTCGTGCGCGTGTGCGGGACCGCAGGACGGGGTGTGTCACGGTGAGCTGGCAACTCCTTGCAGAAAGCTTAGGTAATGAATTTAAAGGGTGAGACCAGCACCCCTCCCCCTGCGCCAGGAGCCAGAGCGGGTGTGAGTCCCAGAGCCCATGTGGTCGGCTCTCAGTGAGCCGTGGTGGGGACAGGTGTCCCACCCTGTTCCGGGGATGCGTGTTCCTGCCTGGCTGTCGCCCGCGGCTGGCCACGTGTCAGTCCCACTGCAGTGTGAGCTAGTCTCTCCCGGCTTCTCAGAGGGCGGGCTATACAGGGCTGATCCTGTGCCTGAGTCTGGGGAGGTCTACACTGGAGACTGGCCAGGGGCTGAGGAGGAAGTGCAGAGGCCAGCTGGAGGGCAGAGTGACCCCCATGCCAGCCTGGCCCAGCTCTCAGAGCCTGGGCACAGGGTGAGGACTCTCCCCGATGCCCATTTGCTGACCGTCTTCCTCTGGGCTTGTCCCCGGGCCCTGGGTGTCTGGGATTCTAAGTCAGAGCCCACAGACACACAGAAGGGGTGGCAAGCCCCCTGGGCCCCCTGCCTGCAGCCACAGTAAGGGAGAAAGGGGGCGGGGGAGGGAGGGCGGGGCGGAAGCAGAGGCTGGGCTCAGCCAGCCTATCCAGGCCTCAGGCTGGACCACTGAAGCACCAGACCTGGGGTGGCGCTGCGGTGGTGGTGGCCCGGAAGCAGGAGGTGCCCTGCGGGAACGGGCCCACCCCCGTGGGAGCTCTTCTGCCCCACTCCCGCACTTTCTCCCAGCGGGGGAGACCCAGCAGGTCTGGGCTGGGGAGGCCTGGCCTCTCACTCCTGACTCAGCTCTCCCTCTGCTGAGGAAAGGGGGTGCCAGCACAGGCCTGGGAAGCTCCAGAGGCAGGTCACCGGGTGGTCTCAGTTGTCCTCAGAGTGAGCACCAAGTTCCAGAGAGCCACAGGCAGTTCAGAGAGGGGTGGAGAGGAGTGAGTGCATCAGGACAGAAGCAGCCTGCAGGGCAGGGGCTCGTGGGGGCATGTGCGTGGGATGCAGAGGCCTGAGTGGTCAGGAAGGGGTCCTGGAGCCAGGCCCAGGGGTACTTGGGGATGAGGGAAAAATCTGTGTGTGTGTGTGTGTGTGTGTGTGTGTGTGTGTGTGTGTAGGGCGTGTGTAGGGTCCATGGTGGTCCTGGCTGCCCCTGGAGCTTCCTCCGTGGGTCTCGGCCTTGGGCCTGAGGCTTACACACCCCACTGTCCCTGTAGTCGGGAACGCCGCCACAGGTGACACCGACCAAGCTTCAGCGAAACGGAATGGACAGGAGCACATGGCCAGAGTAGAGGCTGCAGGCGGGTGCCACACAGTGCCGTGCCCACCTGCTCCCCTCCGGGCCAGCGCTGTGTCCAGGGGCATTTGGCTGCCACCCTGGGCTACAGCTCACGGGCTCAGGCCAGGCCCACCCAGGTGAGGCGGCCACCCCAGCCCACCGGGACAGCGTGGCCACCCAGGAGAGCTGGCAAGATCCATGCAGGGGGAGGCCGGGTGGCCTTCATTTTTCCAGGACAGGCTGCTCCAGGCTGGGGTGCTCCATGGGGAGGGCCTGCTGTTTTCAAGGGCAGGTTAAGGACCATGGTGTCTCTTGCTAGAAAAACACTCCTTCCCTACATCCAGGACCTCTCCTGCTGCCCCTCCCTGCACCCTAGCCTGTCTGGCGGGGCCCCAAGGGCTAACCCTGCTCACTCCCAGCCCAGGCGAGTCAGCCGTAGTGGCCCCTCCCCAGGTGGGCCCGCTGTACCTCAAGCTGTGAGGCCTGCAGGGCTCGGGCTGTCCCTCTGGCTGTCACCCCGATTTCCTCCTCCCCTTCCCTTGCTCTCTCTGATTGCCTGTGCTCCTCGGTGGCAGTGTTGGGAGCCACAGGCTGGCTGGGTGGGAGCTCTGGGCTAGCCCAGAGGAGCAGGGCAGCTGGGGAAGGGGTCGTGAGGGCCAAGACCCTGTGCAGCTGCTTCTCTCTTCCCTGCCCTGCACCCTCCAGTGTAAGTTTACCTCACTGGTGAACGAGAACACAGTACACGTGTGCATGTACCATGTTCCATGCTCGGCCGGTGCACAGACACAGGGGAAGCTTGAGGGTGCTCCCGTGGGCAGGAGCCACGTAGTATGAGCTGCCATGGTGGATCCTGGGCGAGATAGTGGAAGGAAGGGAGGAAGGGAGGAAGGAAGGGAAGGAGGGAGGGAGGGAGGGAGGAAGGAAGGGAGGGAGGGAGGCCTCTCCTGTCCGGGAGCCAGCTCTGCTGGCTGAGCTGCCCCCGGTGGCCAGCGCTGGCCTGAGCAGAGCCTCCGGGTGCCTGGCACAGCATCAAGGGCAAAGCAATCTCCTGGGACATCAGTGAGTAAGGTGTCCGTGCTCGCTCCCTCAGCCTGGGCCCCAGGCCACCACTGTGACCCTGGCACAAAGGGGGAAGATGCTCTTGAAGTAGTTGTAGCAATTCCTGGGAAAGCAGGGAGGGTGACCAGGCCGGGGCAGCAGCCCTGGGTGCCCTTCCTAGCCAGTGGGCACCATGCCCACACTGCCAGGGAACCCCTGTCCCTGGACTCTCCCTTCTAAGATCTGCCCCTCAGCAGCACCAGACCTCACCTCGTAGAGGGCTGGGGGCCCGAGTCGCGCTGACCTGACGCCCGTGACCATGGGCTTACCTGGAAATAGGTCTCTGCGGAGGTGGCCACGATGTGCTGCAGTCAGCCTGGAAGGGCCCAGTCCTGCGACCAACGCTGAGTGCCCACGTGAGGAGACACAAAGACCTACGGCCAGGCCAGGAGTGTGGGGCAGGCTTCTGGGCCGCACGGCAGGTAGAGGCAGGGAGGCTCCTCCCAGGAGGGACGTGGCCCTGCCCACACCTGACTTCAGCCAGGGGTTCTGGTGCCCAAATTAGGGTTCACAAGACTTGTTACTGCAGCCCCTTGGAAACCAACACAGTCCAAGTGTCCTGTACCCCTATTGGTTAGCCACCAAGGAAGCCACTTAAGCTTCAAGTGGCCACTTCCTGCAGGACCCTTAAGGTCTTCAGTGGCTCCTTGGGCATTTATGGTGAGGGTGCCAGATAAGCTTGGTGCCACTGTGGCCCTGGCCGGCTGAGGGTTGAGTGTGTTACTTACTGCCTAGCTCAGCTGCCTGAGCCACAGTCAGTCTGCCAGTGAGAAGGGAAGGAGACCGGGGGAACCGGCAGTTAGCGTAATGGCTATGTCGCTGGATTCCCACGTAGTCGACCGCAGTTCGCGTCTCGGACCCGGTGGCTTACAACTCACGCCGGGCGCGTGTGCGTGCGTGCCCAAGATCCCGAGAGGAGAATGGAGGAGAAGGGATTGCGGCGTGACCATCCCCCCTGGAGGGTGATTTCTCGCTTTCTCTCTGTCTCTCTCTGTCTGTCTGGCGAGCGCATGCGCCCTATAGCGAAAAACCTCTCCAAAAAAAAAAAAAAAAAAAAAAAAGGAGGGAAGGAGACCGGGAAGGTGGAGGACCCACAACTGGCCAAGTGGCCTCAACCCCCGGGTCTGAAGGGCGTGGGCTTGGGGAGGAGGGTCAGTCTGGCCACCCTGCAGCTCTGGACCCTGCTCCATGGGTCTGGCTTGGAGCACAGAGGCAGGTGGGCATATGGAGAGTACCTGGGAGGCTCACCCTCAGCCCCTGCAGCAGTGGCAGCCCAGGGTGTCACCCCACACGGGCTGCTATAGTCCACTCAGCGAGAAATAAGAGGACACCCAGACATAGCCAGATTTATTGGAGTTTATTGATTAAGCCGGCGGCATCTGGGGACTCATCTCTCTCAATGCCCGCAGCCCCATGTGAAAGGAGAAGGGGGCTTGTTTAGGCCAAAAATGCACAGTCTTTTCCAGGACGACGTGGATTCACAAGGACAAGGTGGGGTGGGCTTGGAAGGGCAGGGGGTAGGGTTTTAGGCAGGGGCGGAAGAAGCAGGTTAATCATCCCGAAGGGGGTGTTCCATCCCTACAGAAGCACGATGGGACCTTAATGGTCTCCATGGCTCAGGGCAAGGGTCTGTCCACTGGTGACCTCGCTAAGGGGCTCCTCAGGGTAGGGAGCTTCGGGTTACTTAGCAAAGACAGCGGAAGTGCTGATCACTTGTCCAACCTAGAGAGTTCAGCGTGGAGGTGTACTTCAGTGCCACCTCTCCACACGCACGGACATCGCACTGGCGCAAGCTGCTTGCGGCACAGGCTTGTCCACAGGGCGACTGTCCTTCCAAGCTTTGTGGACGGGAAACACGCCCCGCCTGCCTGTCAGCTTTAGGCTCAGGATGCCCCAGTGACACACAGCGGGGGAGTGGTCCTCTCTAGTGGCTGGTCTCCTGTGGTGACAACTGACGGTGGCTGGTGCTGGGTTGTCAGGACACGCAGAACTGTCGCCCTCCTGGGCCCAGTGGAGGACACTGCAGAGATGCCCCTGCCCCGAGAGCCTGTCCCCCGCCAGCACTGCAGCGTGCTCTGCTCAGTCTGACCTCAGGCTGACAACTGCCCACCATCTGGGTCATTCATAAAGAGCAGGGTGCACTTTGTGCAATGTCTGGGAGGGTCAAGGCTAGGGGCCATGTCTGGCCCACAGACAACCTGGTGGACAGCCTCACAAGGAGTGTGTCCACGTCTGCATCTCTGGTCTGTCGCCAGGATCCAACCACGGGGACCCCTTCATGTGACCGCAGCCCTAATCGCCTACCCTGCAGCTGGACTGAGCTTCTACCCTATCCACACTGTCAAGAAGCGACCAAGTTTCAACATGTGAATCTTGGGGGACACACTCAAACTTATCTCTCTCCTTCCATGAGATGGAATGGACCCCAGTCTGGGCCACTGAGGACTGCACACCTGCCAGAGCTGGAGAGAAAACACTGCCTTGGCCCTTAGGGGGAGTGACCATGAACTGGAGCTGTTTTTTATTTTTTTAAGACTTTTTAAAAATCATGCCTTAAGGCCTGTGTGCTCGCTGGGGGCAGACACACACACACACACACACACACACACACACACAACACAAAGTGACAGTGAGAGGGAAAGTGAGAAATCACCCGCAGGGGGTCGGCCATACCACAATCCCTCCTGCTCCTGGGATCTTGGGAATAACGCACACATATCCAGCATGATTTTCAAATGATCGGGTGGCGGACTCCAACGGCGGTTGCTCCTGTGGGAATTCAGCGACGGAACCACTCCGCCATCTGCTGGCCACGGAGCGGGAGTTTAAAGCTGTAGGGAGAGGTCCAGGCTGGGGACTACTGGGGCCTGGGAGTGGAAACTGCTTTCTTCCTTGGTGGGAGCCAAGAAGGGGCTGTTACCCTGGAACCAAGACCCGCAGACCCCACGCCCGCGTGGGCTGGGCACCGAGCACAGCCCCTTCCTTCCTGGTGATGAAGCCGGCGTCAAGGCTCTCACAAATACGAGCGGTTATAAACTGAGGAGCCCCTCGCAGGGCAAGCACCACAGAGCCATGGGGATAGTGGGGAGCCTGACCAGGCAGCGGCTGCTGGAAAGCACCAGGCACGCAGGGCTAAAGCGCGGCTGCGGCTGGGGCTGTTGGGGGGCGCCGAGCAGGGGGAGGGCGCCGAGGGCGGACTGGCCGCCAACCCACTGCCCATCCCGCGGCCCGCCCGGCTCTGCGCTCTTCTCCGGACCCTGGAGCACCCCAGGGGCCCACGAAGTGCTCTGCTGTGGCAGGCGGTGCAGCAGGCTCCCGCAGCAACAGCTGCCCGCCGCGCCGGCACGCCTCACGTGACTTCCCGGGCTCGCCACGCCCCCGGCCCCGCCCCTGCCGCGGGAGACTGGTCCCGGAGCGCGAAATTTGTCCCGCAGGGTGGCGGTGCGCAGGTGCGGCGCGCGGAGGCCATCGGCGCTCCCGGCCTGCCCCGCGCGCGCTGACGTCGCGCAGCCTCGTCCCTGTCGCCGCCGCCGCCGCCGCCGCCATTGGAGTCGGCGCTTCCTCAGCGCGTCCGCGTCCCGGCGTCGCCGCCGCCCGCGACCGCAGCCCCACGAGGGCCCGAGGGCCCGAGCGACCAGCGCCGCCGCCGCCGGCAGGCGCCAGGGGAGTTGGCGGCGGGGCCCGGGGCCGCGCGAGCGGGAGTGACAGGCCCGGCCTCGCGGGGAGGCCCGAGCCGCGGGCGCCCCGGCCCGCGCCTCGTCGGGCTGTTCATGAAGTATGTCGGCCACCAGCGTGGACCCCCAGGTAGGGGCCGGGCGTGTCGGCCCGGGGTCGCGGGGCCGGGGTCGCAGGGTCGGGATCGCGGGGCCGGGGTCGCGTGTGGCCGCCATCCGCGCAGGCCGGAGCGCGCCGCGGGCGGGAGGGGTTCCTGGCGAGTAACTTTGCATTTCCCTTCCCGGCTCGCACGTCCCGGCCCGCGGCGCTGCAGAGAGCGAAAGGACAAGGTAATAAAGGTGAGCGGGTCGGGGCGGCCTGCGGGCGGCGGGACGGGGCGGCGCGTGGGCACGGCCAGGCCGGCGAAGCTGCGTCTGCACCGGAGACTGCTTTCCTCCGCAGCTTGGGGAGAGCGCCCGGCGGGTGACGTTTCCGGGAGATCTGACAGGTCCTAGACACTTCCCAGAAGTAGCTACGGGGGCTCGGAGGCCCTGCAGCCCGGCCCCGGCCCCTGGACCGTCGGTTTGGGGCAGGGAGGCGGCGCTGGGCTTTGCCCAGGACCAGGCCGGCCTGGCGGGTGGGCAGCTGCCGGCGCCGCAGGGTGATGTCCAGCGCTCGTTCCCTGAGCCGCTTGTGGCCCCTGGGACAGCTCGGCCTGTGTGACCGGGAACCCTCTGACACCCTGCTGGAGACGCTGAAAGCGTGTGGGGGCGCCGGCCCGCTCCACCCCCTTGGGAGCAGCCCTGTTCACCTGGCCTTTGGTTTTCCACCGAGTTGGGAGAGTCGTGGGGAGGGATGGTGGGAGCTGCGGAACAGGCCTCCCCGCGGTGCCGCCTGGCCTCGCGGGCTCGCTTCTGTTCGCCAGCGGAGGTCTTCCCAGATGGTGTGACTTTCACCAAAGCCTGGTCCCGGTCCTAGCTTCTCTCTTGCGCTTCAGTTTGCCAGCATCTGAGTCACGATGAAATCTTTGTTAAAATCAGTAACCCGAAGACTGAAATATTTGTGTCACCGTTCTAATTATTTATGTAAATATGAAGTCTATTCATGTTGCCTGTTTTTAATTAAAGGCAGAATTTTTATGAGTTGATGAACACAGACTTTTCTAACCTTAAGCTCTCTGCTTCAAAGTAATCTATTAAAACTCGAAGATGACATTCGCCACTTCTTGTTCTAGTACAAAACGGCTCTTTGCATCAGAAGGATGCCGTGCACGACAACGATTTTGAGCCCTACCTTTCTGGACAGTCCAATCAGGTGAGTTTGCTTGTATCAGTGTAGGTCTATATGTAAGCTGGTTTTAATTAAGCCGTGTGCGTGAGCGTATGTGTACATGTAAGTATCACGTCTGCGTGTCCATACGAGACGTTTCGCATGTACCTTTATCATCAGATTCCTGATTTCCTTACTGCCCCGAGTAACGGCAGAGCAGGCGGTGCAGTGCTAGAAATGGCAGCGGGAGCTGCAAGTGCTCCGCCTGGGCAGCACGGCAGTGTGGTGGGCCGGGACGCAGACAGGATTCTGTTGCTCCTGGCGTTGGTGGTGGGGGGTGGCACGCCCTTGCTAGAATGGGCACTTCCCCAGGTTCTCTGGGCACCATGGACCTCTGGGTGATTGGAGTGTGACCCATGAGAGCAGCTAGCAGCTGGGATGTGAGGCTAGACCCTGCCCTGGGTGTGCAGCTCCTTGTACCCCACTGGAGCATGTGACCTTTGCTGGGCCCTGGTTTCCTTTTCGGTATGACAGATTGAATCAAGTCCTCAGAGAATCATTGGGAAAATGACATCTTGCAGTCTCTGATGTAGGCCTTTTTTTTTTTTTTAAAGAATTATTTTGGGGGGATCAGCAGTTAGCGTAATGGCTATGTTGCTGGACTCCCACATAGTCGACCGCAGTTCGAGTCCCGGACCCGGTGGCTTAAACTCACGCCGGGCGCGTGTGCGTGCGTGCCCAAGATCCCGAGAGGAGACTGGAGGAGAAGGGATTGCGGTGTGACCATCCCCCCTGGGGGGTGATTTCTCACTTTCTATCTCTCTGTCTCTCGCTGTCTGTCTGGCAAGCACACGCACCCTATAGCAAAAACCTCTCCAAAAAAAAAAGAATCATTTTGGGAACCAGCAGTTAGCGTAATGGCTATGTCGCTGGACTCCCACGTAGTCGACCGCAGTTCGCGTCCCGGACCCGGTGGCTTAAAATTCACGCCGGGCGTGTGTGTGTGCGTGCCCAAGATCCCGAGAGGAGAATGGAGGAGAAGGGATTGCGGCGTGGCCATCCCCCCTGGGGGGTGATTTCTCACTTTTGCCTCTATGTCTCTCTCTGTCTGTCTGGCGAGCGCACGCGCCCTATAGCAAAAACCTCTCCAAAAAAAAAAGAAAAGAAAAGAAAAAAGAAAAAGAATTAAATAACTATTTATTTAAATTTGACCAGATAGGAACAGAGAGAGAGAGAAACTGAAAGCAAGCCATAGGTCCAGGACTTGAACCGAAGTCCAGCACCCTTACCCAACACGCCACCTGCCGGCCCCAGGCCTGGTTTTTCAAGGGCCAGGCCAGGCTGGCGGGGCTGGCAGCTGCCCTTGGGCCTGCAGGTGTTGTCCAGGGAGCTCAGGCTTTTACTGTGGGGCTGGACTGGAGCAGCTTTCGCCTGGGGCTGTCGTGTGTATCGTAGGTATTTCACACTTGATCTGGTCTCTACTCACTCACCCTCACCCCCAGTTGTGACAATCAGAAGTGACTTGGTAGCTGTCCCTTGGGGGACAGAATCGCCCTGGCTGGAAAGTATTGGGTCAGCTGGAATTGGAGTATGTTATTTGTACCCGTCAGAGTGTAATCTGTGTGTCTAGAATGTGGTCAGGCTCTGCCCCTCCCTTATGTTGGAGGACAGCCCATCTCTCCATTTTCTCACTCATCTGTGCCTTTGTAAAGCATCTTAGGTTTTTCTTGAATGTCAGGGAGAAAACACAAAGGAATGTCTCCCCATGCGTGGGCTCCACTTTCCCCAGCCTTCCAGGTAGCCAGGGCTGCAGGCGTGCAGCACTGTGCCTAGCCTGTTTGGGTAGGCCCTTGTATGGCCTTGGCCACCACAGCAGTGCCCTCCTGCTTGGGACACCACAGCTGAGCCGTGTCTTCGAGCCTTTTCGGACCTCCCCCGTTGCCCTCCTTTTCACTGCACTGGGCGCGCCGCAGCGTGGTGCCTGGACCCATCAAGTCTTGGCCCCTCTGGGTGGGATCTGGCATCCTGACCTGGGCAGTGGGCTTTTAGCCAGAGGCAGAGGCAAGGAGTTAAGTGGAGCGTTGTGTGCAAGCATTTTTCTTAACTTTCTGTTCAACTTTAATACTGACGGTGTCGAGTCTTGACTTTTTTTTTTTTTTGGAGAGGTTTTTGCTGTAGGGCACGTGCACTCACCAGACAGACAGAGAGAGACAGAGAGACAGAAAGTGAGAAATCTTCCCTCGGGGGATGGCCACGCCGCAATCCCTTCTCCTCCATTCTCCTCTCAGGATCTTGGGCACGCACGCACACACGCCCGGCGTGAGTTTAAGCCACTCGGTCCAGGACTCGAACCACAGCTGACTACGTGGGAGTACAGCGACATAGCCATTACGCTAACTGCTGGTCCCGAGTCTTGACTTCTCACTGGAGGGAGGGGTACGTGGCCTCACTGCAGTTGAAATACAGAAGCTGGAGCTTGGGTGTTATTCGGGAGTAGGTGTCGGCAGTCAGTCAAAACTCTGCTTCACCCAAGGAGCCCCGGGACTCGTGGGGGTCGGTGCAGGCCCTTCATTTTGCATGTTCAGATGTCCACTTTTCTGCAAGCTGCTTAATTGGCATAACTCCTCGGAGGGATCCAAGCTCTTGACCGGTCAGGACAGTTCCAGAGACACTTACCTGGCGTGGAACATGTTCAGTGACACAGAGCAGCTCCTGCACCCTCGTCCTCATCTTCCTGGTTGTCTTAGTGTAGACGAAGACTGGGAGGCCACAGTTGGCCAGGCTGTGGCGCCTCCATGGCAGCCTGGGCCCCAACCCCATCGTCCCCTCCCTGTCCTGCCACCTCAGCTTCTAGCACAGGGTCACCTTCTCTGTCTGTGCTATGTGTCTCTCCAGTGGGGCCGCGACACTGTCTGCCTCTTGCCTTGGATTCTTTTCCTTTGACCGTTCCAGTCCCAGGGCGTTGGGGCTGGTCATCACCCCAAGATGGACTCTGGTGACGAAGACTCCTGTTTGGAAACATTCTCACTTGAGTTCCCAGGTTGGAGCTCAGTTTCATTGTCCATGCAGCTGCTCTGCTAGTGGGCGGGTTAGGAAGTCCTTTGGTGTGGCTGGCCGGTGTGTGTGGTGCCCTGTGGGACGTGTGTGCCCGTGTGCAGTGGCTTTGCACAGGCGTCTCCGATACATGGTCAGGTGTGCCCTCGAGAGTATAGTTGATAACTTGACCTTCACACAAGACGCCTGTGGAGCCAGGGGCGTGGCAGAGGCGGACGGTGTCTGCCAGCTCTGGGGCACTTTACTTTCTGTTTTGATTTTTGCTATAGGGTGTGTGCGCTCACTGGAGAGAGAGCGACAGTGAGAAAGCACCCCTGAGGGATGTCCACCCTCTCCTCCATTCTTCCCGCGGGATGTTAGGCACCCGCCACGTCCCCAGTGTGATGTTCATGCACCCTGGTCCAGACTTACACTGAGGCAGGCCATGTGGGAACCCAGTGCCCTAATCACCGTGCACTGCCGGCCCTGTTGGTTTCCTTTTCAATGAGAGCTCGAGCCAGAGCATCCATGTGGGGATCAGGGAGAGGTATTTTGACAGTCGTGCCACACACTGTGTCGTGATCCACTGGCCTCCCAGTGAGCTTGGACCACAGTGCACACCCCTATGCCCAGCCTGTCAAGGTGGGGCCAGGAACTGAACCTGTGCCCTCTCGCTGTGCCACTGTGACTGGGCACACCTCGTGGTGGATGACAACACCTGGTCGTGGTTCCGAGCAGCCGGACGGAGGCTGCTGTAGTTGCCCCCTCGTGACAGCAGGGCACGGGGTGCTGTGGCAACTGGAGTGTCCACAAGGCTGGGCTGTCGGGCACCCGTGGGCTTGCTGCCTTGGGGCATGTGGCCTCCAGGCAGGTTGGCCCTTTGCTGTGCTCTGGCCAGAGGGTGCCCCTCCTACTCACCCCTGTGGTGTGGGCAGGACAGTGGTGTCCTCTCTGGTGTCTGACTTGGACGCATGTGAGAAAGCATTTTGGATGTGAAGGGCAGAGGGGCTCAGGAGTGACAGACTCCGGGTTAGACTCGATCATCCCAATTTGCCTGTTGGAGGCTGTGTCTGCTGAAGGGCTTCCTAAGTCCCAGCTCGCCAGTGTTTTCTGCGAAGTGAGGAAGGACTGCGACGTGGCTGGGAGCTGCGCCCCAGGCTTCCAGGCTGCCTCTGAGCGGTGTCTGCGTTGGGATGGCTGCCATGGCCTGCAGGCCGGCTTGTGACCCGGGGTGCCTGGGTGCAGGGGGAGCTGGCCCCTTTACCCTGCGGTCCAAGCACTCAGCTGCCTGGTCACATCTGAAGGGCACGGAGCAGCAGAGGCAGACTGGACGTAGCTGTGTGCTCAGAACCGGTGGGCCTGCGCCCCCGAGGGCAGTCCGTCAGGGTCCTGCCTGGAGTCCCGGTGCTGATCATCCTCATCAGCCTGAGTCTGTTCTGGGCTCTCAGAAAGTCACACTGCTCGTCTGATCCTCTATGTGAGGACTGAGCCGAGTTTTGCTAATCACTGGTCGTGCTGGGAGAGGTCGAAGTTCTGGTGGCGCACCTGAAGTCCCCGTGTGCACCATAGTCACGCGCTGTTCATGCGGTGAAGCGGGCGGCGTTCACACATCATGTGCAGGATGCTGGCTCCGCGAGTACTTCAGGCCCAGGAGGCTGGCTTGACTGAGGATGACCCTGCCCTCTTGCCCAGGGCCGATGGCGGGTTTGGGTGGTTTTTCACCCAGCAGCCCAGACGTCTTATCTAGGTGGGTATACAAGGTGTTGGTTGCATGTGGCCTTTTGCTGAGTCTGGGCAGGTCTGAACAGTCCCTCTGTGGACTGTCAGGTGACAGCACCCCTCTGCGCCTGCACTGCCCACCCAGAGGCCACTGACCTCTTTCACATGGGCTCCTGAGCACAGCCGAGGCCCTGCCGAAGCCCTAACGACAGCAGCTGACACCCTTCGAGGAGTACGAGTCCACCGACAGAGGGAAGTACAGCTGGGGACCCGGCACTGCACCCGGTGACCAACTCAAAGACGGACGACCCGCGAACAGAGGCTGGAGGGTTGCCGGGCAGCTCTTGGTCCCCCAGGACATGGCCCCTGAAAATACCCAGGTTGATGACCACTCGTGGGCCTCTGCCCGCATGACTGCTTCCCTGAGCGCAGCCGGGAGGATGCGGGGACCCTGGCAGGCCTTTCCTGGTTTGCTGTGAGGTGAGTGCGTGGCCTCCGCTGCCGAGGGGCTGCGGCCCAGGCAGGCCGCCGGAAAGCAGAGGGGTCAGGGAGTGAGCGACCGAGGAACCGGGCAGGGCGGCACCTCCCTGACCTTTCTGCCGTGTTCCTCATGGCTGCTGCTGCAGACTCGGCTCTGGCTGCGCTCTGGTCCCCAGGAGCCCAGCGCTCCGTGGTTTGTCAGCACTGAGCCTGGTGGGACGCAGTGAGACGGTGACAAGCGTGCTCTGTTCTGCGAGGCCGCCTCTCACACTCCAGGCGGCCCTTGTTCTCCCCCAAGGCACTTTGTCGTTGGCGGAAGGCTTTCCTCCTCAGAGCAGCTCGGGACAGTGCCACCTAACCAATTCTGGTCGTTGAGGGTGGGGGACCTTCTCTCTCTTTCCTTGGGGGTGACTGAGTAAGTGGGAACACCACTCTTCTTTTTTTTTTTATTAGTTTTTGATGTAGGGTGTGTGCGCTCGCCAGACAGACAGAGACAGACAGAGAGACAGAAAGAGAGAAATCACCCCCCAGGGGGGATGGCCATGCCGCAATCCCTTCTCCTCCACTCTCCTCTTGGGATCTTGGGCACGCATGCACAGGCGCCCGGCGTGAGTTTAAGCCACCGGGTCTGGGATGCGAACCGCGGTCGAGTACATGGGAGTCCAGTGACATAGCCATTACGCCAACTGCTAGTCCTGGGAACACCACTTTTAACTCTGGAGCAGATTTCAGCTCTCCCATGTTCTCCTGTTTGGTTCCTACTGTTTGGTGTCTTACTGTTGGATTCAAGTAATCTAGGGACCATGGTTACTGGTTATTTCAAATGTCGTTATGCCTTTGTTCGTGGGTCGTCCGTCTTTGAGTTGGTCACTGGGCGCAGCGCCTGGTCCCCAGCTGTACTTCCCTCCGTCGGTGGACTTGTACACCTCGTAGGGTGTCGGCTGCTGTCCTTAGCACAGGCAGGGCCTCGGCTGTGCCCAGGAGTCTGTGTAGAAGCGGTCAGTGGCCTCGGGGAGTCCAGTGCAGGCGCGGAGGGGTGCTGTCACCTGACAGTCCACAGAGGGACTACTCTCTGCTGCCAGTTTACCCGGAGCAAGTACACTTGCTCAGAGGATGGCTGGCTGGCTACAGGGCAAGTGCTCTTGCCAGAGAAAGAGAGAGAGAGACACCTCCCAGGGGTGACCACACCACAGTCCTCTCTCTTCCATTCTCCTCTCAGGGTTCTGGGTGCACATGGACATGCACTCAGCATAGTTTCCAAGCCCCAGTCCGGGTTGAACTGTATAGTTGGCCACGCGGCATCCAGACACCGTAACCGCCACGCCTCTGGCCTTCTCGGAGGCCTCCCTGGACCTAGGCCTGCATGTGTGTCTCTAAGTTCCCACGGGGCCACAGGGCTGCAGGGCTGCAGGGCTGGGGGCTGCAGGGCTGAGGGGTCGCAGGGCTGAGGGGTGCTTGGCTCACAGCATGTCTCGTCCAGAGCACCAGCCAATGGGCGAGCTTGCAGCCTCACCCGGCTAAGCACAGGCAGGAAGAGGCTGCAGGCTCTGGGAGGGGCAGTGTCCGCCAGGCAGCCCGACCCTGCACTTCAGTCCTCGGTTAGGAGAGTCACCGTTGGTTTAGCCCAGAGCAGCCAGCCCAGCCCCTGCGTGGAGTGCCCTGGGCGCTCTGATGCCCACAGTGGCACGCTTCAGAGACTTTGAGGTATCTTGCCTCTTCAGTTTTAGAGTTTTGCAGGAAATATGCCAGAAAATACCAGAAAACAGGCTGTCATTGAGGTGGGATAAAGAATGGAATCGGGCCCACAGCACCTCAGTCACTGCCCTGTGCACCCTAGGAAGGAGGGAGCGCGTCCGGGGGTCTTGGTGCTGCTGCCCGCCGACAGTGGCCAGGGCGCTGTGACGTAGTAGGGCTGGGAGCCACTGGGAAGCCAGGCCCGCCCCGCCTGCCCCAGCTGACGGGTCTCGGCACACTGCAGCCCGTTACCTGGGGACGGAGTGGGGCTGCATTTGCCCTTCGGTTGTGCGAATTCAGATTTCCGGAGAAGATCGAGTAGATTCAAGTAGCAGGACAGCTGCACATCTCCCTCCCTCAGAAAGCTGCAGCTCTGCTGGGCTTACTTCCTAGGGACACCCCCACCTCAAATCTGAGCCCCGACATGGGCCCTGGGGCCCTCCAAGGCTCTGCCACCTGAGGCGCCCGATTTCTCCTTCCAGATGCCCCCGCCTCAGCCTTTCCTCCCTGCACGGTCCCGACAGGCCCTGTGCTGTTGCTTTCCGGGGTGCGGTGGTTGTGCAGGCTGAGGTGGCTGGGGTCTTGGCATCAGCCCTGAAGGAGCAGGGACCCCAGGGTGCGCAGTGGGGGTTTACTCGGCTTCCAAGTTGGGGAGGGCTGGTTTCAAGGGTGCTGCAGAGCAGCTTCCTCCTGCCCTCCATCCAGCTCCAGCTGGAGACAGCCCAGAGTGCGGGGCGCGCAGCGGGGTGGCGCTCGTGGGCCCACGTGCTAGGCGTGTCCATTAGCAGTAACGCTTGCTGTGCCACGCGCCACCGCCTGTCCTGGCTCGTGTCTGCTCTGGGCTAAGGGTTGAGATATGCATGTGCCGTGGCATCTCTTTCTGTGGCCTCTCTCCTGTTGGCTCTGGTTGGTTTTGTGGCCACGTGGGTCAGAATGCCACGCAGCCGGTCACGTCTTCCCTGTCTTGCCCCTGCTCCGTGGGAGAGAGGACGCGTCGGTGAGCTGTGGTGCTGCTGAGTGTGTGGAGCAGCTGTGTCCCTTCGGGAGGACCGTCCGCGGACACATCTGCGCATATCTTTCCACTGGACATGCTCAGGGTGGGGCAGGTGGCTGTGAAGGAGCCAGAGCCTCTGACCCCTGCCCAGGGGAGAGTGGCAGTCTCGCGTCCCCTGGACAGTGCTGGTGTCCCAGGCTTCATTTTTTTTTTTTTTTTTTTTTTTTTTTTTGGATTTTACCCCCTGAGAATCTGAAAGGTTTTCATTACAAGGAAGCAGGTGTTAATTTCAAAAGACGAGCCTGAATTGGTCTGCTGGCCAGTGGTGTGGCTAACAGGCAGGTGGTCAGCATTTGCATTCCTGAGCCCTCGAAGCAGGATGGGACTGGGGAGAGCTAGTCACCATGGATGCCCCCGTGGGCAGGTCGCTGCCTGAGCCACCACCCCAGCCCTCCCCTGCCTCAGCTCCTCCCTCTTGCATGCCCTCACTGCACCCAGGATTCTGCCTCCTGCCCAGGACAGTCTTGCACCCCTCCCAGGGATTACATGGGGGAGGGGCTTCTCTCTCTCCAAGGGGGCAGGTCTCCAGCCAGGCTCTCTCTGTGCAGAGCTTCTAGGTACTTGGGCAACGTTGGAGGGGTTCGGGATGATGTAAAGTGAGGCAGGGGCGACACAGCTGGGAGGGTGGCCGTGGACCACCACGCAGTGTTCTCAGCAGCTTCTTTCTCTTACGCTGGGCTCTGGGCGAGAGCCTTCTCGCCACACTGGGCCACTACCCACGTGCCGCTCATGCCCGCACATCGCTCACACCTGTTCGTGCCCACCTGCCGCTCATGCCGGCATGCCTTCCTCCTCCCCCTCCCCGCCCCAGGACGGTGATTGTACTGTTTCAGGCAGCAACGTGGGGGTGCAGCCCCAGGTCTTACCAGGTGCTTGGGTGGTTGTCTCAGAACTGCTGACCCTGAGTCTAAATCCACACTGGGCAGCTTTTCTGGGCCCTGAGCTGCAGCGAGATCACATTATCTCCAGGCCCGGTGCCTCGTGGTCCAGCTACCTCCCGACGGCTCTCTGAGGTTCTAGCCGTCACACAGGCCTGGCGAAGTTGATGCCCACCCGGGGGCTCCCCGTGCCGAGAGAGCAGAGTCCCCACATCTGGGAGGCATCCTCATGGCTGAGGGGCTGCAGCCAGCCTGGGGCCTCCAGGCAGCCAGGCCACGCCAGACAGCAGGGCCCACCTGGAGAAGGTGGGGAGGGCTCGCAGCAGCCCTGGGCGGTACTTAGGAGCCTTCCAGAAGGGGCCCCGGCCCTCAGAGGGGAGGCCTGGGCTGGGTCAGCCAGCAGTCAGTGAGCTTGAGGTCCATCTGCTGCAAGGAACCACCTTGTAACCCTAAAGGCCTAAAGGTTTGCTGGGAGGAATTGCTCCCTGCTGTTTAAAGGCTGTTCTCCTGGGGGATTGACTAGCAGGTGGCGTGTGGTTAAGGCGCCGGGCACTCCCACAGGGCCGACCAGGGTTTGGGTCCCAGACCTGGTGGGTTGGCTTTCTCACGTGTTCTCTCTCCTGTCAAATTAAAATGAGTGAATGAATGAATAAAAAGTAAATAATTCTTGGGGAAAAAAAGGCTGTTCTCCTTTTCTGCCTTGGGTCAGTGTCAGTCGTGAGCATGACAGCCAACAGGAAGGGGTTGATTTCCAGCCTGACTTGGACGGCGCTCCTGAACGGTGAGAGCAGGGGAAGGGCTCACTGCCCAGCCAGGCCTGGGAGGCTCGGCTCAGGGCAGCCAGGGCTCAGGTGGTGCAGGCGAGGCGGTGTCCGTTCCGTGCTGGTTCTGGAAGGGGAGCCCAGCACTGTACCCAGCCAGTCCTGTTCAGCCTGTGTTCAAGGACGTGTTGGTTGGCATCCTCCGTCAAGAGGCGGTCTAACCTGTTACACGTTTGTCTCTGCAGAGTAACAGTTACCCCTCCATGGGTGACCCCTACCTGTCCAGCTACTACCCACCGTCCATTGGATTCCCCTACTCCCTCAACGAGGCGCCATGGTCTACTGCAGGGGACCCCCCGCTTCCGTACCTCACCACCTATGGACAGCTCAGTAACGGAGACCACCCCTTCGTGCACGATGCTGTTTTCGGGCAGCCCGGGGGCCTGGGGGGCAACCTCTACCAGCACAGGTTCAGCTTCTTCCCTGAGAGCCCTGCATTCTCGGCGTGGGGCACAGGTGGCTCACAGGGAGGGCAGGCCCAGAGCTCTGCGTACGGAAGCAGCTACACCTACCCGCCGAGCTCCTTGGGCGGCACAGTGGTCGACGGGCAGGCGGGCTTTCACGGTGACGCTCTCAACAAGGCCCCTGGGGTGAACAGCTTGGAGCAGGGCATGGTGGGCCTGAAGATTGGGGACGTCACCACCTCTGCAGTCAAGACAGTGGGTTCTGTTGTCAACAGTGTGGCACTGACTGGCGTCCTTTCTGGCAATGGTGGGACAAATGTCAGCATGCCTGTTTCAAAACCAACTTCATGGGCTGCCATTGCCAGCAAGCCTGCAAAGCCACAGCCGAAAATGAGAACCAAGAGTGGGCCCGTGCTCGGGGGTGCGCTGCCCCCCCCACCCATAAAGCACAACATGGACATCGGCACCTGGGACAAGGGGCCCATGCCCAAGGCCCCCCAGCAGGTGCCGGCCCCCCAGAGTGCCCCAGTGCCCCAGCAGGTGGTGCAGCCCCTCCCAGCCCAGCCTCCCCCCGTGGCCCAACCGCAGTACCAGAGCCCTCAGCAGCCGCCCCAGACCCGCTGGGTCGCCCCTCGCAACAGAAATGCGGCGTCCGGGCAGAGCGGGGGGGCAGGCAGTGACAGTCACTCTCCCGGGAACGCCCCGCCTAGCGCTGGCCCAGGCGTAGACTCCCATCCCGTCCTTGAGAAACTGAGAGCCGCCCACAGCTACAACCCCAGGGAGTTCGACTGGAACCTGAAGAGCGGGCGCGTGTTCATCATCAAGAGCTACTCGGAGGACGACGTGCACCGCTCCATCAAGTACAGCATCTGGTGCAGCACGGAGCACGGCAACAAGCGCCTGGACGGCGCCTTCCGCTCCCTGGGCAGCAGGGGGCCCGTCTACCTGCTCTTCAGCGTCAACGGCAGCGGCCACTTCTGCGGGCTGGCCGAGATGAAGTCGCCCGTGGACTACGGCACCAGTGCCGGGGTCTGGTCTCAGGACAAGTGGAAGGGGAAGTTCGACGTGAAGTGGATTTTTGTCAAGGACGTGCCCAATAACCAGCTCCGGCACATCAGGCTGGAGAATAACGACAACAAACCGGTCACCAACTCCCGAGACACGCAGGAGGTGCCCTTGGAGAAAGCCAAGCAAGTGCTGAAGATCATCGCGTCCTATAAGCACACGACCTCCATCTTCGATGATTTTTCTCACTACGAGAAGCGCCAGGAGGAGGAGGAGGTGGTGCGCAAGGTGAGCGGGGCGTCGCGTGCTCACACCAGGTGACCCGAGCAGCAACGGCTGGGGCAGGCACAGGTGGCGTGGCCCCTGGGGATGGGTTGGTGACAGGCAGTCCCTGGCCGGCCTGGGGCAGGGGCTGGCCAGCTCAGTCGGGGCCTCGGGTGCTCTGGCTTCTGGCATGTCTTGCCCCTGGGTTTCCAGGGAGGGGTGCACTGGGCTGAAGGGCGAGGTGAGGGGAGTCAGAAGGGGCCGCTCCCTGCCTGTCCTGTGGAGCACTCGCCTGCTGTGCAGCCACTGGGCAGTTTCTCGAGGTCTCAGGACATCAGAGAGCAGATCACCATGGCTCGTTACTCAGACCCCATCGATTTCAGACGATCGAGACAAAGGGAATGCCTTGTGCTTTGGGATGCAGTAAGAGTGGTGTTCAGGGAACATTTGGAAGGGGCTGATTTTTTAAAAATTTGATTTGTTTTAATTTGACCAGGGAGGGACAGAGCGAGAAAGAGGGGGAAAGTGAGAAAGCAAGCTGCCAGGTCCAGGATTTGAACTGTGGTCGGCTATGTGGAGTCCAGCGTCCTTAACCACCATGCTACCTGCCGGCCCTGAGGAGCTGATTTCTTAAGGAAGCACCAGGTCGTATGGTAACAGGTGTCAAGCCCAGCCCTGAGTTGATCACTTGTGGCTTCTTCCAGGGCGCTTAAGCCAGTGCGAGTTCCATGGCGTGCATCCAGAAAGCTTCGCTGAGCTCCACCCTGGTCCTGGCTCGGAGTGGGGAGGTCCAAAGGGCGAGGCTAGCTGGAGCTGTGTCCTTGGGGTGTGTCTGCAGCAGTCCAGCGGACCAGCTGCTCTTGATCCACTTTCTTTTTTCTTTGGAGAGGTCTCGTGAGTAGCAGTATCTTTGGAAAGAGCACGTGGTGAACCTCGTGGCTATTTGTAAGGGCCAAAGGGAGGTAGCTCTGCAGAGCTGCCCTCGGAGGGGCTCTGACCGTGCCGTCTGAACTCAGCAGAGCGGCGGGCCTCTGCTCGCTGGAAGCGGCAGTACCCCCTTTTGGAGAGATTGTTAAAGGAAAATGTTTAAGGGAGTGCAGAATGTATTGGGTTATTGGGAGAGTCATGACATGTCTTTTTATGCAAGAATGCATCATGATTTTTCCAACGACTTGATAGGTGCTCATTTTTCCAGTGCTTACATTTTGGGGTAGGAAAGAAATGGTAATCCTTAGAGTAGAGGCTGCCTGTCCAGCTCGCTGATCCAGGTTCTAGAACCTTCTCGTACCTTGGGGACAGGGCACCAAACCATAGGTCCCTGTGAAGCACAGCCAGGGCTGAGAGGCTCCCGGATCACGAGGCGCGTTGGCCCAGCACCAGCGAGGTGTGAGAAGTGCCGTTGTTAGCCCAAGGCACATGGGTCCCTTTTGGGCAATGGAGGCTCCCCGTGAGCGTTGGGCCTTCTGCTTGGCAGGCCTTGCTGCCAGCTTGCAGGCTGGGTAGGAGAGGCTGCCGGGTGAGAGTGCATGCCCCAGGGGTGCCATGGACTGGGGAGTGTGGGTGCTCTTTGAGGCGTGTTTGCACACACAGTTGATACATTGTAGGAGAGAGGGAGATGGTCTGAACCTCACTTCTAGAAGCCCAGTGGGCAAGTGTGGGGTGAGATTTAGATGGAAGTCCTGAGCTGGGTGTTGGAAAAGACTCCCCTCTTGCGTGGAATGGGGAGTAGCCTTGGTCGGGGGTTCCTGGCCAGGACTCAGGCAGAGCTGGGGGCTGTGGCTCTGTCTGGTCTTCAGCGCGTCAAGCACAGGAAGGGCCTGAGCTCCCCGTGGGCTCCCAGCCCTTCCTCTGTGCCCAAGGTAGATACGGCAGAGCAGCTGGCCGGTGCCCGCATGCGCATATGCCCAGTGCACACTCGTGCTCTCCTGGGCAGTGACTTTGTGTGCCCAGTGCGTTTCCCTGGAGAATGGCAAACACGTTAGGGGCAGCTGGGAACGGGACAGCGAGGTCCCCCAGCAGGCAGGCGACCCGCGGGACTGGAGCAGCCGACGCTTCTCTGCTTGTAGAGAGGGCTCTTGGGAGGGAGCAGGGCAGAGTGCCGGGCTGCCGTGTGGACGGTGGGCACGAGCCGGGGCCTGAGTCAGGGCAGCTGCAGACTCGCGTCGGGGCCGCTCCTGGGTGGCCTGCTTGCTCGGTGCGCCCAGCTCTCCTTTCTCTCCGCAGGAACGGCAGAATCGGAGCAGACAGTGAGGACGCTCGGGGCGGGTTCTCGCTGGACTGAAGAGCAGAGCTCCGCACGTGCTCGGTGCTGCCCTGCGCCATGCCAGCCTGTCGTCCTGTGCGGGTCGGCTTCTTGCATCTTCACCTTTTTTGTAGTTTATTTTCGCCCAGACAGATCTGTGCTCGTTTGTATTTTTCTTTGTATTATAATATTGTAGAACTCACTAATAAAGGAGTATTTTTTGTCAGCTTATCAGACTGACCTACTGTGGAATGTAAGTGCCCTGAGAAGGAGACCCCGGCACGTCAGAGGCTCTTCCTTGGAGGGAGTCACATGCTCACTCGGGCGCCCACAGCCACGGGCTCGCCCCTTCGGTGCAGATCAAGGAGCCCCAGTTAGTCCGTCGTTCCGAGCGCTCCGTTAAATCGCTCCAAAAACCCTGCCGTCGAGAGGCCCTCCAGCTCCGCCGGCCTGCTGCTTTTGTTATCTGTGTCTTCTGTCTCGATCGTTCATCTGCCCGTCCAGGTTTTCTACGAGGCAGAAGGATAAACGCAAGTGTCTCAGCCTTGAGAATGTGTTTGTCCCTCCGAAAAGCTGCCTTCCCATGGCGTGCCACGCTGAGCAACTTGCCGGGTGCCGTGAAGGGTTCGGGGGGCTGGGGTGTGGCCGGGTGCAGGCGCTCGTTGCAGACCGTTTCTGCCTCCCCCCTGCTGGGAGAGCCCCCACCGTCTGCGCAGCACCCGAGGATGCGTGCAGTGACGGTGCCCCCGGCTCTCAGCTCCACCACGCGTGTCTTTTGTTTTCCTGTCAAATGGGTAAAAAAGGCAAAAAACAAAAAACCTTTTAGTAAATGAATTTGCCGTGGTGGTTTGTTACCGAGGGACTGTGGAAGAGCTTGCCAGCATCCGGAGCGAAGTTGGAGCGTAGCCACGGTGCTGCTGACCCGCACGCCGGGCCGCACCTCACCATCGTGAGGGTCTCTGCTACCGCAGACAGCACATGGCTTTTGAAACCCGCACCCCCGAAGGCCCTCCGAGTCGGCGCAGCTGTACCCCTTGGACTTCTGTTAGACGGCGCGCTCGCCACTCCTGCCCGTGTGGGGTCCCTGGCGACATGGGATGACTTTTCTCTAGGAGAATACAAGCCTTAATAAACAGCCACTGTTTAGCAAGCCTTGCGTCACTCATCTGTCGCCCAGGTCTGTAGGCTGAGGTGTGTCTCACACTGCAGGGCCAGCTCATGGGTCACTGCCAGCAAAGCCGGGAGCATGTGCCCAGCAGTCTGAGGGTCTCCTCCCTTACATCTGGAGGAGGGCTGGTCACTTAGGACTGTAAACAACTAACCTCTCCATTGTGCTCTGTCGAAAGGATAGAGGAGCTTTTTAGAAGACCTGGTTGAATGTAACAGCATTCGTGGTCCCTGGCGTTTGGTAAGATTTGCAGATGGGCAAGTCGGTGCCGATGGGGCAAATAGTCCTGCCGCTCCCTGGCCCTCGGCCACCCGCTCCCTGTCCCCGCGTCAGAGTGCGGGTGTCACTGCCGTAAGTCAGCACACACATCGGGCGGTTCAGTGCATGTTACGGTACTGGGTAAGATGGACAGGCGATGGAGTCCCCAGACCCAAGCGTACACCGCAGCCTCGACAAGCCTGAGGTAAGATGGCCCCACGGAGTGTCAGCACAGCCCAGAAATCCCCGCGCCTCTCCAGGCAGACGCTCCACAGGGCGGAGCACGGGGCTGCCTGATGCTGCAGCAGGCCGCCCCCACCTGCGGCTCCAGGCGCTTCCACAGCTGTCCTGTAGAAAGCGCGTTTACCGGCCTCGTGTCTGCCTGCTGGCTCTTGCACGTCTGCGACCCGTGTGCTCCTTGCAGGACCTGACTCCTGGCTGTTAGTGTGGGCTGAGTGGTGCAGAGAGAGGGAAGGGGCCTGGGTTGTGGGAGGGGCTGCCCGTGGTTGCTGCCAGCTTGTAGACATCACCAATCCTGATGGCTTCCTCTAAGCCCAGGGCGGGACCGTGGTCCTCCATCTCCCAAGCCCTGCTGGGTCATGGCTGCAGTGAGGAGCCAAGCAGTGTGCAGGGAGGGGCTGAGGGCGCCATGGTCAGTGCGGACCGTCAGGTGATGGCGGTTCCCATCCTGCCCCAGGGCCCACAGCAGCTTTTTCCCGCCGCCCCTTCCACAAGCACTGCTTTGGGCTGGGAGCTGGGGCCGGCGACCAGTGCCTTCTGCATGGAGATGACAGGACCAGTGCAGACCCAGCTCCATGGTCAGTGGGGTGGGTGGTGGAGAGGCGGGCCTTGGCTGCAGAGCCCAGGGAGCAGTGGGCAGCAGGGCAGCTGGCTCTGGAGGCAGGGAGGGGCAAGAGTCTGGCTCTGATCTGAGTGGAACTCCATGTAGCTGGGTCAGAGGCTCCAGCCGGTCTGGAGCTGCCCCAGAGAGCTCGGGTGGGGCTGCACCTCTGCTCAGTGCCTGCGCTGCCCCTAGGTCTGGTCCTGCCTGCTTCTGGGGGGCTCTCCTACCCCAGCAGGCTCTGCATCGGTCCACACTTGCGAGGTGGGCGTGCAGCCTGTGCTGAGGCCTTCCCGATGTCAGAGCCTGGCCATGTGGTTCTGACGCCCACTGTGACATGCAGGTGGATGCCCAGGGTGCTGGGGAGACGAGAGCATCAGTGTCACCCACAAGACAAACTTGCCCATCTGGCCTTGCTGGGGGTGCTGTGACCTGGGCAGTGTAGGAAGCAGATGGCCTTAGGGCTATCCACTCTAGGCTGGGCTGTCCTGGCGGCCTGAAGTTGGCTCTGCTTTTGCCTCTGCCCCGGCTGGGGGAAGACCTGGCATGTGGTATCAGGACAGAGGCCCCAGACGGAGCCCGGCCTGGAGTGCCGTAGGCTGGTTGGAAAGGGGATAGACCTGCATCACCACTGGACGACAGGACTGGTCCCTGCTAGGTCAGTAACCATCACTGAGGGCTGGAGGGGCGCCTGGGGGAGGGGCGAGGGGAGCTCACACCCCAGGAATGCCAGCGTTCTGATCCCTGCCCTTGGTACAGTCAGGGAAGCCCACCAGAAATCGATGGCAAGCTGAGAGTGGAGCTGGGGGAAGGGTTGGTGGGGCACAGCTACCTGGCGGGAGGGCACTGAGTGTCCTGGGAGTCCAGAGGGCAACCCTGTAGCTGCCTCTGAACCCAATGCACACATACACACAATAAAACAATGCACACATGCACATATGCATGCACCAGCACTTGTACACACATGCCGTGGACATGCACACATGCCCTGTATGGACAGGCATGTGGACATGGGCCTTGGCAAACCTGAGAGTTGTCTGAAGATGGTGATGACCCCTTGGGAGGGTCTGGTTCAAGGCAGAGCAGCACCTCAAGTCTGTAACCCCTGGGGATCTGCGCTTGAGGAAAGATGACACTAAGCTAGAAACAGACCTTTCTGTGAGCTGCTTGGTCTTTGAGCTCTTGAAATAAAATCTGTTCTTTGGGCAGGTGGGGGCTTCTGTGGCATGGAGAGGTGTCTTCATGTGGGATTAGGAATCCACATCATCCAGCTACTCTGTCCCTGAGTCCCTTGCTTCACCACTCAACTTGGAGCTCAGCCCACCTGTCTCTGTCCCTCTTACCCTCAGCACGTGGGCTCTCCACTAGGGCTCGGATTCGTGGTCTGTCCTCCAAGGCCCCCGTGCTGGGAACATGCTGGAAGCAAGGTCCCCAGTGGTGTTGAAAAGTGGTAGGACCTTCAGAAATGGTGGGGTTAGTGGGTGGTGTTTGGGTACTGGGGCACCGCCCTCATGAATAGGTTAATGCATCTTGTGGGAGGAAGGGAATTCTCCCTCTTCCGGGAGTAGGTTAGTCAGACGGCTGCATGCCTCTCTCGCTTGCACCTGCCCTCTGCTTCTATTGGCCATATTGTGACATAGCACCAGGGGCCAGCCAGTTGCTGGCTCACGCCTCTGGGCTTTTCAGTCACCAGACTTGAGCCATATCAATCACAAATCAGCCAGCCTCAGGAGTTTGCATCTAGCAGCCCAGCAATGGACCAACACCCTCGTGAGCAGGAGAGGTTCTGGAGTGGGGCGGGTGGCACAGTTCCATGGGGGCCTGCATCTTCATTCTGATTCTCCACCTGCCACTTCAAAGAACTGAAAATGAGACCTACCAGAGGGACCCAAGGGGCCCTGCCCTGTGATGATGATGATGATGATGATAATGGTAGTTCTGCTGGTCATGGAGATGGTGGTGCTGGTGATAGAGTTGGTGGTGATAGTGATGGTGTGGAGATGGTGATAGAGATAGAGATGGTGGTGATGGTGATGATGGAGATGGAGATGGTGATAGAGATGGTGGTGATTTTTTTTTCTCTTTTTGGAGAGGTTTTTGCTATAGGGTGTGTGCACTCACCAGACAGAAAGAGAGACAGAAAGTGAGAAATCACACCCCAGGGGGGATGGCCACACCGCAATCCCTTCTCCTCCATTCTCCTCTTGGGATCTTGGGCACGCGCACACATGCGCCTGGCGTGAGTTTTAAGCCACTGGGTCCGGGACGCAAACCGCAGTTGACTACATGGGAATCCAGTGACGTAGCCATTACGCTAAATGCTGGTCCTGAGATGGTGGTGATGGTGATGATGATGGAGATGGTGATAGAGATGGTGGAGATGGTGATAGAGATGGTGGTAATGGTGATGGAGATGGTGGTGATGGTGATGGAGATGGTGGTAGAGATGGTGGAGATGGTGATGGAGATGGTGGTGATGATGATGGAGATGGTGATAGAGATGGTGGAGATGGTGATGGAGATGGTGATAGAGATGGTGGAGATGGTGATGGAGATGGTGGTAGAGATGGTGGAGATGGTGATGGAGATGGTGGTGATGGTGATGGAGATGGTGATAGAGGTGATGGAGATGTTGATGGTGATGGAGATGGTGATAGAGATGGTGATAGAGATGGTGGTGATGGTGATGGAGATGGTGGTGATGGTGATGGAGATCGTGATAGAGATGGTGGAGATGGTGATGGAGATGGTGGTGATGGTGATAGAGATGGTGATGGAGATGGTGATGGAGATGGTGATGATGATGGAGATGGTGATAGAGATGGTGGAGATGGTGATGGAGATGGTGATAGAGATGGTGGAGATGGTGATGGAGATGGTGATAGAGATGGTGGAGATGGTGATGGAGATGGTGATAGAGATCGTGGAGATGGTGATAGAGATGGTGGTGATGATGATGGAGATGGAGATGGCAATTGGTGGTGATGATGGTGTTTGTGGTGGTATTGATTAAGATGATTGTGATGGTGGTGATAGTGAAGGAGATGGTACTGATAATGGTGATCAAGGTGGTGATGGTAGTCATGGGTATGGTGACAATTATGATGATGGAGATGTTAATGGTGATGGTGGTGGTAAGGATGCGATGAAGATGGTGGTGATGGTGATGGTATGGTGATGATGGAGATGCTGGTGATGGTACTGATGGTGGTGAGGATGATGGAGACGGTAACCAATGGTGATGATGGGGGTTGTGGTAGTGATGAATATAGTGATGCTGGTAGTGATGATGGAGATGGTGGTGACAGTGATAGGATGATGGAGATAGTGATGGTGATGGAGATGATGGAGGTGGTGGTGGTGAGGGGATGGTGGTGGTGATAAAGAAGGTGGTGATGGTACTGATGATAGTGATAACAACTGCTCACATTTATGAGTGAACATGTCTAAGCTCACCCTCAGCCACAGATGAAGCAACTGAGACTCAGAAGGTGAGTCCTGACTCCAGGAATCAGACATTGTTCTTGTGCCCTTGTTCCCAGTAGCTGAGGGTTGAGGGATGTACCTTCCTGCCCGCTGCCATCAGGAGGCTCCTGTTCTGTTCTAGGCTCAGTCCCAGCTGGGTTCCAGGCAGAGCTCAGGAGCTTACCCAGCTCCTCTGTCATGGTTGTCACCCAGGTCCTCTGTCCATGGCGTCACCCAGGTCCTCTGTCCATGGCGTCACCCAGGTCCTCTGCCCATGGCATCACCCAGGTCCTCTGTCCATGATGTCACCCAGCTCCTCTCCCCATGGCGTAACCCAGGTCCTCTGTCCATGGTGTCACCCAGCTACTCTGCCCGTGACGTCACCCAGGTCCTCTGTCCATGGCGTCACCCAGGTCCTCTGCCCGTGATGTCACCCAGCTCCTCTGCCCATGGCATCACCCAGGTCCTCTGTCCATGATGTCACCCAGCTCCTCTGCCCATGGCATCACCCAGGTCCTCTGTCCATGATGTCACCCAGCTCCTCTGCCCATGGCGTCACCCAGGTCCTCTGTCCATGATGTCACCCAGCTCCTCTGCCCATGGCGTCACCCAGGTCCTCTGTCCATGGTGTCACCCAGCTCCTCTGCCCGTGGCGTCACCCAGGTCCTCTGTCCATGGCGTCACCCAGGTCCTCTGCCCATGATGTCACCCAGCTCCTCTGCCCATGGCATCACCCAGGTCCTCTGTCCATGATGTCACCCAGCTCCTCTGCCCATGGCATCACCCAGGTCCTCTGTCCATGATGTCACCCAGCTCCTCTGCCCGTGGCGTCACCCAGCTCCTCTGCCCGTGGCGTCACCCAGGTCCTCTGCCTGTGGCATCACCCAGGTCCTCTGCCCGTGGTATCACCCAGCTCTCTGCCCGTGGTGTCCTGGTCCCTGCAGGCTTGCCCTGACCTCAATGACTCTGTGGCCTGGGCCAGAGAGGGTCCAGAAACACCTGCTGACTGACGAATGGACAAAGAGTACCCAGATGTGCAAGGGCCTTCCTGGGGCTCCTTCTTCCCTGGTCTGAGGTGTGTCAGGTGGGCCAGTCTCCTAGTGGGGTGCCCCCATCCCCAGTGCTCAGCAGACAGCCTGGGGGCTGCCCTCTGCTGTCCCTCCCCTGCCTGTAGGATTCTGCCACACCTCAGGTGGTGGGCACAGGCACAAGGAGGGCCGCGGCTGTGCGGGAGCCCAAGCGGGTGGTCACAGGGACCGTGTGTACTTGGAGCCCTGCCCGGGCCTGGTCCTCGTGCTCTGTGGGCAGCCGCGGCCCACCCTGCAGAGACTGTGCCTTCTGGAGCATGGGCCGTGGGCTGGGAGGGTGCGAGGGTCAGACAGGTAGTGCCCACCACTCTCATGGTGCCAGTCCTGCCCGCCTCCCGCTCCGAGGGTCACAGGTGCGTGCAGCCTGCCGCGTCCTAGCCTGGGGACCAGCCTGTGCTCTGCCCCTGCGGCTGGGCCCGCCGTGCTTCCCGCCAGGACTAGGCACAGCTAGGTGTCCCAGCCTGTCCTGCTCTTTCATTCACGTGGGGCTGGGCTCCCCTGGGCTTGTACAAGGCTCTCGGTTCTGGCTGAGGCCCGGGTACAAGGGTCCAGAGTGGTCACGCCCAGAGGCCTTCCGATGCCCAGAGCTCATGGCACAAGCTTGTGTGGAGCAGCAGTCTGGACCGGGCTGGAGTGCCAAGTTCTCTGGCCCTGTACTGCCTCTGGCCCCTTCCCTGGCCAGTGGGGACTTGGGTGGAGAATCAGGGAAGGAGGGCTGCAGGGGACCCACAGGCATCTCCAGTGGCCCGGCAGGGCCTGTTCTATGTGTGGGCCCCAGCTGTTTCCAGAGGTACCAGAGAAGCGGCTCAGCCACCCTCGGCTTTCAGCCAGCCCAGCCTCCACGCGTGCCCACAGAAACAGCTTACGTGTGACGGTCTCTTCCGAGTCATCTCCGGCACTGGGAATTGTTCCTGTCCCCAGTGTTTTGGGTGCTGTCGGGACCAGGGCTGGCCAGCTGGGGGAGGTGGAGAACTGAGGACAGGTGTGCGGACGGCCCTGTGGCTATTATTGGCTGATGCTGTCCCCAGTAGGAGCCAGGACACCTGTGCCTGTCGCACTGCGACACGAGGGGGCTGTGAGAAGGCAAGTGGGAAGGGAGGTGTCCCTAGTTCGAGCGTCCCCTGCTCCAAGATCTGCCCCGCCCGGTCTGCAGACAGCCGCCCCTGCCCCAGCCCTCCCTCCCTCTGCCCAGCAGGCACCAGGCGCTTGGCCCTCCCCACTGTGGAGAGAACTTGGGCCCGAGTGAACCTGAGCCGAGCAGGTGGCAGTCGGGCCGAGGGCATCTGGGGCTTCTGTTGATGACATCGAGGTGGGCCGGCAGTGCATAGCCTGGCCACGTGCGGTGGGCCACTCTGCTTTCTCTCGTGGGGATGAGTGCGTGTGTGCGCGGGCCCTGGCTCCTTCTCAGTCCTGTGATGGGATGCCACCCTTGCTGCTTGCCATGGGGAAGGGTCCTCTGTGTCCTCCCCGTGCCCCACTCCTCCCAGCCTGTGGGCCCGTCCTGACATGACGGTGGAGCCAGGTGCCAGGGCGAAGATCTTGGGCCCACCTACCACCAGTGCCCAGGCTCAGGGGCTTGACTGGGGGCAGCAGACCAGAGAGCCCACCTCCATCTCTGTACCCGCCAACACCTGCCTGGGGCCTGGGCTTGGGAAGGAGTTGGGGGCTCAGGACTCGGTTACAGGATTTTCTGGGAGGGAAGGTCAGGCAGAGCTCAGGGTCTGGTGTGGAGGGCAGGGGGCTGCCCTGACCCAACCGACTGAGGCTGGTCCCTGCTGTTCCTCTTGGACCAGGAGCCACCACCGCCACACTCTGCACCCAGCACGGACGTGGGAGTTCACTGGGAGGCTTGTGAGTCCCAGAGGAGGCCTTGGGCAGGCAGCAGCAGCCCTAGCAGCTTTGTAAGGTTTCCTTCAGAGCAGAGACGTCCTCCCGAAGGGGCTGGGTTCCTGGGCAGAGGGGGAGTCTGCTCTCTGCCCCGGTGCTGGGAAGTGCCTCCGGCTGAGAAGCCATGCCCTGGTCCTCGGTCAGGGGGATGCTCTGAGCTCACTCCCGAGCTTGCTGTCCATAGGGTGACTGCCCAGGCCCTCACCCAGGATGGTGCCATGTGCCAAGCCCTGGCCAGGAGTAGGTGAGATTTTCCTGAGTGCAGCTGGGTGGTCTGTGGGAGCATGTGTTGCATGCAAAGGTGAGCGCATGTGATGCATATGACTTTGTAGCTGCATGTGAGAGGAAGGGGGCTGAGCTCAGATGTGCCGCTGCCGTGCCGGGTGCAGAGCGTGGCGGTGGTGGCTCCTGGCCCCAGGTCCGCACTGGCTGCGGAGCTGTGGTGGCTCATGTCCCCCCAAGTCTGAGCACATGGTCTCCCTGTACTGCGGCAGGCAATGGTGCTGCGCTCAGCCATGCAAGGCCTGCTCAGAGGAGGGAGAACTTGGACCTATCGGGCCTGAGCACTGGGGCTCCCCCAGGTGCCCCACACTGGTCGAGCAGTCCTGGGACCCAGCCTGATGCCTCGACACCCCCGTTTCTGCCTGCAGTGGAGCCTTAGGAACCACAGCCTACCCTAGGGCTGGGCCTTCACCAGGGCAGGGTGCTAGGAGGACAATGCTTTGACCTGGGCAGAGTCCAGGGAGCTCTTTCCAGAATCCACGGAGACTGACTAGGCCAGGGTGGTGCCAAGGGCTTGTGTGTGCCCCCACTCCCAGCTCCCAGCCTGATGGTAACTCTGGCCAGGACCGGAGTCCTGGGAAGCAGTTGGAGTGAGAAGCCTCAGTCCCGCTCCAGCTCCAGGGTGGAGCAGGGCCCACGTCTTCCTGAGGAAAGGGCTTGGCACGAGGGACTGGACAGGGACCACGCTCCTGTGACCACCCTGCCAGTGCCCGTGGTACCGCCGTAGAGCCAGGCCAGGGCTTTCTGGGCTGCTCTCTGCCTTCAGGGGGCATTAGAGGGCTCTCCTCAACTCTGCAGGGACTCAGATTTGGGGGTTCGGGGGAGGGAAGATGGAGGCTTGAGGCCTCCCCTAGTGAAAGCACAGAGCCCTGCAGTCAGTCCCCGCCGGAGGTGCAGAGTGGAAGTGCTGCCGCTGGGAACCCAGGTGGTTGCTGCTTGTTTCTGTCCCTCCCGGGGCCGGGCTGGGAGGACGCAGGGCGAGGAAGGTGCTGGCCCAGCCCTCCACACTCGGCTAAGAGGGAAGGCCGCGGAGTTGCAAGGCCTGGGCTGGGACTTGCGGAGGGCATCCTCTGCTGACTCCGGGGGCGCTGGGGATGCAGGAGAGCGATGGTAAGGAGCCCGAGAGGGGCCAGCAGTGCGTCAGCAGGTGGCGCTGGCTTCCGAGGACAGAAAATATCCCTGCAGCAAACCTGAGTGGGTGTCACTGCGGCTGCAGATGGTGGGGGAGGGACTTGTCACCCTCCCTGGCTGCTGAGCCTTATGGGCACGTCACGTCCCGCATAGGCCCAAATGGATCGGGACGGGATGCGGGTCCGCGCGTCCACGCCCTGGTGGGGCCCCCAGACGCCACGCGGACTTCCAGTTTGAGGCTTGTCCCCGGGGTGGGGGGTCTGTGGCAGGAGCTGGGTGAGCGCCGCCCCCATTCCGCCTGGGCGGAGCGGCCTGGGAAGGACAGACTTTGCCGTGACCTCAGGCCCTACCCCACCCCCTCGTTGCCGTGGCAACTGTCCAGGAAGCCCAACGCTGGGCAAGTGGCACTTGGGACACAGTGGCCTGGAGAGCCGGGGGTGCTCCTGCCCCGCGGGGGCCGCCCGCCGCCAGCACCGCGGACAGCGCTCGACCACCCAAGCGGGCCCCATTTCCCGGGCGTCCCCTCCGCTGCTCCCGCGGGCCCTCCCTTTGTCTCCCAGCGCTCTCCGTCCCCTGCGTGCTCTGCAGCGCTCCAGGTCGCGGACACACGTGGCCGAGGCCGGTGGCCGCAGCTTCCCCTCTGGTCGCCCCCACCCGCCCCGCGACGCCCGAGGCATGCGGGTCCCTTTGTGTCCCGTGGCCAGATCCCGGCCCGGCAGCTGGGCGGCCCTCTGGGCGGGCGCATTGTTCGCCGGATTTGTCCGAGCGCGAGGGGGCCGCCGGGCCGGGTTCGCCTTCCCCGGAGGGGCCGCGCCGGCTCCGGGCCATTTCCATGAGAAAGGGGGGCGAGGCGCCCTCTCTTGGCATTCACCGCGTGCCTTAATTGTGTAGACATCAAATCAAGGTCCGCTGTGAACACGCAGAGGGGCCCCCAGGGGCTGCTGCGGCCCGGCCGGGTAGGGGGCCGCGGCGCCGGCGTGCGTGGGGTCCTGGCCGGAGGGCGCGGAGCTCCGGCGTCTTCGCCACGGGCCTGGCGGGCGGGGGCGCTGGCTGGGCAGACTGCAGCCCGGCCGCCCCGACCCCGACCGGGGGAGCTCCCTGTGCGCCTGCCGCGGCCGAGAGGAGACCCCGGCGAGTCCCTCGGGGCGTGCCCGGAGCCGGCCCGCGGAATCGCGGTGAGGGAGGGCAGGAGCCGGCCCCGCCCGCGGCCCTCCGAGGGTGCAGAGCCCCGCCCCGACCCGGCAGGCCAGCTCCGCTGCAGCCGCGCCGGGGCTCCCGCTCCCGGCCTGCCCCAGGAACGCGCACTGAATGCGGTTAAAATAAAGAATCTCCGTGCTCAGAGTGAAAACCAGTCTTTACAACCCGGCGAGCTCGCCCTCCCCTCGCTCCGCGGGCCGGCGAGAAGGCGCTCGCGCTGCTCGTGCAAAGCAAGACCCGGGGCCCCAGGGGCCGCTTGCCCGCTCGCACGGCGAGGCCCAGCGCAGTTACCCGTCGGGCGGGAGCCGCCGCCGTCTGCTGCTCCTCGGCCGCCGCCTCCGCACCCAGCGCGCCCGCCGCTGCCCCGGGCGGAGGAGGGCGTGGGGACGCCGCGAAGGAAGCCAGGCAAGTCCCGGGCAGCGCGGGCCGGTGGGAGCCGAGCGTCGGTGGAGCGGCCGCTGCGGCCCGACCCCGGCGCGACTGTCCCCGCGCTCGCTGCTGCCGCCGCCTCCGCGCGCATCCGCGCTCGGCTCCGGCACCGGGCGATTATCACTGGGGCGCGCGGTGACGTCACCCGGACACCGGCTCCGCCGCCTCCCGGAGGTGTCCTTGAGAACTGCGGGGCAGGCGCCGCGCACACACGTACTGCGCGGCCTTCGCCCCCCGCACGCTCGCACCGCGTCCTGCACCCGGGCGCTCCTCCGTGCACAGGGGCCGCAGCTCGAGCGCCCACGGACAGGCGCCCTCTTTCTCACACTAGCCCTCGGTGAGGCGGAACCGCTCCAGGGCCGGCCGCACCCACAGTCGCTCCCTCCGCAGCCCCGGCCCAGCCCCTCGGCCGCACGCTGACACCCGCCAGCTAGGCCCCCGGCCTAGCCACGCACCCCACCTCACTGCACACAGCGAGGGCCACCGCGGACGCCGCCACTCAGCCCGGCCACGCTCTCTCCTGTGTTCCCAGCACGCACCCACCACACTCAGCGCGCACACGCAGCACACCCCGCTCAGGGCACCCCGCTCAGATTACACACCCTGCTAAGGGGACACCCCACTCAGGGCACACACCCCACTCAGGGCACACCCCACTCAGGGCACACCCCACTCAGGGCACACACCCCGCTCAGGGCACACACCCCGCTCAGGGCACACCCCACTCAGGGCACACCCACTCAGGGCACACACCCCCGCTCAGGGCACACCCCACTCAGGGCACACACCCCACTCAGGGCACACCCCACTCAGGGCACACCCCACTCAGGGCACACCCCACTCAGGGCACACCCCACTCAGGGCACACACCCCGCTCAGGGCACACCCCGCTCAGGGCACACCCCACTCAGGGCACACACCCCGCTCAGGGCACACACCCCACTCAGGGCACACCCCACTCAGGGCACACACCCCCGCTCAGGGCACACCCCCACTCAGGGCACACACCCCACTCAGGGCACACCCCACTCAGGGCACACCCCGCTCAGGGCACACACCCCACTCAGGGCACACCCCGCTCAGGGCACACCCCACTCAGGGCACACCCCACTCAGGGCACACCCCCACTCAGGGCACACACCCCGCTCAGGGCACACCCCGCTCAGGGCACACCCCACTCAGGGCACACACCCCGCTCAGGGCACACACCCACTCAGGGGCACACCCCACTCAGGGCACACACCCCGCTCAGGGCACACACCCCACTCAGGGCACACCCCCACTCAGGGCACACCCCACTCAGGGCACACCCCACTCAGGGCACACCCCGCTCAGGGCACACACCCCGCTCAGGGCACACACCCCGCTCAGGGCACACCCCACTCAGGGCACACACCCTGCTCAGGGCACACACCCCACTCAGGGCACACCCCACTCAGGGCACACACCCCGCTCAGGGCACACACCCCACTCAGGGCACACCCCGCTCAGGGGCACACACCCCGCTCAGGGCACACACCCCACTCAGGGCACACCCCACTCAGGGCACACCCCACTCAGGGCACACCCCACTCAGGGCACACACCCCGCTCAGGGGCACACACCCCACTCAGGGCACACCCCCACTCAGGGCACACCCCGCTCAGGGCACACCCCGCTCAGGGCACACACCCCGCTCAGGGGCACACCCCACTCAGGGCACACACCCCCACTCAGGGCACACACCCCACTCAGGGCACACCCCCGCTCAGGGCACACCCCACTCAGGGCACACCCCCCCGCTCAGGGCACACACCCCCGCTCAGGGCACACACCCCCGCTCAGGGCACACACCCCGCTCAGGGCACACCCCCGCTCAGGGCACACCCCACTCAGGGCACACCCCCCCACTCAGGGCACACACCCCACTCAGGGCACACCCCCACTCAGGGCACACCCCACTCAGGGCACACCCCCCCACTCAGGGCACACACCCCACTCAGGGCACACCCCGCTCAGGGCACACCCCGCTCAGGGCACACCCCACTCAGGGCACACACCCCGCTCAGGGGCACACCCCGCTCAGGGCACACCCCACTCAGGGCACACCCCCACTCAGGGCACACACCCCACTCAGGGCACACCCCGCTCAGGGCACACCCCACTCAGGGCACACCCCACTCAGGGCACACCCCCACTCAGGGCACACACCCCGCTCAGGGCACACACCCCACTCAGGGCACACCCCTACTCAGGGCACACCCCCACTCAGGGCACACACCCCCACTCAGGGCACACACCCCGCTCAGGGCACACCCCACTCAGGGGCACACCCCACTCAGGGCACACCCCACTCAGGGCACACACCCCGCTCAGGGCACACCCCGCTCAGGGCACACCCCACTCAGGGCACACACCCCACTCAGGGCACACCCCGCTCAGGGCACACCCCACTCAGGGCACACCCCCACTCAGGGGCACACACCCCGCTCAGGGCACACACCCCGCTCAGGGCACACACCCCGCTCAGGGCACACCCCGCTCAGGGCACACCCCGCTCAGGGCACACCCCCCACTCAGGGCACACCCCCCACTCAGGGCACACCCCACTCAGGGCACACCCCACTCAGGGCACACCCCCCACTCAGGGCACACACCCCACTCAGGGCACACCCCGCTCAGGGCACACCCCGCTCAGGGCACACCCCACTCAGGGCACACCCCACTCAGGGCACACACCCCCGCTCAGGGCACACCCCGCTCAGGGCACACCCCACTCAGGGCACACCCCACTCAGGGCACACACCCCACTCAGGGCACACCCCGCTCAGGGCACACCCCACTCAGGGCACACCCCACTCAGGGCACACCCCACTCAGGGCACACACCCCGCTCAGGGCACACACCCCACTCAGGGCACACCCTACTCAGGGCACACCCCACTCAGGGCACACACCCCACTCAGGGCACACCCCACTCAGGGCACACCCCACTCAGGGCACACCCCGCTCAGGGCACACTGCTCAGATCACACCCCGCGCTCACACGCTGCCCGTCAGCCCCTCGGTTCCCTCAAGGAAAGGGCCTCTTAGCCTCCCGCTGACGTGGTGCAGGGAGGGGCTATCCCCCTTTCCCCCCGAGCCCTCCCTGCCTAGTTCCCTAGTGGGGTGGACAGTGCTGGCTGCAGACCAGGGACGCTGATGGCCGTCCAAGTCGACTACAGCCAGCTCGAAGGTCTTTCGGGTGGACCCTGGTCTGGCCCTCTAGGGCTGGGGATCTGCGACCCTCCTGCCCTAGCCTCCCGGAGGGCCTTTGTTCCTCTGTCACCTCTGCCTCCTCTCCGGCAGCCCAGCCCCGTGCCCTGCCCTCCCAGCAGCACCCGGCTGGCCTAGGCACAAGGCTCGCTCCCCTCCCTCAGCACTTCCTGGGCCTGTCAGGCCTGTGGGTAGCTGGCTGAGAGGGTGGGTCTGACTCGGGGTTCTGCCTGGCCCAGTCCTCACCCCCAGGTACCCCTCCCCACGGTGTGCTTCAGCCTGACCCTGCTCAGCCACAGCTGCTCACCCGTG